>BTPG01000007.1:40322922-40380395 GCA_036245525.1 Semisulcospira habei
CCTTTTTAAAACTAGTATGTCATTCTCTGGTCCGTTTGCTTGGAATTCTAACCCTGCACACTTGAAAACTATAACCTCACCAAGAATTTTTCAAACAAAACTTTCTGATTACCTGATGAGTAAAACTTAGTACTTCTCTCAGGTACTGCAATATCTGCTGGACCTCATGTATCTCATGCAGATGGTTGGTATGTGTGTGCGCGCACGGGTGTGTGCGTGCTCGTGTTTGTTTGTTGTGTTGGTGTATGTGTGTGCGGCGCACGCGTGTGCGTGCGTGTGTGCATGTGTGTGTGATGAGTGTTATTATTTTTTCTGTATATAATGATGCTATTGGGTTTTGTATGTAAGTCTATTTTTTTTTTAGTTTCCTTGCTTTTATGCTGTAGATGTTAGCAACGGCAAGTTTGTAAAATGACGATTTGTTTTCTGTCAAAATTTGTTACCGTTGATAAATACAGTTTCATCACACACACACACACACACACACACACACACACACACACACACACACACACACACACACACACACACACACACACACATAAACACACACACACACACACACACACTCACGCGCGCACATGCACAAACACACACACACACAAACACACACGTGTGCAGCGCTAACATGCACTGTAGTGCATCACACATACTAATTTATTTATTGGTGATATTGCGTAAATTGTGATGTGGAATAATAAAACAGACTAACCTCCCCCCCCAAAAAAAAAAAAATAAAAAAATAAATCTGCAAAACGCACAGGTCCTCATGATCAGGAATGATTTTCACAAGCTTAACCCCTTCACTGCCAGTGGACGCAGGTTGTGTTTCTGCAATCTTACTTAATTCATTTCACAGTGGTGTCATCAAGAGGCATTGATCATCATGAGCCCCCCACGACTGAAGACGCATGAGCATCTATTTCTTTCCTCAGCATGACGGGGTTAACTCCTTCTACCCCAGACACCCCAGCAAGATAAGGATCGACCATGATAGTTCAAGGGTGATGCCAGAATAGCTTGGCGCCTATGGGCGCCAAGCTATTCTGGCATCACCCTTGAACTATCATGGTCGATCTGTGTCCTGCACTGCAACGCAGTCTTCAGAGGACAACCGTAAACATTTAGTGATTTCGGTGATGGGGTAGAACGAGTTAAGTACGTTTTTCCCCAGATTGGGAGGAAAATGATGATGATGATGATTGCAATTATTATTATTATTATTATTATTATTATTATTATTATTATTATTATTATTATTATGCTCTAGTTTGAACTGGTTATCCGCCGTGACTTGGCTAACGTTCGTTTTTATGACTTTGAATCGTTCGTTTGAAACGAAATCTCAATGTTATATCATTACACTCTGTGCGTGTGTGTGCGTGTGTGTGTGTGTGTGTGTGTGTGTGCGTGTGTGCGTGTGTGCGTGTGTGCGTGTGTGTGTGTGTGTGTGTGTGAGTGTGTGTGTGTGTGTGTGTGTGCCGTGTGTGTGTGTGTGTCCGTATGTTTTATAACGGCCTACCATTCTTTGTTTCTGCGTCCAGCGCTGTTTGGCTTCGCGTCGTTGCTGATGTACATTCGCCAGACTCACAACGGCTACAACATAAAGTACAACTGGGCTTTCGCGGTCAACGTGGCCGGGATGCTGCTGGTGTACATCGGGGGATGTCTCTCTAGTTACAACAACGACCCTCCGCCCCCCGATCCGAGGCGGCGCGCGGTTTGTCGGCGACGGATAAGTCTAAACTGAGTCCTTTGTTGTTGTTCGTTAACGTTTAACCTCTCACCTCGTCTCTCGGAGCCTATTAGGCCATCAGAGACGATGGAACCTAAAGACCGTCGCTGCAGAGTTTGTAAATCGACACTCATCGCTGTGTAACCCAAAGACATGTTTTGCATAGGCGCCAGCCAGCCGACGCGAGCACTTGAAACTCGGTGCGAAAGCCCCCTCGCACACGCGCAGCCAGCAGCCACTACTCACTCGAGTGAGTAGAAGCCACTGGCTGTGCACGCGTGAGGTGTCTGCATTGTCTTGCACGCAAACATGTGCTTTACGTCATAAGTTGACGTCACAAGAGAGAGATAAGAAAGTGGGGCTCCTAAGAATCTCATCCAATTATCTTAAGTTGACCCTAATTGATTAGCCATTTTGACTATCACCCTCCCCAAACCCCCCCCCCCCCCACCCCCCTTAAGAAGTCCCGGTCTTTCTCAATGTACACGGTACATTTTCAAATCGTTGACAATACAACCCCAACTTTATCACAATGACCGAGCCCACACGTAAAACACGAGCTTTTAAAAACAACACCACCGCAACTAAAAAAAAACACAAAACAAACACCGACTCTGACAGAGTCCACGTCTAAAACAAACATAACAGCAGAGCCGATTTCTGAGCAACGCTATTTTCTCAGGAACCCACCATCTAACACTGAGCGGCCGACAGAGCTTGTCAGCTTAAAAATAAACCACGCGCTAGGCAGACGGTCAGCTAGTTAATTCTCTCTCTCTTGGCTTGACTTCGCGAACGAAGATTCTATAAGGGTTGCCCACGACATCTGCAGGCATGTTCGTGGCTGCGGAGGCCAATCCGGGACAGGCAGGTTCGACCGCAGTGGCTGCAGGGTTCTGAGTTTGGACATCTCTGGTTTTTCTTCTGAGCCGCTTGCCCTTAAAGCTGAGGTGCAATGAGAAAAACCCGCCCAGCGCGTGTTTTAAAAAGACTACAGGACCCAGCTTGGGCCCTGCCCCTAAGTGGGTCAAATCGGTTCGTAACTCAGTTGACGGAGTTGGCAACTGCGTATTCCGAGCTTGCAAAACTCTCGGAAAACGACAGACCATTTCCTGTTGCACGGAAATCATCGCGATTAGCAGATCGGACAACAGCAGACGATTCTGTGACACTTTGAAACTGACCGACAGCCACGGATTTTACGCGCTGGGGACTATGATGGCAGAATGTACGGCTGTACATGCTGTAAGTATGACTCCTGACACTTAGTAGTTGTGCACGACTTTTATCAACACGTACCTCCAGTCCAATATAGGCTAATATAAATAAATAAAGAAGCATTGTGATGTACAACCAACACAGTAAATTGGATATGAGAGAGAGAGAGAGAGAGAGAGAGAGAGAGAGAGAGAGAGAGAGAGAGAGAGAGAGAGAGAGAGAGAGAGATAGAGAGAGAGAGAGAGAGAGAGAGATAGAGAGAGAGAGAGAGAGAGAGAGAGAGAGAGAGAGAGAGAGAGAGAGAGAGAGAATCGACTGTTTACATAGATGCCAAAAGATACAAGGTCGCCATGGGTCAAGCTGATTTTTAGTAGCTGCCCTTCGTATGGAGAAAATATTTTGCTGTAGGCCACTCCAGATGAAAAGATATAACAACAAACACAAAACGACAAATAACGGTTTCCTCACCCTTCCGACATCGAATAAAGCTTCAGGCTGTGCTGTGTAACTTACGGATAGCTCGGCCTGGTCCATATCCAGTGTGCGTCCAGGCAAGACACAAATGGCCTGCTCTGTCCGTCGGGTGGTCGAGTGTCGTCTGCTACTGTTGAAATCAGTAAAAATATCGCTGGTTTAGATCAGTGATCGCGGTGCTCACTCGCTGCATACAGGAAGTGGCCTGTCTTTTTCACGGGAGTTTTGCCAGCACGACAAACGCAGTTGAAAACTCAGTCAACTGAGTTGCAAACCGGTTTGCCGAAGTTAGCCGAACGTTCACGAAGACAGGGCCCTCGCTGGGTCCTGCAAAGTTTTTTTTTTAAAAACACGTGCGGGGCGGAGTTTTTTGACTGTTTCTCAGCTTTAAGGGTAGCTCTGCGAGAGTCCTCAAAGGAGACGGCTGCCTTGTAAATGGTGGTGCGTCAGGTGTTGCGGTATGCAGCAAGCGAAGACCACTGGCGGTGGTCGATTTGGCAGGCACTAAGTGACTTCTTGAAACCGTCTTTGTATCTCTTTTTTGGTGCCCCTCTGTCTCGGTGTCCAGTGGCGAGCTCGCCGAACAGGGTGATCTTGGGTAGGTGATGATCCTCCATCCTGGAGACGTGCCCCGCCCAGCGAAGTTGTGTTCGCAGCAGCAAAGCCTCGATGCTCACAGTTTCCGCCTGTTCAAGGACCTCGACGTTGGTGACTTAGTCACTCCAGTGAATGTCGAGGATGGTACGCAGGCAGCGCTGGTCGAAGCGCTCGAGGAGTCGTAGTTGGCTGCGGTAGAGGGCCTAGGACTCGGAACCATACAGCAGGGTAGTGAGGACGAGAGCTCTGTACACGATGATCTTGGTGCCTTTTTCAGCTGTTGATTGTGCCACACCCGTTTGAATAGTCGCCCGAAAGCACTGTTCGCTTTTGCCAGCCTGTTGTCCAGATCCTTGTCCAGATTGGTGTCTGACGTGATGATGCAGCCAAGGTAGGTAAATTGGTGTACAGACTTCAGTTCGGACTCGACGATGGTGATGTGGAGAGGGCAATGCTCTTCTTTGGGTGCCGGCTGATAAAGGACCTGTGTCTTTTTCAGACTGACCTCAAGTCCAAAGAGCTGGGCAGCATCTGCGAAGCAGGACTTGATGCGCTGCAAGGCTCTCTCTGTGTGTGCAACGAGGGCAGCGTCATCAGCAAAGAGCAGCTCACGAATCAGTCGGTCTAGGGTTTTGGTGTTGGCCTGCAGTCGTCTGAGGTTGAACAGGTTGCAGTCGATACGAAACCTGATGTACACTGCATCGTCATCGTCGAGGTCCACTGTGGCCTACTTCAACATCATGCTAAAGAAGATGGTAAAGAGGGTCGGTGCCAGCACACAGCCCTGCTTCACGCCATTGAGAATGGGGAATGGTTCTGAGAGGTCACTGTTGAGTCTGACCTGGCCTTGCTGGTCCTCGTGGAGCTAGACGATTATGCTGAGAAACTTTGGGGGACAGCCAAGTCGCTCCAGGATTTGCCACATGCCTTGCCTGCTCACAGTGTCAAATGCTTTTGTTAGGTCGACAAACGTTATGTACAGCCCTTTGTTCTGCTCGCGGCACTTCTCCTGAAGCTGTCTCAGTACAAAGACCATGTCGGTGGTACTCTGTTGGCTCTGAAATCAAACTGGCCCTCTGGGAGGTGTTCTTCTGTGATGGCAGGTAACAGCCGATTCAGGAGCAGCCTTGCGAGAATTTTCCCAGCAATTCTACGATAATTAGAGCAGGCAGACGTCTCTCCTGTGTTCTTGTACAGGGTGATGATGACTGCATCACGGAGATCCTTTGGTAGTGTTCCTTTCTCCCAGCAGCAGAGAAAGAGGTCGTGGAGCTTGTTGTGCAGTCCTGGGCCTCCATGTTTCCAGATCTCTGGCGGGATTCCGTCAATACCTGATGCTTTGCCACTTTTGAGCTGGTGGATGGCCTTGAGGGTCTCTTAAGTGGTGGGCGGTTCATCCAATTCAACCTTTACTGGGAGGTGTGGGATTTGGAAAATGACTGCTTCTTGAACAGTGCGCTCAGCGCTGAAAAGGTCCTAAAAGTATTCCGACCAGCGTTTCAAGATGGACGTACTACCTGTGAGGAGTACCTGTCCATCAGCTCTTCGCAGGGGACTTTGAACCAGGTGCCTGGGGCCATACACTGCTTTCAGTGCTTCGTAGAAGCCCCTGTAGTCACCGTTCTCAGCTCAAAGCTGGGTCCTCTGTGCAGTCTGGACCACCACTCATTCTGGAGCTCTCTAATTAACAACAGCCCCGCCAATCATAACAGCCAATGTTGCCATATTTTTTATTTACATAGATACATTTTCTGGAATAATTCCTTGTTTGATGAGAAAGTCTTTTGTGGCAATTGACGCTGTTGCAACTGCAACTAGCTTAGTACTGTCATCAAAATCTAGTTTTCCCAAGTCTGCAGAACGCATTTTGAGCAGACTCCACCCTAGCCTAGTGTAAGCTACTGCTAGACCACTGATTATGGCAGAGTGATAGAAAGGTTTATTAAGTTTTTGTGTCACTCATTTTCTTATGCCACAAAAATTAAAATAATAATTTTATTCACTGCATGCAAAATGGGTCAAAGACTTTGGTTGTTTTTGGTAATGTGGGGGCTGTTTCTTTGGCTTTTTGTGCATCTGGTTTTTGGGACACTGTTTGAGTTTGTGGTTTGTATTTTTTTTATAACTGGTAACCTACTTAACCAAATCCTACAACAAATCCGACAACTATATATTTTGTTATTTCAGGTTTAGACTCAGTTGTTAGTTTCTCACATTGTTGAGGGGGTGATTGGGGTGGGGTTGGTAGTGTTGTCGCTGGTGCCGAGGCTGTTGTTGACGGTCCTGACAGTGGTGCATTTTTTGTTAATGCCTGAAGTTGTAATTTTTTTGTCTGTTATATTCAGCTAATCTTTTTCCAGCCTCAACCCTTCCCAGGCTTTTAGCCTTAGTCACCGTTTGAACTGGTGTCAAGACAGGGCTCGGTTGTGGAGTCATCTGGGTGTCGTCCATTTTCTTCTGCTTTAAAAATTTATTTTAGAAAAATCAATATGACTCCCAGTAACACCCAAAGTTACCACATGTGCAAGGTAATTTCAAAACTTGTAAAACATAAGGCATGCTGATTTGCCGATTGAACTTGAAACAACAGGGTTGCTTTTGAGATCATGTGATAGACTGTCTTTATCGACAGGTAGGAAGTGACTCACAGCTTTTGTGTATTGACAGACAAGAGATTGACTTAAGTCACGAGTCATTAGTGAACCAATGTGATTTTTATATTTAGCATGTAGTTTAATTACCTCATCAGCGATGAGGGATTCTGTATCGTCTGTTGCGTTTTGTTTTCCAAAATAAGCTTTTGATTTGCTGGAAACAACTACAGAGAGAAGATTGTTTTTTCGAGTCTAAGTCTTTATTCTCTACAGTGCAGATATCGTTTAAAAGTAGCAATTCGTCTTGATTCATTTTATACTGTAATATATTAATTTTTGAAGCTATAATAATTAATCGCATAAATACACTTCCAGTGTAAATTGTGCAATACTGTAAGCGGACAAACGGCTATTCTCGTCATTTCCCGATAACAGCTGATCGCTGTTTTCATTTGGGAATGTAAAGGCTTACAGAATTGATAGACTAATTAGATTAATTTGTTTAATAGGTTGATGCGGCATATTAATTTATGTGGGGTGGGGTGGTAGATCTATCTTAATAATCACAGGTTGACAGCTGATCAAAAAACGTTGCTTCAACAATTTTGAAATAAACCTAATGTACTTAGAAATAAAAAGAGGACGAAAATAGGCAATTAACCAGAGATACCCTATGTTTATGAAAGGGGTGGTCTGGGGATGTCTATTCTTATTTCTCTGCCTTGCACATATCTGTGTGTGTGTGTGTGTGTGTGTGTGTGTGTGTGTGTGTGTGTGTGTGTGTGTGTGTATGTGTGTGTGTGTGTGTGTGTGTGTGTGTGATGTCAAATTATGACTTAGGCGTCCGGTCAGTATCCCTGTACTTCAAAATTTGACGTCAGGTGACATGTGAAAACACATGCATCACACATTATACCTTATTGCACCTACCTGCTCCTGAGACACATAATTCATATTTTCACGTCACACGCATTGAAAAACATTCAATGTGACGTCAGAATATAGACGGGACCATCCATACTAGTGCTGTTTAACGCATTGCGCATATACTCCATTGTCTCGGAAGACAATGGAGTATATGCGCTTGCTGGGTCAGTCACTGGAGTGACCTCTCCAGGGCGCAAGCCTGGGCGAAGTGTATGGAGATCCTGGGATGCCCAGTCGTCAAGATCCCCCTCTCGGCCTCGCTGATGTATCCAAAGGAATGCAAAGCAGTGCGTTTGGCACCAGTTTGGCTGCAGGACCTGCCAGAACAGTGCGTGAATACAGGCAGCTAGCTGTCTGCCTTCGGGGCTCCACTCCTGATTTGAAGGGTTTACTCCCCCACATTTGGCCGTTGGATCCAACCTGAACTCCTCCGTCTTCTAGCCGTTGGCCGTCAGAAACAGCTCATTCGCCTAGTGGTGCAATGTGAACACCACCCCCTCACGTGGTTTAGCCCACCAGCTGAGGTGGTTTGCCAGGGTGTGGCGCTTGGAGCCAGCACTTGAGAGATTAAGGAGATGGATGAGGATCAGTGATGCCCGTCCGTCCTATGGAATAGCAAAGGTACTACCTCTATCCAGAGCCCCCTACACCCTCATTGTACCCCAAGACTGAAATCCCCCAAATTTGCCGTTGTCCTCTGAAGGCTGCAGTGCAGTGCAGGACACAAATCGGAGACCATGATAGTTCAAGGGTGATGCCAGAATAGCTAAGCGTCAAGCTATTCTGGCATTACCCTTGAACTATCATAGTCGATCCATATCTTGCTGTGGTGTGTCTGGGGTTAGAATGAGTTAAATCATCTGCGAGCCGCGTTGTGCCAATGACGCAAACGGGAGTTTCCCAAAGGAATAGGCTCTAATGGAAAATTTTCTAGTGCCATTCGTCTTGCTGTTGGTCTGTGATTTTGGAGCTTGCGGCTCGAGTCCGCACGGTCCAAAACCTCAGACCAACGCACCCATTTGATATGTTTATCGTGGCTGCGTTCTTCTGTCTGCTGAATGACTGAGCCAAGCGGATTTGTTTAGATTGTTTTCTGCATCGACATTGTTTATTTTCCCATTTAACCCCGACGCACTACGGCAGGAGATGGATCGACCATAATAATTGAAGGGTAGTGAGGGGGGGGGCTGACCGGATGGGGTGGGGGAGGGGAGGCGCACATGCCCTCTAAGACCCCCTCCCTGCCGCCTCGCCTCCCCTCCCCCTGGATCCGCAACTGTACGTTGGCGACGACAATAATAATAATGATGACGACAACGACGATGCTCGTCATGATCACAAGTTGACGCCGTACAGCAAGAAAGAAAAACATCAATCACAATCACAGGCGCGGGATGATTGTTGCGTCATTGCTCACCTCCTCACGGCTACCACGGGTAGGAGGTGTGCAGTGACGCAACGATCATGCCGCACCTGTGATTACAATACATTCGGAAGACGAAGAAGGACGTAAACTCACCACTGTCAGCCATGACAGTGACACACATCCGCCCTGCCGTTCGACCCACTTTACATTCTTTCCACATCCCCTTACTGTGGGGCCGCCAGTCCTTCCCAGTGTACACCCGCCAAAATGGCGACGCGAAACCCACCACGAACGCAATATAGGTCAGAAAGAGCAAAACGAGACTGGCCTTGTAGATCCGGGTTCTGACGATCACGTGGGGCGGCGGCGGAGGAAGCATTTCCGGTTCAGACGCGATGGACCCGCGAGGCGTGGCGAGTTGGAAAGAGATGTCGGAAGGGATGGTGTGGTCTAACGGCATGTGGAAAGACGATGAGAGGCGTTCCTGCCTGAAAATAGAAAAAGGTGACATCATGATATAAGGGCGTATCCCTACGGGAAATGCAACGAAGGGGAACTATATAACATCATGTGAATAGTTCACTATAATCACGGGAAAAAGACCAAATCCAGACCAAAAAGGTAACTGCCAAAGGGTGTAAAATGCCCAGAAGAACCCAGCAAAGAAAGAAACACGCTTAGAAAAGACAGTCACAACACAGTTTACCCATTTGCCCTTAAAAAGAGTTTTAATACGAAATATTTTATAATTGTGTTGTAACTGTCCTTCTAAGTGCGTTTCTTTCTTTGTTGGGTTCTTCTACTGAAGAAAAAGTATCAAACATAATTATGGTGTGTTGCTCTCTGATTCTGGACCTTACGGCTTTAGAATCGTAAGGTTTCTAAAATAATGGAAAAGCACAAAAAGAAAAAGCAAACAACCTTCATCTTGTACTGTAGAATTTACACCAGTTAACTAAATTTAACCCAAAGCCTACATTTTCCAAATTTTGGAGATGTCACCTAATGACTGCACCAGTTGCAGGAGATGTATCGACCATGGTAATTCAAGGTTATAGCCAGATTAGCTTGGCGCCAAGCTAATCTGGCACTACCCTTGAATTATCATGGTTGATCTATCTCCTGTTATTAGTGTGCTGGGGCTAAATGGGTCAGATTGGAACAAAATACTTTTGGAGGGGGGTTTACGCCGGTTTTTATTATTGAATATCTAGTATGATATATTATAAGTTATTGGTCGCAGGGGTTTGCCACACGGACCCTTGTAGGCCTGAGGGAGGTCAAAGGCAAGGGCGGAGCGGGGGGGGGGGGGGTTTCAGACAGGGGTTCTAGCTCCCCCCAACCCCTTGTCCCAATTTGTTAAAAATGCTATTACAAAGTCACTTTTTGGGGTGTTTGGACACCCCCCCCCTCCCGCCACCTCCGTTGTTTGATATTTTGGCGAATGATTGGAGTCTTAACACGCACGAGCCTTCTCTCTCTCTCTCTCTCTCTCTCTTGGGGGGGGGGGGGAGGGGGGATGGGTCTTTTCCCTTACATATGTTTTATTTTTTGATGTGTCGTCTGATGTATTTTTATATGTGTAGAGTAGCAGGACAGTTTGGAAGATAGGCATTGCTATGCCTAAAACTTTTTATCCTGAATAAAAACGTTTCATCATCATCATCATCATCATCATCTCTCTCTCTCCCTCCCTCCCCCCCCCCCCCTCTCTCTCTCTCTCTCTCTCTCTCCGGTTTCGATTTTCCGGCCCCTGAAAGCAAGGTCTAGATTCGGGGAGACCTTTAGTATGAGGTTGAAGGTCCCAAACAAAACGTTGAACCCACCCCCCTTTTGGAAATAACTGATCCGCTCCTGAAAGGAAACATTGTACCCCGAAGGCCTGAGGGGTACAATGGTTCCCCTTTGACCTCCTGAAGGCCTTCAAGGGTCAGTGCAGCAAGCCCCTGCTACCAATAACGTATTTGTTTTCATTCATCCACTATTTTCGTGAAAAAAATAAAAAATAAATCGTCCGACCTGGATCACGCAGACATGACTGACGCCAAATGAATATACAAACTATACATAATAGACTTATGACGTAATTTGAAATCTTTCATGACGTTGCTGTCTCCAGTAGTGTGCCTGTTGTTTCTATTGTATAACGTTTTCATGGTCTTTTGTAGAACAAAATTAGCAACCAAGACGCGTCAGAAAGAGGGCTACAAAACGTCCGCCATTAGTTGCTACAAGGGTTTTTGTAGCGAGGTCACATGGTACGGTTTGCGCTAAAGCTATTAGTTGTGTGACGTAAGGATGAAAACAAATGACTTTATATGTCATTTGTTTTCTTATTGCTCGTGCACACACAAGCACACATGCACGCAAATACACACGCACGCAGGCAGGCACACAAATGTATGAGTAGGCATATACTTACAATTTCATTGTGTACACTTCCAGATGAACCAACAGGTATAATATCAGTTTCTCAACAGAAAGTAGCACCAAGGAACAAGTGTTCACCAGCGAAATACCCCGTGTCTCTTAACACAGATTTTAAAAAAATACAACCGAAAATAATGCAGAATTCTTACAGACGTGTGTATGTTTTAAAAAGATACTCAAATACGCTTGTATTCACACAGCGACTAAATAAGGACTGTCAGCATTCTAAGCTAGAGCGACAGTGAGATCAGTTTATGATGCTATGTATGTCACGGTGCCCACCACAGAAAGCACGTGCTAAACTGACAGTTGGTCACGACAGTTTTGTACTCTAGTATGTGTCTGCCTCAGTGCATGCGTGAAACAGAAACACTACACAGATGTATGGCTACAGAGACTGTCTCTGGAAGGTATCACGGAATGTTTGTTTTGGATTCTAATGAAATAGACCAGTCTGGAAGGGTTCTGACTGGATCAAACAAACTTGCTTTCAAGTGACATAAGTTTGTTTTTCATGTTACTAATTTATTTAACTGCTCGCGTCTATATTTATAAATTGTTTCCCGACGGAAATTCTGTTGGGGCTTCTGGGAAATTACAGTGGGAAGTTATCACAACTTCGTACACAGAAAGTTAAACGGCTCCTGTTTTTGGCTCCCGTGCGAAGCAAAAGTGAGTCGTTGTCCGTGGTAAACTTTAACGTTGGCATTTTCTCGGAGGGTCTTCAAACTTGGCCCAATGATACTTTGTGGCAAGACCTCTCTAAACATACCAATTTGAGTGATCTCTCACAAAGGTCAAGTTCACAAGGGATCAGGAAATAGGCCAAAACTAGCTATATTTTGACATAATGTATTTTTTTCTCCAATACTATTCACAACTTCAAACTCAGGCTTGGCACAAAGATATCTGATTGTAAGACCTTTCAATGCATTTAATTTGGTTGATCCCATGGAAAGGTCCAGGGTCTCAAGATCTCAGGGCCATATTAAAAAAAAAAAGATGTTTTTGTACTCAAATACTATTTACAACTTCAAACCCAAATTTGCTACAGAGATAGCTGATGGTAAGACCTATCTATGCTTACTAATTTGGATGACCCCTCGGAAAGGTCAAGGGTCACAAGGGCTCAGAGAATAGGTCCGAAATAGCCATATTTTGACAAACGATTCTTTTTCTCAAATACTATTCACAACTTCAAACCCAAACTTGGTACAGAGATACATGATGTAAAAGTCCTTTCTATGCATACTAATTTGGTTGATCCCTCGGAAAGGTCAAAGGTCATGAAAGCTCAGGAAACAGGTAAAAAATAGCCATATTTTGACAAAAGATGTATTTTTTTCCCTCAAATACTATTCAAAACTTCAAACCCAAATTGTGTACAAAGATACCTGATAGTAAGATCTAACTATGCATACTAATTAAGTTGACCCCTGGAAAAGGACAAGGGTCACAAGATACCGGCAAGTGAGTGTAAAATGCCAGTTTTTGAAAGAATTATAGGTATTATCAACATTTTTCCAATTTATCTCAATCAAATTTGGCACAAAGGTAGCTGATGATAAGACCTTCCTATGCAGACTAATATAGTCGACTCATCGCAAAGGTCATGGGTCACGGGGGGTTGACAGATGTGTGAAAAATGCTTACATTTTGAGAAACATGGATTTTGCTTGTGCAGAAGCCAGCCCTTTACTTATTGTCAAAAAAGTCAAACATATGTAAATAGATCATACATGTGAGGCATAATGGTTTTGCCTTTTTTGTTAAATTATTATTTTTATTTAGAGAGTTCAGGAAGAGTTTAGCTTTTTATTTTTTTTTATTTTTTTTTTATTTCTGTTTTTAGATTAAAGCATTATATATATACCAATTTTATATATATATATATATATATATATATATATATATATATATATATATATATATATATATATATATAATATATATATATATATATATATATATATATATATATATATATATATAAAATTGGTATACATATACAGAGTGGGCCAGGACTCTGAAGCCTGGAAAGGAGTCCTCGGCAAGCATGGCGTCGGGAACTGCAATGACAATGGCTGCCTACTGTTGTAGTTCTGCGCAGAGCAGCAACTGGTCATCACCAACACTACTTTTCAGCAGAAGGACAGTCGAAAGACCACCTGGATGCATCCTTGCTCCAAACACTGGCAACTTATCGACTGTCCTAGTGCGTCAGAGGGACCGCAGCGACGTCCTCCTCACCAGAGTGATGCCCAGCGCAGAGTGCCACACTGACCACCGCCTTGTCCGCTGCAAACTCAGGCTCCACTTCAAGCCAAAACCCAAGAAATGTGCCCCCCCCCCCCCACCCCCCACCCCAAAAAAAAAAAAAAAAAAAAAAAAAAAGCTTGATGTTGCCAGCCTTCAGCGTGATGATGTGAAAGCTGCCTTTCAGACATATTTACAGCGCAGGCTCAAAGACATAGCGGACCCAGCAGACTCCTCCCCTGAAACACTCTGGGAACAACTGAAAACTGCTATTGCAAAATCCTCTGCAGAAGTCTTGGGTTTCACTAGAAAGAGGAACAAAGACTGGTTTGACGAAAATGATGTAGAGATCCAGGAACTCCTAGCAAAAAAAAAAAAAAAGAGCAGCCCATCAGGCCCACCTAGCCCAGCCTTCCTGCCCTGTGAAGAAGTCTGCCTTCTGCCTCGTCTGCAGCAGTCTCCAGCGCAAGCTCAGAGACCTCCAGAACGAGTGGTGGACCAGACTCGCACAGAGGACCCAGCTCTGCGCTGACAACGGTGATTACAGGGGCTTCTACAAAGCATTGAAAGCAGTGTATGGCCCCAGGCACCTGGTACAGAGTCCCCTGCGAAGCGCTAATGGACAGGCATTGCTCACAGATAATACCTCTATCTTGAACCGCTGGTCGGAGTACTTTCAGAGCCTCTTCAGCGCTGAGCGCACTGTTCAAGAAGCAGTCATTCTCCAAATCCCACACCTCCCAGTAAAGGTTGAATTGGACGAACCGCCCACCGCTGAAGAGACTCTCAGCCATCAACCAGCTCAAGAGTGGCAAAGCAGCAGGCATTGATAGAATACCGCCAGAGATCTGGAAACATGGAGGCCCAGCACTGCACAACAAGCTCCACGACCTCTTTCTATGCTGCTGGGAGGAAGGAACACTACCAAAGGATCTCCGTGATGCAGTCATCATCACCCTGTACAAGAACAAAGGCGAGAAGTCTGACTGCTCCAACTATCGTGGAATTACCCTGCTATCCATTGCCGGGAAAATTCTTGCAAGGCTTCTCCTGAATCGGCTGGTACCTGCCATCGCTGAAGACCACTTCCCAGAGGGCCAATGTGGCTTCAGAGCCAACAGGAGCACCACCGACATGGTCTTTGTGCTGAGACAGCTTCAGGGGAAGTGCCGCGAGCAGAACAAAGGGCTGTACATAACGTTTGTTGACCTAACAAAAACATTCGACACTGTGAGCAGGCAAGGCATGTGGCAGATCCCGGAGCGACTTGGCTGTCCCCCAAAGTTCCTTAGCATGATCGTCCAGCTACACGAGGACCAGCAAGGCCAGGTCAGACTCAACTATGACCTCTCAGAACCATTCCCTATTCTCAACGTTGTAAAGCAGGGCTGCGTGCTGGCACCGACCCTCTTCACCATCTTTTTTAGCATGATGTTAAAGCAGGCCACAGTGGACCTCAATGATGATGATGCAGTGTACATCAGGTATCGTCTCGATGGCAGCCTGTTCAACCTCAGACGACTGCAGGCCCAGGCCCACACCAAAACCCTATACCAACTGATTCATGAGCTGCTTTTTGCTGATGATGCTGCCCTCGTTGCACACACAGAGAGAGCCCTGCAGCGCATCACGTCCTGCTTCGCAGACGCTGCCCAGCTCTTTGGACTCTAGGTCAGTCTGAAAAAGACAGAGGTCTTCCATCAGCCGGCACCAACGGTAGAGCATCGCCCTCCCCACATCACCATAGGCGAGTCTGAATTAAAGTCAGTGCACCAGTTTACTTACCTTGACTGCATCATCACATCGGACGCCAAGCTGGACAAGGAGCTTGACAGCAGGCTGGCAAAAGCGAACAGCGCTTTCGGGCGACTGTTCAAGTCGTTTTTGCTGCGCAGGGTTTGGCCTAGGCATTATGCTCTTAATTTAACTGAAGAAATAGCCAATGAACTGGTTGATGAACTAATCGATGAATTAGTTGATGAAATGAGTAACAGTGTCTGGGGGAATAATCTGTAATTCTTCTCTGACAAATGCCCTCTGAGGGGCAGGCTCATAAGATAATAAATTGATGCATTAGCGCCAGGAACTATTTTTTTTATATTGTGGACAGACGTAGACCAAATTGGATCAGTTGCCCTACGTCTGACGTCATTCTCGGCCTCGCCGGGTTGTATAAATATCTTACCTGTTTTGTAAACAAGCTTGTGTCTGGAGGTATTGTTTTATTTCTGACCCTGTCGGTATTGTTTTTAATTTAATAGCATCAACAGGATTAAGCTGGCCCTCGCTATTCATTGCTTTTATCACAGACGGTAATCTCTTAACCCACTCAGTGTTACGTGCATCATGCATGAGTTCCTTAGAATACTGATAGCTGAAAAGTCTCTCCAATAATTGCTTGTTAAAATTTTCAACAATTGCCTGTGATCTGTGTACACCTGGTATGCCTCGACGCACTAGCACACCATGCTTTGCAAATAATTGATTAACAGCGCCTTTAAATTCAGATCTGTCATCAACTTGCACAAGCCTAGGATATTTTAAAGGTCCTCGACTATATATTTGTGTTAACGCAGTGGCTACCATACTAGCATTTTTGTCAGTAATAGGCTCTGCATCCTTGTACCTTGAAGCTATGTCGACAACAGTTAGTGCTTACTTATATTGTTTCTTTCTTATTGTATCATGCGGTAGGAACAATAGATCCATTTGATGGGTGTCATTTGGCGTAGTGTTTACAAAATGAGGTCTTGTTATTTTTCTTGGAGCAGGTAAATATATTTGTCAAATTGCCTGTTTTTGTAGCCATTGTTTTATTTGTTCGAGTGTGACATCCCCACCCACAGCAGCATGTAATTTTTTTATTGCAGTTTTTCCTTTCCAGTAACCAATTGGAGAGTAATATATTTTTGATAGTTTAGCTCTGACGTCGGTCATTTCTTCTAGCAATAAAAACTCCAGTAAAATAAACAAATGTCATTCCCACTAGAACAAATATTATTTCTCCATTTCTTTGTTCTGGGCTTGGTTGGTAATAGTCACTAAGTTTTGGTTGTGGGATGGTCATGTCTTCGCCAGTAACAAGAAAATATTCTTTGATCGCGTCATATACGTTTGAAAATGTATGCTGTGCATGACCTTCAAGTCTGAGTTTTTCATTGATGAAATCAAGTTTTCTATTCTTTGCTTCTCATAATCCTACTGAGCTTGTGCAAGTTTTTCAGATGCCTCATTGTGCCGCTTCATTTCTTCTGCAGATTCCTCTCTACCCATTTTTGAAAAGATATAGTTTGATCCACTGAAAGCAAGTGCGCTAACAACTGCACCACCAATCATAATAGCTATTGTAGCCATACTTACTTTATTTACATAGAAACATTTTCTGGAATAATTCCTTGCTTAACGAGAAAGTCTTTTGTAGCAATTGACGCTGTTACAACAGCTACTAATTTAGCACTGTCTTTGAAGTCTAATCTACTCAAGTCTGCCGATTTCATTTTGAGAAGACTTTTTCCCAGCATAAAATAAGCAACTGTTAGCCCGCTTATTACGGCAGAGTGATAGACAAGGTTCATTATGTTCTTTGTGTCGCTCATTTTCTTATGCCACAAAAATTAAAATAATAAATTTATTCACTGCATGCAAAATGGGTTCAAAGGTTTTGAAGTTGCTGGTAATGTGGAGACTTCTTCTTTTGTTTTTGGAGTGTTTGATTTTTTGGACACTGTTCGAGTGTTTTGTTTGTATTTTTTGTATAATTGGTAGCCTACGTAACCAAATCCGACAACAAATCCAGCAACTATATAATTTGTTATTTGAGGTTTAGACTCAGTTGTTTGTCTCTCACTTTGATGATGGGATGAGGGTGTTTTGTCCTGACGGTAGTGACACCGGTGCTGGGGCTGGTGTTGTTGATGGTGGGTCAGAAACATGAGCCTTTTCTGTTAATGCTTGAAGCTGTAATTTTTTTGTCTGTTATATTCAGCTACTCTTTTTCCAGCCTCAACCCTACCTGGGTTTTTTGGCTTAGTCACCGTTTGAACCTGTGCCAAGGCAGGACTCTGTTGTGGAGTCGTCTGGGTTTCGTCCATTTTCTTCTAATTTAAAATTTATTTTAGAAAAATCTATATGACTACTAGTAACAAGCAAGGTTACCACAGGTGCAAGGTAGTTGCCAAACTTGTAAAACATGAGGCATGCTAATTTGCCGATTGAACTTGAAACTATGGGGTTGCTTTCTAAATCGTGTGATAAGCTGTCAGTATCAATGGGTAGGAAGTGACTTACAGCTTTTGTGTATAGGCAGACAAGAGATCGACTCAAATCACGTGTCATTAGTGAAGCAATGTGGTTTTCATATTTAGTATGTAGTTTGATTAGCTCGTCAGAGGTGAGAGATTCTATGTCTTCTGTCATGTATTGTTTACCGAGAAAAGCTTTTGATTTGCCAGAAACAACTACAGAGAGAAGGCGCTGTTTTTTAGAGTCCAAGTCTTTGTTCTCTACAGTGCAGATATCGCTTAGAAGAAGAAGTAATTCGTCTTGGTTCATTTTATAATGTAATATAATAATTTTGTTTAAAGAAGTCAATGGCAGCATTAATTATTTAGGTGTGGTGGGGGATCTGCCTTAATAATTGCGTGTTGTCGGCTGATCAAAAAACGTTGCTTAAATGATTCTTGGAATGGAACTAGTATGGCTAGATAATCAAAGCATTGGCGGTAATTGCTGGCGTGGGCTTGTCTAACTACCGAGAGGATTAAATAAATTGATTGATTGGGGGATGGGTGGGCATCAAATGTCCAATATGTATCTCTAGGCGGCCCTGCATACAACGCTTGCTTATGAATATCTGTGCCATTTTGCTGCCTTGCTGTGTTTGTGATTAGCCATGGTAATGTATGGTCAGTAAAAAAAACGGTGTTAGAATGGGTAGAATTTACTGTATAGTTTCTCGCGGCGTCCAAGCTGTATGACTGCCGGTTTTCAGTATCTGTCCTATTAATGTTTAAATGCTTTCATTTTCCAGAACTGAATTGAGAAAAATGACTTAATTAATGACCTTGCCTAACAAATATTGTAAAGTATTAATGATCGGACAAATCATTACCGTGCAGGCTATTCCATTTGATGTCTATTCAACATCTGTGTAAATCCGTGTCCAAGTAAGTGCACTTTTCCAGTAATGTAACAGAAATGACACTTCTTTTTCAAACTGTATAAAATGTACCTGGGTGTAATTCCCACTCAAACAACAATGTACTGCTGTAAAGCTAGATAACAAGCTTTATTCATGTACTTTTCGATGATAAAGATTTCGCCACGACACACACTCGCTCAGTGACAAGGGATGTCGTCTTTAGTGATGACAAAACAACCGTGCCAGTGTTCAGCAGGCGCCTGTAATAGTGTAAATTTTATTCAAACCGGCTTAGTGAATTAAGGACAGCGTGAAAGTGTGCAGTTACATTCTAGCCGCCCTAGACAGTAGTTACAGGGAGCCAATTCTGACCTGATTTTAACTTTGCAAAGAAAAGAGTACACTTTTTGTCTTTAGGAGGCGCCCTGGCCAAAGCTGCTGGACTACCTAGGCGGCGAGAATTACTACAAACGGGCGAAACATTAACGGGATGTCAGTTCTCACAATACTAAGTTACTTGATTTCCGGCATTTTCAAAAAAACGTCACACTATAGCATGTCACACGCCGCCTCATTATGAGAGAGGCATTTTTAGCAGTTTACCTCAGTCTAAAGATGCTTACTTACTTACTTACGCCTGTCACCCCTACCCGGGTATAGGCCGTCGACGAGAGACCTCCAGCAACTCCTGTCCTGTGCTTCTCCTTCGATTCTACTCCAGGTGGTTCCCAGTCTCTTGATGTCTGCTTGGAGGTCTCGACGCCAGGAGTTTCTCGGCCTACCTCTTTTCCTCTTTCCCTGGGGGTTCCATGACAATGCCTGCCTAGTGATACTGGAAGCTGGCTTTCTCAGGCTGTGACCGATCCATCCCCATCTTCTTCGCCCAATTTCATTCTCTGCTGTTATCTGCTCTGTTCTGTCCCAGAGTCTGACGTTGCTGATCTTCTCCGGCCAGTGGATTTTCAAAATTCTTCTAAGGCAACTGTTCATGAAGGTCTGTACTCTGTTGACTGTGGTTTTTGTCAATCTCCAAGTCTCTGCTCCATATAGGAGAACTGCTTTTACATTGGAGTTGAAAATCCGGACTTTGGTGTGTTGTGACAGCTCTCTGGAACTCCACACTTTTTTTTAACTGGAGAAAGGCTGCTCTGGCTTTACCGATTCGTGCTCTGACATCTGCATCAGTGTCTATGAGTCTAAAGATGCATTCAGTGACAAAAAAAGGTCTTCTTCAAATGCTCCCCAGCTCGGCCTGGGAATATCGTACAAGCCGCGCATGTCTGTGTCTACTGAAATCGCGAACAGTTTCACCAGAATGACGTGGTAGTTGTACCGAAATGAACAAAGGGAAGGTCACCATCGGGGCTGTAGACAACATCGACTATAAGCCCAGTGTTACGAGAGTAATTGATTACTTTCATGCTAAAGGTATAGTTCTTGTGCAAAGACAGTGGCGGATGAATCTGACAGCCGTGAACGTTCCATCCTACTGATCGGCAACAAAGACAAATCAGAATCACTGTGAGCTCCCTGTACAGACGTTGCACTTGCAGAACTTAGAGAGAATTATCATGTACCACGGCCATGTCATGAACACCCAGTGCCAGATATCAGACCAGAAAGACAGCGCTGCGTTCCTGAATATGAGTGGCTGGAGCTGAAGTGTCAAAGGCCATAAGCGCTCTCAGAGAATTTTCAACATTGCAGAAGAAGTGTTTGACGAATATCAACACTTGATACACATACAGTGTGTTATAATGCCTCCTAAAGAATGGCTACGGTTGTTGTTGTTTTCTCTATTATATATATATATATATATATATATATATATATATATATATATATATATATATATATATATATATATATATATATATATATATATATATAATATATATATAGGCCCGCTAATTGTTGTTCCAGCCAGACTCCCGGTCCTGCTGCTATATATGTCAGGTAGTAGGGGACTCCCTCCGGAGAAAACTCCGCACTGCTGCCGAGTCACTTCGGTGGTGTTCAGTGTGGCCTTCAGGTGACCACACCTACTATCCCCCTTACTTACGACATTGTTTGCTAGTCGCGGAGTCGACGAGTGGGAGCTCCCCCCAGAGGTGGCGAAACCACTACGTCCTTCCACGCACATCAGCAGGTCTGGCCGAGACAACCACGTACATAGGGCTCTAGGAGGACTGGGCTGCGGTCACCATGAGACGGAGACTTGAGGGATCAGAAACCCTGGAACAGCAATTTTTCATTTTGCATGATGATGAGGATGAGAATGATGATGTGATGATGCCATGGTGGTCGATGTGGTTGGGGACGGCGTGACAGGACGCATTCCACACTTCCTGTCATAAATATCCTGGTGTTAACAAGGCCCTGGAACTGCGGACACCTGCAGTGCCAGCCGTGTAATCATTCACACCGTGCGATGTGTCATACCCCGGGTAGCACCCCACAGTCGCACCCGTGAAGTGGGTGAGTCTCGGCTGCGTGCCATCAGCCTTCCCATTGGGTCCATAGCACACCCACTCTGGGTAGGAGCTGACCCAGGTAGGAAAAATCCCGCTTGACTCGGCTGGGATTTGAACCCGGATCTCCCGGCCGCCAGTCCGACGCGCTAACCACTGCGCTACGGAGGCCGGCCGCGGTTGTTATTTCGTTGATAACTGCGTGATTGCACCACGTTGTGTCCGTTTTACCGGTGAATACTTCTTCAAGTCTCAACTACATCAAGCTACATCAAGCCTCAGAGCCGAGGTAAAAGCTATTTATAGCTCCCAAACTTCAGGTCCTCGAGCAAAAAAGAAAGTAGCTAGTGATCTGATATAACGGCCTTTGTGGGACTATATCACAGTCAGATATCTTAATTAATCTGTCCGTGAGTGACACATGCGTCGTGAAATATCGTCAGTTTAAGCACACGTAGACAGATGTGATGAACCAACTTCCACAGAGTCTATATCCTTGCTTGCATTTCATATTTCCCGCCAAAACACCGTGGGCAGGCCTATTGCCAAGGCCATAATTCAACTGTTTCTTCTTCTGTTTACTGATTCTGTCTATTTTGTTTATTCTACTGAGCAATGCACACTCCACAGCAACAATAAATGAGCATGCAGTACATGTTGTCATGGTTGCAATCAAGCATGTTAATTTGATCCAGCCAACCAAAATTTGTTTGTCCTCGGAAAAGAGACACAGCCGATTACAGTGGCTATTTTTATCTGAGTATGTCGTCATGATGGGAGAACCGCTGTAGATTGAACTCCTTGGGGCCTGGCTAACTAGGAGCGGATGGCCAAGTGTACTAAAGGCATGCTGAATAGTTTCAATGATCTGGGGTGGCTGATTTGTTTCGGAGAGTCTCACAAAAGGACGTGCACATCAAATTACAAGGGCTGAGACGTACATTGTTCTGCAAGACGCATATTCCAAGTATTTGCAGACTTGTGATGGAGCACCCTCATATTTGAGGACTGGTGCGAGCAAATGGAAAAGGAACAACCTGAGTTTGCATCCTGATCTCTTTTCTTCAAGCTGAGTTGTGTGTGCTGCAGCCTGTCCACTCGATCCGAGCTGCTGACTTCAAAAGACACATCGAGTTACTAACCATTTCTGGAGCACATATTGTCAACGGTAGATGCATTAAGGTTACACATGGGGACATGCCTTGGAGAAAACACCACGACCAAGTCCCGCGAAATTATGGGGTCGGAAAATGGATACCCAAATGACTCTTCACTAACCTGGAGCTGTAATGCAGGTGAGTACTACGGAATATTTACCGTCGGTATATCTATGGACAACACTGCCGCAAACAGAATAGTCGTGCTATGAACTGATCAGATTTTTTACAACAAAGGATGCCAGTCATCAACAAAGGATGCCATTCTGGAAGATGCAAGACAAAATCAGCCTAGCGTGTACAGCTCTGTGCAACTGTGGAGGAGTCTGCTGCAACGCATCACACCAGGCAGCGCAGTGCACTCTACTCCTACTAGGATACTGTTGTTTTTTTAATAGAATCTTCCACGCCCATCTCACTTGACTTGGGCTCGCCTATGTTATTATTTTATTTGTTTGCCTTATATGCACGTACGGCTTGAATTCATGAACAGACTGTCCAAGCATACGTGTATAGTGTTCATGAAACAAGAGACTGCTGTAAACTACTGTGCACATAGCTGTGACATGACGCCCATGATCTGGGCCAGCCTTTCTACTGTTTGTACATTCGCATCTACTTGATTTAGATCGAGTGTAAAAGAGTAAAGCAAAATCACCACCAATGTAAAAAATTGAGTGTAAATAAATGTCCAGAGTTTTCCTGTCAACAGAGTTTTGCTTCATTGCGTCTGGTATTGTGACCCCATCCTAGATCCGTCTGTGCGTTATTGTCTTTCATCTCTACGATCTTTCGATATGATGCGTTAATGTTTATTTCCAGATGCCGCCTAGTGCAATTCAAAGAACAGCGTAATGTTACAATATTACAAAAATTGTTTACTTGAAGAAAAAACCCAAAACAAACAGGTCAAGATAACCTTAATAAATAGTAGCATGTAGTGCATCATTTTGGTTATTTATTATCTCCTCTTCATAATATCTTTTTAGTACAATGATATGTGACACATTTGGTGTTATTATTTTTTTCAGTCCTTTCTTAACGTGAAAATATGTACACAGATAAAAACTCATAGAATTTTCACTTTAATTAAGCTCTGTCACAAGAAGAACAGGACCCCCATCTGTTAGTTCTGTGTATCCTTGGGCTTTATGAAGAAAATGTTCATTACACTAACAAAATCACAATATCTGCCCAGTTAATAGGCACACTTCAAAATGCGTATTAACCCATGCAGAAGAAAGCGTGTGTGAACAGTAGATCACCGTGACCTAATTAGTTAATGCATGCTAACTAACACATCCTGTCGGACACTAATTACATCACTAGTAAACTCAGGTATGCAGGAATGCAAAAGATCATTAGTTTGTCTAATCCGATGTTGTCTCCACAGAAAATAATAGTAATTTACAAGTTCCCACAAAATTATTGAAATATTACAGTGGCCTACTTTGGGACGCAGCCACGCCCTCTTCCGGTTGGGTGACAACGTGTTTCCCTCGCTTAAATGAATCACTAATGTCCAAAATACAAACTACAAAAGAGATTTTGCTTGTTACAAGATGTGCAGTATAACATCAAATATCCACTATAGGGGCCCTCACTAATTAGCATTAGTTTCATCCACTACTAGAGATTCTTTTTGCGAGGTTCTTAGTTGGATAAAAACATTCAGGCAGTCAGCCACGTAAATATGTGTCACACTCTCTTGTGCGTTTTTTACTTTTGTGAAAGGTCTTAAAACATCGGAGTTTTTTTTTTTTTTTTTTTTTTTTTTTTTGTCAGACATTGAAGCTAATCTTTTTTTTTTTCTTAATCACTAAGTTCGTCGGAGGAGGTTTTGGTGTGCCAAGCAGACTGAAGTGCGTAGGTGTATTGAGTTTGTTTATTTTGTGCTGCTTTGGTGGTTTGTTCATGTTGAAAGCAGACTTTTCTGGATTAAACATTTTCGTCGTAAGAAACTATCCAAGAGTGAGATCATCTTGTTTACCACACAACAGTTTTCTTTAACCCATTTAAACCGATGGCCGCATTTCCCGATTTTGGAGGTGTCATCTAACAAATGAGTACCGGTTGTAGTAGATGGATCGACCGTGATAATTCAAGGGTAGTGCAAATTAGCTCGGCGACATCAGGCGCAGATCTAATCTGGCACTACCCTTGAATTATCATCAACGATCCATCTCCCGCTGAAAGGCGTTGGGGTTAAATGGGTTAACTGAAAGTAGTGCCAAAGAACTGTGTGTCCAGGGTTGAAATTGTAACTGCAAGTCCAGGTGGTGGAATCGTATAGACAGATCAGTGCTGCTGCTTTGTGCCTGTGGGAGTACTGGCACTGGCACTAACAGTGACCTCATTATCACCCTCCGCTCTTCGGCCCCTTTCACGGTATCTCTGATATGGTAAGTCATACGTACTCTATGCATGTTACGTCTAGCACATGCAAGTCAGTTTAGATGTAGTTTGTATCATATTTGTTATTGATGTTGGAACTTCATCTGTGACAAAATTTCCACCTTATCCTGCTGGCTACTGGTTTGTCACAACTATAGTGTGTTTGGTGTCAGTGTGTTGGGCAGAACGTCCGCTTTTAAGCAAGCAAAGTTTTGCATCACACACTTGAACGGTAAATAAGAAAGTCACGAAAAACAAGAGGCCGTCATTTTCCCTGCTGTACTGCAGTGCTGTTTGATGAGAACAATGAAGAGATCAACAAGGTACTGGAGCAAAAGCGCAGTGCCTTCATCGAGTGGCAACACGACATCAACTCCTTGTCCAAAAAAGACTGCTTTAAACACCTCCAGAGAAAAGCAGAGAGAGCTCCGCAACATGCAGGACACCTGGTGGGACACAAAGGCAAAAGAACTTCAACACTTTGCTGAATCCAACAACTCCAATGAGGTTTTCCAGCGCTATGTAAGCTGTCTGCGGCCCTGCCAGACCCAGCACAACCCCTCTCTTTTCTTCTGACGGCTTCACCTTGCTGAAGGACAAAGGCAACATCACTGAGCGCTGGAGAGAACACTTCTCAGATCTGCTGAACCTGCCTTCTACTGTCGACCCCGCGGCCCTGGACATGATTCCCCAGAAGCCGACACTAATAACCTTGACCTCCCGCCCACCCTGGACGAGGTGAAGAAAGCGATCAACCAGACTAGCTCCGGCAAAGCTGCAGGCATGGACGGCATCCTTGCACAGCTCTTCAAAGCAGCTGGACCTGAGACCCTTGACGCCTTCCTCAACATTCTGACATGCATCTGGGCAGAGGAGAACATGCCACAGGAATTTAGAGATGCTACAATCGTCTCCCTGTTCAAGAACAAGGGCAGCAAATCAGACTGTGCCAATTACCGAGGGATCTTACTCTTGTCCATTGCTGGCAAGATCCTCGCGAGAGTCATCCTCAACCGCCTGATCAGCTCTGTATATGAGGAAGCACTTCTAGAGGCTCAGTGTGGCTTCAGACCCAGCCGCAGCACAGTCGACATGGTCTTCTCTGTGAGACAGGTCCAGGAGAAATGCATTGAGCAGCACATGGACCTCTACGCTGTCTTCATAGACTTGACCAAAGCATTCGACACCGTGAACAGAGAAGCGCTTTGGGTCATCCTTGCCAAGCTCGGCTGTCCCAGCAAGTTCACCAACATCATCCGTCTCTTCCATGGTGGAATGGTAGGAGTTGTCCAGTCAAACGGCGACACATCCGCACCCTTCGACATTTCCAATGGTGTGAAACAAGGATGTGTTCTTGTCCCCGTGATGTTCAACCTGTTCTTCACGTGTGTTCTGACCCATGCAGTACGCGACCTTGAGAAAGGAGTGTACCTGAAGTACAGACTAGACGGCTCTCTCTTCGACCTCCGTCGACTGAACGCCAGGACCAAGACCACCGAGAGACTGATCCTTGAGGCACTGTTTGCCGATGACTGTGCGCTGATGGCGCACACGGAGTCTGACCTCCAAACCGTCGTCAACAGGTTCTCGGAAGCCTCTCGACTGTTTGGACTCACCATCAGCCTCAACAAGACCGAGGTCCTGCACCAACCAGCCCCAGGCACAAGAGCACCCCCACCCAAAGTGTATGTCGAAGGCACCGAGCTGAAGACTGTCGACCAGTTCAGGTACCTGGGGAGCATCATCTCTTCTGACGGTACTATCGACAAAGAAATCGCAGCTCGCATCAGCAAGGCTAGCCAAGCCCTGGGTCGTCTGCGCACTCGTGTGTTGAATAACAACAACGTCTAACTCTCCACCAAGATCAAAGTCTACAAGGCAGTAGTCCTTCCCAGCCTCCTCTACGGCTGTGAGTCATGGACGCTGTACAGAAAGCACATCAAGCAACTTGAACGTTTCCACATGAGATCCCTGCGCTTACTCATGGGCATCAAATGGCAAGACAAGGTGACACACCTGGAAGTCCTAGACAATGCTGGCTTAGTGAGTGTTGACGCCTTGATCTTAAAGACACAACTTCGCTTGACAGGTCATGTCATAAGCATGGATGATTCTCGAATGCCACGCTAACTCCTGTATGGTGCACTCTCAAAAGGCCACAGGAAGCAAGGACGGCCAAAGAAACGCTTCAAATACTGCATAAAAGACAGCCTCAAGTACTGCGTCTTCCCGGTAAAGGAACTTGAAGCACAAGCACAAGACAGATCTGGCTGGCGTGCCGCCACCAGGAAAGCCTGCACGCTCTTTGAGCACAATCGGCGCGAACAGATCACCAGTGCAGAAAGACAGCGTCGACTCTCCCCACAGCTACGTTCCAGTGCCCCCATTGTCCTCGCAGGTGTGGCTCCAGGATTGGCTTGGCCAGCCACACCCGGCACCCACAGACATGCACATCGGTTTTCGATGGTCTACCCATTACTGCGCTTAGCAGGACCAGCTTATCAGCCAGCCTGACATCTGGAAGACTCGCTGCCTCAGCGCGCCGGCACCAGCTGTGACCCAGTTTCTCGGCTGGAACAAACAGAGTGGCCGATCTGGGAAAGCCGCGGCGATCTTAGTCCTGCACCAGCCACTAAGCAAGGTGCGCCGCTATAGTGGCTGGTGCAGGACTAAGCTCGCTCGTGCAACTGGCCCCTTGTATGTGTGTGTCTAAGTGTTTGTAGGCGGTTTTGAGTGTCACTGTCAGTATAATTATCAGCATTGTTTCATTGCTGTTTTTGTGTGTATTATATTTCCATTGTACGACTTTATCCCTGTCAGCGGCCAGCTCCCGCAGTCTGTGTTTCTGCAACCTCTGTTAATGCAAGACCAGAAAACCCCTACACATTCCTGGAAACATGGATTCAAAGTGGTGTCACCAAGAGGCAAATGCGGGGGCTCATGAGGATCTATGCCTCTTGCAGTTGGGTGGTGTTCACCTTTTCCCGGCGCTGAACGTGTTAAGCCTTTGTGCAAGTCATATTGCACGTAATGAGAGTGATTTAACCCATCCAGCCCTGACGCACTACAGCGGGAGATGGGTCGACCATGATAATTCAAGGGTAGTACCAGATTAGCTTGGCGCCTGTCGGCGCCAAGCTAATCTGGCACTGTCCTTGAATTATCATGGTCGTTCCATCTCCTGTAACAGGTGCATAGTCGTTTGATGACGCCTCCAAAATTTGGGCAATACATGCGTCGGGCTGAATGAGTTAAAAAATATCATCATCATCATATTATTATTATTACCATCATCATCATCATCATCATATTATCTCTCTCTCTCTTGGCTTGACTTCGCGAACGAAGATTCTATAGGGCTTGCCCACGTCGTCTGCAGGCATTTTCGTGGCTGCGGAGGCCAATCCGGGACAGGCAGGTTCGACCGCAGTGGCTGCAGGGGAAGGTCTGGTCAGGGTTCTGAGTTACGACAGCTCTGTTTTTTCTTCTGAGCCGCTTGTCCTTAAGGTTAGCTCTGCGAGAGTCCTCAAAGGAGACGGCTGCCTTGTGAATGGTGGAGCGCCAGGTGTCACGGTCCGCGGCAAGCGAAGACCACTGGTGGTGGTCGATTTGGCAGGCACTAAGTGACTTCTTGAGACCGTCTTTGTATCTCTTCTTTGGTGCCCCTCTGTCTCGGTGTCCAGTGGCGAGCTCGCCGAACAGAGTGATCTTGGGTAGGCGATGATCCTCCATCCTGGAGACGTGCCCCGCCCAGCGAAGCTGTGTCCGCAGCAGCAAAGCCTCGATGCTCACAGTTTCCGCCTGTTCAAGGACCTCGACGTTGGTGACATAGTCACTCCAGTGAATGCCCAGGATGGTACGCAGGCAGCGCTGGTGAAAGCGTTCGAGGAGTCGTAGTTGGTTGCGGTAGAGGGCCCAGGACTCGGAACCGTACAGCAGGGTGGTGAGGACGACAGCTCTGTACACGCTGATCTTGGTGCCTTTTTTCAGCTGTTGATTGTGCCACACCCGCTTGAATAGTCGCCCGAAAGCACTGTTCGCTTTTGCCAGCCTGTTGTCCAGCTCCTTGTCCAGCTTGGCGTCTGACGTGATGATGCAGCCAAGGTAGGTAAACTGGTGTACAGACTTCAGTTCGGACTCGCCGATGGTGATGTGGGGAGGGCGATGCTCTTCCTTGGGTGCCGGCTGATGAAGGACCTCTGTCTTTTTCAGACTGACCTCAAGTCCAAAGAGCTGGGCGGCATCTGCGAAGCAGGACGTAATGCGCTGCAAGGCTCTCTCTGTGTGTGCAACGAGGGCAGCGTCATCAGCAAAGAGCAGCTCACGAATCAGTTGGTCTAGGGTTTTCGTGTGGGCCTGCAGTCGTCTGAGGTTGAACAGTCGTTACCATCATCATCATCATCATCATATTATATTATTATTATTATTATTATTATTTATTTCACACGTCGTCCCATAAGAAGAAACTCTGAGAAATAATACGGCAAAGTATACGATCAAGAAAAAAATCATTGTGCCATATGAACACCGTGGAAATGTACAGCCGTACTAATAATATTACGTCATGAAGTGTTTTATCTCCATACCCATCGCATATTCATGTGACAAGCTTAGGGGGTGTTTTCTTATCGTGGCGCGACAGCGAAACGAATGGAGATCGAATAAACAAGGCTTGTTTCCATATGCGCGGAGCGATTTGTGGTGCGACAGGCCACTGCGTCGCGACAATTTTTTTTTTGTTTTTTGTATAGCCCCATTGAGCGACTCCGTGGGGACTTGTGAGAATCATTGTCTCTTGCATCTCTATTGTATTCCGTTTTTTTTTTCTCGACAGGGAAAGGGCTAACCCATTTAGCCCCGAGTCTCTACAGTAGGAGATGGATTGACCATGATAATTCAAGGGTAGTGCCAGATGTGCTTGGCGCCTGCACTGGTACAGAGTCGTTAGGTAATACCTCCAAAATTTGGGAAATGGGACCCTGGGGTTAAATGGGTTAAACAACAGCGAGGTTTTGTTTGCAACGAACGATTCCAAACAACAAAAGCCAGATTAGTCAACCAGCTTCTACCATGAGCATAGGCGACAGTTCAAATTTCCCCAAGATGCATAGATCCTTGGGCTCATGACGATCTATGCCTCTTGGAGAAGTTTGGAGTGTTGTCTACGCTTATTATCCGCCCTAACGTCGCTTGTCCGCTGTTTTGGGCCGAAGTCGGCCGGCGTAAACGTAACCTCTGCATTTGCGATTCCTCTCAGTGCGAGTACATTACGTACGAACGCTTGCTCCATATTATGGTCTGTAGTTCATACGGAATATATTACATAGCCTACTTTGTTCCCTTCGAAACAATCTGCCATTATTACTCCGCTTACTTACTTACTTAAAGGACAAATGACGTCGCTTGAAATTAACCTTTCACATCACCCCGGAAGTCAGTGCGCAGCAATAAAAAAAAAAAAAAAAAAAAAGACAAACCTTGACTTGTTTACAACTTATTTAAAGTGAACGTCTGAAATATATTTACAACAATGAAGATAATCATAGTGAAAATATAAATAGTTTGTACTGAGGAAAGCTTTGACCTGTTGGAATTCCCGCCACGTCCGGTGGAGTCTACTTTGTTTGCTTCGAAATAACCGTGCCATTTCTCCGCTGAAGTGGAGAAATGGCACGGTTAATTAGACGCGAACAAAGTAGGCTAAAAAAACCCAAAAAACTCGAGCATTCTGTCCAGTTATTGCAGTCACGTGTTTCAAAGTTTTACAGACCTCGTGCTTGGACAGGTCTGCATGGCGACTATTACATGAATTACACAGAATTAGTTCCTTGCGGGCACGGACTTCCCTGTAAGGAGAAGGCCTCAATATTTGCTATGACAAAATCCGTTAACCCTTTTAGCACCAAGGTCCCATTTCTCAAATTTTGGACGTGTTGCCTAAGGACTATGTACCAGTTGTAGGAGATGGATTGATCATGATAATTCAAGGGTAGTGCCAGATGAGCTTGGCGCCTTCAGGCGCCAAGCTCATCTGGCACTACCCTTGAATTATCATGATCAATCCATCTCCTGCTGCAGAGTCCCGGGGCTAAAAGGGTGACATTGTCGGAACGTGTTGACACTGAGTCAGATCACCTTGCTTCGGAGACCATAACAACACAAAGTGTGCCCTAGTCTATGATTGAAATCTTACAGGCCTACAGCAGCGAAGTCCACACTCACACACCAAGACCAGCACACAGAGTCTGGGATTTTCGGCTTCACAGCTCTAGGCCGTAAATTCGGAAATCACGGATCAAGATACCAAAAGGCGCTCACTTCGAAAGTCAACATGACGGTCAAGATGGATCGAAGTCGGCCGCAGCGGGGCCCTGCAATGCGTGTGTCAAATCAAACAGTGAGGAGGGGGGTCGGGAGGGGAGGGGAGTGTCCAAACACCCTGAAAAGGGTTATTACAGCATTTCAAAGAATGTTGGGTCTGGAGTAGTGGAGGGTTCCGGAACCCCAGATCCGCCCCTGCTGAGACTAATCTCTATTTTATTTATTTATTTATCTATTTATTTGTACATGGGTGACGAGCGTTTGTGATCGGTCTACGACAGACTCTGATAGGAAAGTGAACACGCAGACACTCACGTCCTCAGCTCTCCGAACACGCAACACCAAAGTGGATCGTCGACCATGACTGTTACACATCGGCGTGGTAAACTAGAAAAACTTGGCGACTAGGAGGCATGATGGTTCAAGGGCAGCGCCAGAAGAGATTGGCCCCTCCTTGGCGCCAAGCTATTTTGGTGCTAACCTTGACTTGCGAAATCTCGGGGTTTTTTTTACGTCACACCTTCAGTTGTACATCCGGCTTAAGAACAAGATAACACTGAATTGGTTTCTTGTCTGTTTGACAATGTCCATTTTGAAATAGGGGTTTAACTACAATGTATTAACCAACAAAGCTCTGAAAGGTCCCATAGGATGTGGATCGACCATGATAGTTCAAGGGTGGTGTCAGAATATTGTCCCCCACCCGGGTCTGCCCTGGGGGACTTGGGTGGAGTTAACTCCATTTTAGTTCCCAGGGTCACCCTGGTCAGCCCCACAGGGTGGGTTTTCCCCTCTATTCTGGGGCATGTGTTTCTGTCTTCCCTTGGTCCATTCACATGTATTTTCCTTTTTTTAAAACTCTTCCTACTGTCTGCGCCCCCTGTAGCTCTTGATATTGGATGTGTGTTGCTAAATGGTCTTAGCTTTATTTAGGCCCCATGTCGTAGGTTTATTTAACGTATTGGACCGGCTGGCGACATACATTCAATATTCTGTTTAGTTTTTGTTTTTTTCACAAGCAGTGCAGGCACGACCTGAGAAAGTCTTGTTCCTGTCGGGACGTTAAGCAATATACAATCAATCAGAATAATGTGTGTAGAGATGTGTTTCACATCGCACACTACCCGATGCAATGGCCTGTTTCTTCGGCCGACCGTATACACTCTTTTCTCACAACACGTCAGTCAGTTTTTTGTGTGTTTAAGAATGAGGTGTGTTTCGAGGACGTTTTGCTTTCATAAGCCGGTACTCCTCTCGTCAGCGGACCAGACCGTTTGAGACTTCCACGTTCAAAGCAATTTTTGGCTTTGATTGTTTCAGTTTCCTACATTTAGCCCCGATTTAGTTAATCGGGTCAAATGTTTGTGCACCGTTTTTGGCAGAATCATTTTTTTCTCCGTCTAATTTGACGAGGAATAAGCTTATAGGATATAGTTTACTTTGCTGAGTGAGGTTTCTTGCCTCTGGTAGACCGGGGGGGGGGGGGGGGGGGGAGGGGAGGGGGGAGGAGGTAATCGTGGTAACGGCACTTGTGTGCTTTTTTTTTTGGATTGTTTTCCTTGACTTTACTCACTTCTTGATTCCTCATTATTTTAGTTTTGAGGAGATTAGCATGTCTCCTTTTCTGTGTCTTTTATATGCGATTATAGGGGGTGTCGGGAATGTTTCCCTGCATTCCGGGTCGTTCACGATTCTTGGCCAGTGTTTTTTGATGGCTCTCGATAGACCTTTAGTGGCCAGGTTGAATTTGGTGGTTAATACCAGTGGTGGTGGTGGTGGTGGTGGTGGTGGTGGTGGTGGTGGTGGGGGGTGTTTCTTTTCCTCCCGTTTGGTTTCTCTTGTATTAGTGTCTCCCTTGGTGTGGAGAGAATTTGAGCTGATAGGTCGGTTAGCGTGGTTTGTACGTAACCCCTCGCTCGTAGTTTGGCATGGAACAGGTTGATTTCTTCAACTCTTTCATCTGCGTTTGAGCAGTTTCTTGCAATGCGGAGTGTTTACTCTTTTGTGACTATTCCGTTGAAGACTGCTGGTGGATGGGCAGACAAGGCAATGTAGGTACTGATATGTTTCAGTGGGTTTCCTGTACATTTTAATGTCCAATTGTCCCGACTGTCGGAATTTTTCCCCCTTGTACATTTTTATGTCTAAAAATGTGGCTTCTGTGTCGCTGATCTTATACGTAAAGTGTATGCCTTTCGTATGTGAGTTTGCAAGAGTGAAGTATTGGTGAATTGTTTCTTCCTCTGCTCTCATGATTATCAGATCATCGTCACGGTAGCCCCAATGGTGTGGAATTGATTCCTTGTTGTCGAAGCGGTCTGTCACGTTATTCAGGGTCCGCGGCATTAGGAGGTCACTACATGATGGTGACGGGACTTGTCCCATGGCGCATCCAATGATTTGTTTGTAGTGTTCACCGTTAAAGGTGAAAATGTTGTTTTTGAGCGTCAATTCTAGAAGGTCGACTATCACTTCCCTCCTGATTTCTGGCATCGGTGGACACTTCAGTGTTGACGTGAAGACCTCTTTTGTGGCCGGCTGTGTACATGTTTGACACTCCATATACGTATATTTCTATGTCTCTTTTAAAAGACAAACTTTCCAGAATCCTGATCAGTGTCGGTATGTCTTTCAAGTAGGTCGGGAGTTTCTCTACAAAGGGGAGTAGATAGAATTCTACAAGATGTCCGATGTAGTACGTCGGCGTTGATACTTGTTATATGATTGGTATGTCTAATACCTTAAGCTCATCATTCAGACCGTAGTGTTTCCGCCTCCCTGAGCTGTTCAGGTGTTAGTTTATGCATTGTTTGGAAGGTTGTGTGTACAAGTGGGCGGGGTCTTTTTTTAGTTCGAGATTGTAGCAAGAATCTGTATGTCATCTCGTCGTTCTGTTCTCTTTCAGTTGTACAATTGTTGGATTGTTTGCATGACTGTACTGTGTTAGTCATTCATGTTAGGCGGGGGTATCCCTTTGGATAGTGCGAGCTATTGTGCGTCTGTTAGTTGGATGTCAGACAGGTTGGGTACGAAACGGCTGTTTGGCTTTGTTAAAGGTCAGGGTTAAAAATAATTTAAATGTTATCTAATATTCCCATTTTGGGGGTTTGGGCGAAATCCCCCCCCCCCCCCCGCCCCCAAACGATTGATTTTAGGCGGCAGATGAAAGCAAGCTGGCATCATGCAGGCATGCACCCCTTCGGCTGGAGCATTAGGTTTCTTTCACCTCGTGCTATGGTTATGAGATACGAAATAAATGTTAGGAAACAGATATATGCTTATGATGCTGTCTTTCAAACTTGCTCTCTATTTTTTTGGTAAGCGGGGGTGAAATGACGTGGGGGGGGGGGGCGTGGGGGGGTGGGGGTGGGGGGGGGGGGGCGGGGGGGGGGAGGGGCGGGGGGGGGGGGGCAGGGAGTTGATAAACAGTTTGTATCATGGTGACTGCTCAGTTTACATGTTGGTGCTGCTGTCAGTTCTAGCTGACAAACACCAGTGCGTCCATGGTGCGTGAAAAGCAAGATTTTCACTGTATGCACACTGACAGTGTCACTTTTCACCGGCATGGGTACACATGTAGGCATATAATATATATGCTAAATTTTGCTATCCACAAAAATGCTAATATTGCCATGACCCCACAGCAGACAGACAGCCTCCATGGACAGGTCCAACCAGTGAAGAGACAACAGACTGGCCAGCGTCAAACATGTCACCAAGCTGCAGGGGCGTTAGCAGCAAAGTCACAGAGAAACTTTGGAACAGCAAACAGCCTGATGCAAGTGCGGAGTGCCCCAATTTGCTCTCAGCAGGCAGTTGTAAGACAAGAAGCAAAGGTCAGTTTGTGCACGTAAAGATGTACTGCAAACACTGTACTTGGCTACCGGGTATATGCAAGTATAATCTACTCATCATGAAACCAACCGTAATGAATCACAGCCAGTGTAATCAATAAAATTCATACAAGACAGAGTTGCAAAATAAGTTTTACAAACAATTTATTTGTCTCCGTGATGGTCAAAAGATTGATACAGTTTTAACATTGTAGTTTGCAATGCTGCTTGGTAACATATGATATTATATGAATATGTTTTCAGGACAAAATAGCCAACTTTTCCCTGGGAGAGACTAAAGACGCGCACTCAACCGATGAGCAGCACCTGGCGACCATATCGTATGTGGGAGTAGAGGTGACACCTTATCAGCGCATCACCAGTGAAGACAATCCGGCCTACTGTTTGTGTGGGAATTGTCTAATAATGATGGACAACAAGAACTACTGAATTTGATCCAGCTGATCGAGTTACCAGAGGAACCAACCTTTCTAGATATTTGTAAGAAGCAGACCAAAGTCAAATTTTGCAGCGTCACAAATTATAGCAGCACATTTGCAAATAAAAATCCCACATTATAATGGCAATCAAAAATTACCAACACTCTGCATACAGATTTTTTCAGTTGTGGCATGAGAGCCATATGGGGCCTGGCAACTGAAAACACTGTCGCTCTTGTCAGGTGACCATAATCAGATGACGGTTTCTAAGCCCCAATCAAAACTACCTGAGGGCTCTGTCTGGTTGAGTATGTGTGTGCAACCAACCTCCAAGTCTTTGCTTCTGCTGAAAAACCACATCCACTCGGGGCTCACTCTGTCATCTGTACTGCGTAGGTATTGTAACAAACTGGAGAGCTTTCCATCAGTGAGGCAGTGGGTATACAAGGCCACGGAGCATTCCTTCATGAGAAAAAACAGAATAAAAAGAACATTTTCATTTACTTTTAAAATTTACTTTCTGTCATGGGTGTGGAAATTGTTCACATCTGTTTGTACAAGTAGTTGGGACATGAATAAATGGACACATGCATGTAATATGATACTTCATATTGTGTACTTTGTACTCTCTAAACAAGAAAGTATTAAGTTGAATGTAAAATCAAAGTGTTGGACATTTTTTGTATTCAATACATTTGGACATTCGTCTTCATAAATCGCATACACGTCTGCTTTCATTTCCCATCCTTGTTATAACTACATACTGTGAACAGTGCACACGAACAGGAATTCTGCACTCGACTTGCCATAAGAAAGAATTAGTTTTCATGGTCAGTGTTACAACCTAAATAGTATATTTATACAAATACATGTACTGTAATGATACTGAAAATGACATGCAAAATACTGCACTTATACCAGAAAGTGCACAAGTGTGTAACATACTACTGCTTTTCTACCTGGTATGCCACAGAGTGCCTGTTGCCAGTCTTGGCATACTGCTTGCATTCTTGGTGGTTGAAGTCAAGGATAATAAGGATGTTCCGCATTGTGTAGCCTTCGTAGCCAATTGAAGTTTTGTGGGGGCCATTTCAGCCACATAGATACATCCCCCCCCCCCCCCCCGGCCTTGACTAACACTCAAAACACTTCATGATGAGACTGAAACATATCTAAACTCTAAGTCAAAATAAGTGCGTAAATAAGACGTACATGATACCTTGATCGTGCCTGGCAAGGAAGCTCATAATGTGTGGTGATGGTTGATAACAGGCTTTATCCATTGTTTCAAGTGGTGTTACTAAAAATGCACCAGCAGCAGTTTATACTGAGTAGGTTATTTCGATGACAGAACTGTGTTGTGTGTTTTTGTTCTGCATACACTCAAGGATATATCCTCCATGTAAACACAGAGCTCAACTTAACTTCCTGCAATTCGCTTGCCTTTGTTCCACACATCAGATCTAGATGTTCAGTGGCTGCGATCAAGTCAGTAATAATATACAGATCTATTTCATACTGGAAAAAGATACATGCATTACAGAGTGGCAAACTGACAGGTAGCTAGCACTAGCTGTTATGAAGACTTGGGAGAAAAACCATCATGGCACCATGACAATTATGTTTACTGTCAACTTGTAAATATACTTACAGTGTGGAGGAAGCAGTCGTATATGTAAATCATAACTTACAGTATTGTGACAGCAATATCTCCATGACACTATATGCTACTTTATGTGTGCTGTGATTGCACTTTTACAATATAAGCAACAATGATTTTGTGAAAGCACGCAGATGTACCATACTTCAAAATCAAATGCCACCAAACTGATCATTATCTGAACGTAGCAGGAGATTACAGTAGAACTCTGTCGGTGACAACTTATCGGACAGGTCTTGCTGTCTTCAGAAACTCGATGCCAGTCTGTGCATTCACCAGTTCCATGTCACCTGACCTTGTGGCAGCCCTGCTGTCCAGAAACATAAACACATAAACAGCATAAACACAGTCACGGATGAACAAAACCTGTTGAAAATAGAAATAAATACCAAAAATAGGCATGTGTGCACATACACATGAGCGTGTGGCTTTCTAAAAATGGCTTAGTCACAAAATAGCACGTTTGAGTGTTATGATATGGAGCAATATAACAATACATACACGTATTTACATGATTCACAGTAAGACTCGCAATAAAATATTTTTGTATACAAGAATGATATTGTAAGTGGTTTGTCACTCATATTTCTCCTGTTCATGAGCCAGTGGTTTCAGGAAAAGAAGAGTGCATGCTGAATATGAGAAATACATGTATCAGTGGCAAGCCACTTACAAAAGCTACTTACATACCTGATTGTGAATTTTTCATAATGAATTATGCACATACATGGATTGCTCTATTTCATCACACTGAAGAAATGTGCTGTTATTTTGTGAACAAATATATTTTAGGTTGATTCTAGTGGTATATTTTATCCTTATCTAGACCTGTTGATTACATTCTCATCCAGACAATTGCTGATGTTGTTTTCATACAGAGAGCAGCTGTACATTTGTTTTCATTCAGACAGCTGAACATGTCTGTGTTCAGACAACTGCAGGTATATTTAGTTGTTTTTTTTTATTCAGACAGCTGTATATTTAATTCTAAATATAAGCCAGCTGTACATGTTGTCCCAAGCACACACACACACACACACACACACACACACACACACACACACACACACACACACACACACACACACACACACACACACACACACACACACATATACACACACACATTTTAAGTCCACAACTTACCTTGCCACTGCGATTATATTTTATGTATTGTGATGAGATTAGGTGGTGTTCCATTACTGATGCACCTTCACCTTCCATTTTGTACCAGCTCCACAAATGTATCATAACACACTGCTTGCTGCTCTGTGAGCTCATTTGGTGTGGCACTGAAAAAGAATCAAATGACTGGTATTTGTATAATTATGTAATACACACACGGGTCTTGTACTAGAAAACGCCGTGGCGTTCTGAAGATATTTACACAAAAACAGACACCACCAACCCCCAAAACAAATCGCAACTAAAAGTGGAAACTTCTGAATTTACATCAAACCAGAGCTCAGAATATATCGCATCTTTCATTTATGTATATAACACAAATATGTGTAATCAGTCTTAGGTTCAACGCCAAGGGGAGGGAAAGGGTTGTGGTAAGTGAGGTGGGTGTGGGTCACGCTATCTGTCAAGCTACCTGTCATCTGTGCCAGCTCTGCCTGGTGTTTATGTTATATCAGGCCGTTACTGCAACACTCCCCCCTTACGTTTCTGTCCCCTCTTCATTTTGGCTATGTATAAGTCAGACCAGTACAACTGCAGTCGACATAGATCACTATGAACCGCCAGAGACTGAATCTTTTTATGGGAATATGTGCATTTTGCAGACTCACTGTACATCCTTATTAGATCCCCCGGATGAGTAAGCCACTGCGGACTTACTTATATTTGCGTATCCAGGGCCTTCCATCCACAAGAAATCCAGACCACAAAGGTGACTGCCAAGCGTGTAAAATGCAAAGAAGTACCCAACGGAGAAAGAAACACTCTTAGAAAAGACGGTTACAACACAATTTATTAATATTTCGGGTAAATACCCTGTGTCAAAATAGACAAACAAACAGAGAGATCAGTCGCTACTTGTCTTCATTTACAGAAGGAATGTGGCAACTCTGCCACATTCCTTCTGCGAATGAAGATAAGCAGCGACTGATCTAAGTGTGTTTCTTTCTCCGTTGGGTACGTCTTTGCATCCACAAGAAGCATAGATCTTCATGAGCCCATACATGTTGTAAAGGCTGCTGCCGAATCAAAGTGCTCTTTTTGACATTTTACATAGATTGGCCTCGTTTGCATCCTACAGTTGAGGGTGTTATTATTGATTCAGAAAAGCGATTGGATTCAGTAATTTCAAGTGGCTTCGTCAGCCATACAATATAATTATGATATCGATCACAATTAAAAAAGGATAAAATAGCCAACGAAGTTCAAAGTCAAAGTCAAGTAAAAATTTTTTAAAATTTATCCCAGGAAGGGGTAATTTCAGTCTGGACGGGAGCATATAAATTATATATATAGGTATCAAGTAAGTGAACAAAAATGGACAAGACGACATACACACACATACACACAGGCACCCATGCACGCAAAATTTAGAAACTATACTCATACTGACATCTATACTAATACTGACAACTATCACATAAACCTTACAAGAACAAAATGGCACCTTCCATCCCCCTCATGATCGATTACAGATCTGACAGCTGAATACATTTAATATTGTAATTTAATAAAGTTGCACGCACACGTAAATAATGAGGAGGAAAACAGTTATTGTACTCCGGTCACTTAACCACATCAGATGTTGCATGTTATTGCCAAAGTAGTGACTCGGTCGTGACGTTTGATCGAATAGTCACCATATCAATCTTCTCATGTTTTAATATCCAAATTGAAGAGAACAAACGGCTGTTCTGGCAGAAAATGTACAGCACATGACATGAAAATACGCTGTTGTGAACGGAAAAAAAAATTAGTAAAAACAAACAAAAAACGAAAACATGAAATACGCTAGAAAATATAACTATATAACTGAACGGCCTCCCCGTTAAAACGCCACCACACCTCTCCACCCCTCCTCCTTCCCGGCCCACGCCTAAACTTCTCCTCACCAATCTCAAGGAATATGGGCCACTGGATAGTTGAAACAGTCAGTGTAACTTTATGAAAACAATGTTGATGTCAAATGATAGAAAAGGCAGAATGAATGTTTTTAGCAGGAAGAAAAAATAGATATAAACAGTTACTAAAGCATGTTCAAATTAAACGAACTTTAGTTCGCGAACTCTGACGAACTAGAGTTCACGATCTCGGACGATCCAGGTTGGTTCTTAATTGGACGATCTAAAGATACGGCGAACCTAGTTCGAAGTAGTTCACAAACCTCGGCAAACCATAGTTCGCTGTCGGAAAAGGTTCGCTGAACGTGTTGAGCAAACCAAGGCGAACCTTTTCTCTGCGTTGGAGATAAGAAGACAGTCACCGATAAACAAATATGGCGGACGGCGATATTTCACTCGTGCGAATAACAAGACCTATTTTTATTGATTTGTGGGAGGCGCAACGCTGTTTGTGGGGTCGCTACTGCAAGGAGTACAAAAACAAACATCATCGTTCAAATCGCGAAGCGGCATATCGGCAGCCATTTTGAACACCTTCGCAGACAGTAAGTACGCCGAATCAAGCACTCCAGTTAAGAAAGAGAACCATGGCAAACCTGGTTTGCTGAAGTTCGCCTAGGTTCGTTCAACCTCAATTAAGAAACAAACCAAAAGATCGCCGATCTTCCCCGATCTAGGTTTGCCGATCAAAAGTTCGTTTAATTAAGAACATGCTTTAGCGAAACCAGTAACTAGAATAGTAAAGTGCCCAGAAAATATTACAATTATTTATAAAAGAAAGAAAATTTAAAAACAAAGTTTCAAGCTGTTACGCTGAAGCGACCGAGTAACTGCTGAAGAGACGAACAGTGAGTCTAAGATTAACAATCTATTCTTCGTCTTGTTCATCGATGTATTCTGCCTACTTCTCCCCATTGTCGTCTGCAGTTATTTCCTCAGTCATCACTTCCCCCGAAATTATTGTCCTGTACACCAGAACACACATAACATTACGATCGCTAGGGCTTCCTGTTGTTGACAAGGAAGTGGGGCATTAGAGTGGTGTCCCCTGATACAACATATTTACGAGTAGGGAATCTTCCCTTTGTACACACGACGTCAACTACACGCGGCATGGGTGTTTGTTGTTGTTGGAAATATACTTACCAACAAAAGTAATGTTTGTACAAAAAAAAGTGAAAAGACCACACCATATCATGTTGGACTTACCGCCACCATTCGCGGACCCTTTTTGGACGCTCTGGACGTCGCTCGGTGCTTCCCCAATGCAAAAGTGAAAGTTGGATATTCTTCGTAGTTGCACGGGAATTGGATGTTACCGTGCACGGACAGATGCAACTGGCAGTGACCTTAGGCAGCTGGGTGGTGTATACCTGTTTGCGTGAACTGTGACAGCCGTCAAGGACGTCTGACACTCTACAGAAGCTATAGTAACGTGCGTGTTCGGAATCCCATTTGACGGGGCCCTGTCAGGGTTGCACTTTCTGTGTCAGGTAGGGACTTTGAAAAAAAAAATTCGATGTCCTCTACACACTAATTGCTGAACCTTGACCTTTAAGTCTGACTTGTGTTCATACGCCTTACAGGCAGACTGAACCTCTCTCCCATTGTTTCATGTGTAATTTATGGCTGTGTTGGATGTCCCCTTTGGAGTATGTCATCTTCATGTTCCTGATGAACTGGGCTACACTTTGGTATCTTTTTTTGTGGACCATTTCCTCCAGAGTGGAAAATGCTTTGGCTTTTTCTGTTTTCTGCTCTACTGGCTCAGTGGCAGTCACGCCTGACTGCACATGCTGTACCTGTGCACCTACCCAGTCTTCACGTGAAATCACACAGGCTGTCCTCAGTGTCACAGTTCAACTATGTGAATTGTAATACTGTGAATACACGCAGTCTGCACGTGAACTTGTCTGGTCTGCCTACTGTGCTCCTGATTGACTGTGCCACTAGTCCATCGTTACATACTGTGTGTACATCCAGTCTACAGATGAACTCTTCTGGTCTGCCTGCAGTGACCCAGTCTGTTGGTGTCACCAAGCCGTCATCATGCACTGTGTATCAGCCCAGTCCGCCAGTGAACCCCTCCAATCTACCCCCCATTGTTCCACATCACAAGTACTCCAGATATGATTTGTTGTGTATTAGACCTGTGGTCATACATCTGGACCTCACTCTCATCCTCCACCTTGGGAGGTTGGGGATAGGGTGTAATTTGCCTCGTAAACGGACGCGGAGAGGTGGTACGAGAAAACAGAGACAAATTATTGTTCTCATCACTGGCAAGTCTAACAAATTGCCACGTGCACCCTCAAAGGACATAGTTTGTTTCGCCCAAAAAACTCATCTACATAAACACTAAACCTAAGCAGAAATATTTTAACGTATGTACTTTCAATGCACAATAAGTGGGACTGCGCGACAAAAGGACTGAGATATGTAATTTTGTGCATGACCAGAACATTGATGTGTTGTTTCTGACATAGACCTGGCTTAAATGTCAATGCGACGAGGAGAAGTGTGTGGACATAACTCCATATGGCTATTGCCTCAGACCCTTCCCTTGTGCTACTCGAGGTGGAGGGGTGGCTTTTTTGATCCGTGACAGTTTATTGGAACATGCCAACATCACATCATCATTCCATTTTTCTCATTCAACGTTTGAGCTTGCCCAGTTAACACTGTCTGTGCCGCAGCGTGTGCACTTGTACTGTCTGTACCGTCCATCCGGCGACCTCAATTTTCAGTTCGACTGTCCTTCCAACACCATCACGGCTCGTATGTTTGACCTATTACAAACCTTCAGTCTGTCTCAAGGCGTGCATCAGCCTACGCATACCAAAGGTCATACACTTGAATGGGTCGTGTATAGAGAGGAGGACTCCATCTTTAGATCTGCCTCTGTGAGTCACACCATGTCTTCTGACCATTTTCCAGTTAGTTAGTTAGTTATTTGGGTTTAACGCCGAGCAGGCAACTAAGGCCATCTCACGGCGGGAAGGGTAAAAATCTGGTCAGCCAGACTAAAAGAAAGGTCCATTTTCCAGTTCTGTGTCTTTTAGATATAACCAAACCTCAGCCGCAGCCTGTTACCAAGACTTCGAGGAGCCTCAAGGGGATCGACCACGACAAGTTCATAGCCGATGTTGCAGACTTTGTCGGCATCCATCCCCACGTCTCTGCCGAGCAACTCAACGCCGGTCTGCGGACTATCCTAGACCAGCATGCTCCCGCCACTCGCCGCCGGGTGTCGCAGCACCACTCCACGCCCTGGTCTGTGGCCGCTAAACTGCGCACCTTGAAGCAAGAAAGGCTTCAGGCAGAGAGGCTTTGGATGGTCTGGGCTGACTGTTAATAAACATATTTTTAATGGTTTGAAGTGTAAGATCACTCGCTTGACCGCTAATGCCAAGACTGCTTTCATTTGCGTAAACGTTGCTGCAGCAAGTACTTGCAAAGAACTTTTCCGTGTGACTAATGGACTCTTGGGAAAGACCGAATCTATTCAACTGCCCAGCATACACCCAATCTGCGATTTCCCAGAACTGTTCTCTGTTGTTTTTTTCTGTTGCAAAGTCAGAACAATACGTGACATTGACAAATGTGATGATGCTCAGACGTAAGGTTCGTTTGAATCTAAGTGTTTTGCTGGCACTCCTTTTGCATGCTTCAGTCCAGTGATTGAAAAGGTAGTGCTGGACACCATGAGTAAGATGTCTCTCAAGACCTGTGAGCTAGACCCTGTGCCTTCGTCCCTTTTTGAATGTAAAGATGCAATTGTACCAGTTGTTACAGCTGTTGTAAATGAGTCCCTCTTGCACGGCACTGTACCTACCTGTTTCAAAACTGCAATTGTTAAGCCACTTTTAAAGAAACCTTCACTTGATCCAAACAGTTTGAAAAACTATAGACCCGTATCCAACTTAACTTTGCTTTCAAAGCTTATGGAAAAGATAGTGCTCACGCAGCTTCTAGACCATATAAAAAATAATGGTCTGTGGCATGTGTTCCAGTCAGCATATAGGTCTGGTCAGAGCACGGTGTAACATAGTGAACTGAACTCAGTGTCTGATCTGTACTCACCATCACTATATTTCACAGCAATCTATACTCACTATACTGTATTTGACATTGGCTTGCCACCGGTTGTACTCTTGACATGCTGCACCCGACTCCTGGTGGGGTAAGTTTATTGTCTATTTTATTTGATTATTATATTTTTGATTATTATAATTATGATCGTATGTATGTCGGATTAGAATGATTTTTGTGTGTTTGGTGTTAGGATTGAATGGTGTCGTTTGATTATGTTTATAGCATTCTCCCTGATCAATCTGTTGTAGACTGCGTGAGTCTTGGAGCAGATTGATCAGTGTGTGCTCTTTAATATTTATAGTGTTCATTCTTAAGTGTATTTTGTAGATTGTTCTGGTTTTGATTCGGAATCATTTGGTTTTGTAACTATTTTTATCAATGTTATCGATTCATTATTTTGTGTGCATGGTTACATGATTTATATAAAAAAGTGAATATTATATTTATTTATATCAGTTATATTTATGTGGTGTTAATATGTACTTTCGATGTTTATTTATTTATGTTGATTTGTCTTTGTCAGGGTTTTGCTTAATAAAAACAAAAGGAACCCTTACTGCGACTTCACGTCTGTTACAACGGAGACAGCATTGCTGCGTGTTGTGAATGACCTACTTGCTGCTAGCGATGAGGATCTAATCTCTGTTTTGACTCTGCTCGATCTGAGCGCAGCGTTTGATACCATTGACTATGACATTCTTCTTGCTCGCCTTCGTGATGTTTGGCATTCAAAGCACTGCACTGAAAATTTTCCAGTCCCACCTTGTTGGTCGCTTGCAGATGGTTTCAGTGGCAGGATTTGAGTCCCACGCTGTGGAGCTGCTTGTGGCGTTCCACAAGGGTCGGTCTTGGGGCATGTTGTTTTTACTGTGTATATACACAGCCCTTGTCATTTTGTTTCTTATCATTTATATGCAGATGATACAGAATTGTACAAACACTCCCCTTGTGAACATGTTGATCGGATGGTGCAGTCTATGGAGGCTTGTATTTGTGATGTTCAGAAGTGGACCACACAGAACATGCTGCAGCTAAACAGTGACAAGACTGAGGCCCTCCTAATGACGTGCAGGCTCCTCTACGTGCAGTGCTGATCTTCCTGAGTCAATGATTATGGGCGATATTTTTGACAACAGGTTGACAATGAAGGAACACATGAAGAAAGTTTGCCAGCTTGCCTTCATCGAGCTCAGGATCAGCACTGTTCGACATCTGCTGACTGTATTTTGGTCCCATTATATGGAACGCTTTCCCAGCTGACGTGCGTCACTCATCCATCTCTCTCCATTTTTAAATCCAAGCTTAAAACACACCTTTTTTTGTTGCATATACTTAAAGACCATTTTGTCTGCCGGCTCATCAAGTGTGCGTGTGTGTATGTGTGCGAGGTTTCCGTTCCTTGTAAATCAATGTATGTTTGTCGTTTTGTTGTCAGTTGTTGTATGCGGGGTTTTTTTTTGGTTGTATTTTGCTTTGCGTTTTACTTTCATTACTGTGATTGTAAAGCATCTAGAGCACCTTGAAGATCTGGCGCTGTATAAAATACCTTTATTATTTGATATAAGTCTGGCCGTTCGCTCCTCTTGCCTTTTCCGGGTGTGGAAGTTTTGGCTACGTTGTGTGGCTCTTGCTAGTTTGCGTTGAGCGTTGCTTCGTCGTGCCATCTTCGTACTCCGCCCATCATCGCACGAATGGAGTGCCCATTCGGCGGACGGCGTGAGGGAGGGGAGAGGGGGGGGGGGCGGGAGGGGAGGGGAGGGGGTGGGGGTGGGGGTGGGGGTGGGGGGTGGGGGTGGGGGAGAGAATGAGCCCTCGCGGTGTTAGGGCGCTGGTTGTGTGTGGTAGCGTGTTGTGTGCTGGCTCGCTCGCTGCCTGGGCGTTACGTGATGCCCTTTTGATAGATTTTGTTGTCATGGATATTTTGGAGCTTTTTCCTATTGCCTGAACTATTTTCGGTTTCAACCCCTCTCTTTCTCCCTTTAGTTTGGGATTCTTCGGGGCACATTTTTCCGGTATTTATTGTTTAAATACACCTTGTTAATTTTTTTAAAGAATTTTAAATTTTGTTAGGTATGGAGAGAAGAATGGGGACATGGTTCAGTTCATAAACCCTTAGGAGGACTGCGAGTTATTGAGTCTTTAAGTTTGTGTGAGCCTGTGGCTTCCTTTACTTCGGTTAGTTTCAATGACTTTTTTTTTTCTCCAGTTCAGCTGACCTTAGTATGATTTAGCGTTAGTCTCCATATGCGGGGAAGTGGCGCAGTGGTTAAGGCGTCTGCCTCCAATGCCAAAGGTGCGAGGTTCGATACCGGGTTCCGGCGTTGGATTTTTCTCCTCTGGTAAGTGTCACCGTCTGGGCAGTGGGCAGATGTTCACATCTGCACGGGACATAGACGACCCCGGCCCCCACGAGTCCCCTGCTACCTTGCAGGCCTGGCCGCTTGGCTGCGGAAAGGCTAAGGGAGGAAACCCCTGACATCAAAGCCCCCGTGTCTCCGGGGAAGGCTTTTGAGACAGAGACTAAGACACGGACAATCTGATATAAAACCTACGACCCGAGGACCTCGATGCCACCGTCCCAGCTTGCATGGCAAACGAACCAAGGGTTTAAAGGGTGGGGCCAGTACTGCGCACACTGCACTCCACCAAAAAGCTCCACCGCGCAGGCTTTAGGAAACGCCCACGGACTATGACACTGAACTTTCCAAGTCCTGTAGCGATGGGCAAGGGGCAAAACGGCAGGTGAAAGATGTCATTGGAAGCCGCAGTCTCAAACCTGCATGCAGGCGGTTCAGGATATTGGTCGCCTGATGTTGACCTGGGGATGACAACGTCACTCGGCACACCCTGAACGACCAAGCAGCCTTCTCTAGGGACAGCACTGCTTGCTCCACACGGAGAGGGGCCTAGAAAAGGTGGCCTAACCAATGCTCATCCCCTCGTAACCCCAGTTGGCTAGCCGCGGTCAACGGGCATCTTCTCATGCGGTCAGAAAACAAGAAAAAACAATGGATCCACTCTCATGACGACCACGACCGGACTCAACGTAGCATGCTGGAACATCCGAACCATGCTCGACACAGCAGACAGCGGACGCCCTGAACGTCGCTCCGCCCTCATTGCCCATGAATTGCGGAGGTTAAACATCGACATCGCCGCGCTCAGCGAAGTACGCCTTCCGGAGGAAGGCAGCCTCCAAGAACTTGGCGCTGGGTACACCCTCTACTGGTCAGGCATCAGAAAGACGGCTCTCAGGCGTGGGCTTCATGGTGAAGACCCCCATTGCGACTAAGTTGGAAAACCTACCAACGGGTCACTCCGACCGCATCATGTCCATGCGCCTCCCACTGAGACACCAGCAATACGTCACCCTTCTCAGTGTGTACTCCCCAACCCTCCTGGCAGAGCCTGCAGAAAAAGACAAGTTTTACTCTGACCTGCGCAGCCTCCTGCAGAGCACCCCTGCAGACGACAAAGTCATCATCCTTGGCGACTTCAACGCCAGAGTGGGCCAAGACTCTGAAGCCTGGAAAGGAGTCCTCGGCAAGCATGGCGTTGGGAACTGCAATGACAATGGTCGCCTACTGTTGGAGCTCTGTGCAGAGCAGCAACTTGTCATCACCAACACTACTTTCCAGCAAAAGGACAGTCGAAAGACCACCTGGATGCATCCTCGCTCCAAGCACTGGCACCTTATCGACTATGTCCTAGTGCGTCACAGGGACCGCAGTGACGTCCTCCTCACCAGAGTGATGCCCAGCGCAGAGTGCCACAATGACCATGCTGCAAACTCAGGCTCCGCCTCAAGCTGAAACCCAAGAAAGGGGGCCCCCCAAGAAAAAGCTTGATGTTGCCAGCCTTCAGCGTGACGACAAGAAAGCTGCCCTTCAGGCCGATTTACAGCGCATGCTCAAAGACACAGTTGATCCAGCAGACTCCTCCCCTGAAACACTCTGGGAACAACTGAAAACTGCTATTGTAAAATCCTCTGTGGATGTCTTGGGCTTTGCTAGAAAGATGAACAAAGACTGGTTTGACGAAAACGACGAAGAGATCCAGGAACTTCTAGCAAAAAAAAAAAGAGCCGCCCACCAGGCCCACCTAGCCCAGCCTTCCTGCCCTGTGAAGAAGTCTGCCTTCCGCCTTATCTGCAGCAGTCTCCAGCTCAAGCTTAGAGAGCTCCAGAACGAGTGGTGGTCCAGACTCGCACAGAGGACCCAGCTATGCGATGACAACGGTGACTACAGGGGCTTCTACGAAGCACTGAAAGCAGTGTATGGCCCTAGGCACCTGGTACAAAGTCCCCTGCGAAGCGCTGATGGACAGGCACTCCTCACAGATAATACCTCCATCTTGAACCGCTGGTCGGAATACTTTCAGGACCTCTTCGGCGCTGAGCGCACTGTTCAAGAAACAGTCATCCTCCAAATCCCACATCTTCCACTAAAGGTTGAATTGGTCGAACCGCCCACGGCCGAAGAGACCCTCACAGCCATCCACCAGCTCAAGAGTGGCAAAGCAGCAGGCATTGACGGAATCCCGCCAGAGATCTGGAAACATGGAGGCCCAGCACTGCACAACAAGCTCCACGATCTCTTTCTCTGCTGCTGGGAAAAAGAAACACTACCAAAGGATCTCCGTGATGCAGTCATCATCACCCTGTACAAGAACAAAGGAGAGAAGTCTGCCTGCTCTAATTATCGTGGAATTACCCTGCTGTCCATTGCCGGGAAAATTCTCGCAAGGTTGCTCCTGAATCGGCTGGTATCTGCCATCGCTGAAGACCACCTCCCAGAGGGCCAGTGTGGCTTCAGAGCCAACAGGAGTACCACCGACATGGTCTTTGTGCTGAGACAGCTTCAGGAGAAGTGCCGCGAGCAGAACAAAGGGCTGTACGTAACGTTTGTCGACCTAACAAAAGCGTTTGACACTGTGAGCAGGCAAGGTATGTGGCAGATCCTGGAGCGACTAGGTTGTCCCCCAAAGTTCCTCAACATGATCGTCCAGCTCCACGAGAACCAGCAAGGCCAGGTCAGACTAAACAGTGACCTCTCAGAACCATTCCCCATTCGCAACGGCTTGAAGCAAGGCTGCGTGCTGGCACCACCCTCTTCACTATCTTCTTCAGCATGATGTTGAAGCAGGCCACAGTGGACCTCGACGATGACGACGCAGTGTACATCAGGTATCGTCTCGATGGCAGCCTGTTCAACCTCAGACGACTGCAGGCCCACACGAAAACCCTAGACCAACTGATTCGTGAGCTGCTCTTTGCTGATGACGCTGCCCTCGTTGCACACACAGAGAGAGCCTTACAGCGCATTACGTCCTGCTTCGCAGATGCCGCCCAGCTCTTTGGACTTGAGGTCAGTCTGAAAAAGACAGAGGTCCTTCATCAGCCGGCACCCAAGGAAGAGCATCGCCCTCTCCACATCACCATCGGCAAGTCCGAACTGAAGTCTGTACACCAGTTTACCTACCTTGGCTGCATCATCACGTCAGGCGCCAAGCTGGACAAGGAGCTGGACAACAGGCTGGCAAAAGCGAACAGTGCTTTCGGGCGACTATTCAAGCGGGTGTGGCACAATCAACAGCTGAAAAAAGGTACCAAGATCAGCGTGTACAGAGCTGTCGTCCTCACCACCCTGCTGTACCGTTCCGAGTCCTGGGCCCTCTACCGCAGCCAACTACGACTCCTCGAACGCTTTCACCAGCGCTGCCTGCGTACCATCCTCAGCATTCACTGGAGTGACTATGTCACCAACGTCGAGGTCCTTGAACAGGCGGAAACTGTGAGCATCGAGGCTTTGCTGCTGCGGACACAGCTTCGCTGGGCTGGGCACGTCTCCAGGATGGAGGATCATCGCCTACCCAAGATCACTCTGTTCGGCGAGCTCGCCACTGGACACCGAGAGAGAGGGGCACCAAAGAAGAGATACAAAGACGGTCTCAAGAAGTCACTTAGTGCCTGCCAAATCGATCACCGCCAGTGGTCTTCGCTTGCTGCGGACCGTGACACCTGGCGCTCCACCATTCACAAGGCAGCCGTCTCCTTTGAGGACTCTCTCAGAGCTAACCTTAAAAACAAGCGGCTCAGAAGAAAAAACAGAGTTGTCGTAACTCAGAACCCTTACCAGACCTTCCCCTGCAGCCACTGCGGTTGAACCTGCCTGTCCCGGATTGGCCTCCGCAGCCACGAACATGCCTGCAGACGACGTGGGCAAGCCCTATAGAATCTTCGTTCGCGAAGTCAAAAAAAAAAAAAGCCAAGATTTTTTTTCAAGCAGAGTCTCCATATGCTAATTAGCCTCATTGGACCATGATTGTGGAGGAACAGATTGACCGTTCTTAGGACAGTTTGTGGCCCTTAAAAGGGCCTTTTTCTGTCATTCAGACATGGGTGAGTTACGGAAAAAGCTTCTTCTTGGACTTCTTTCCGCCAAACCAGGAGTAGTGTGCTGTCGACGTCGCCTTTCGGTGCAGCTTGGCTTTATATTCAGAGATGGCATTGGCTTCTTTGGCTTCCATCGTTCAGTGAAGCTGGGTTTCGAAGGCTGCTAGGGGTTCGCCCTTTAAGATAGAACGAGCGGCTTTGATCGCCTTGTTTAACTCGTTCGTCTTTCGGTCAACCGTCCGGTTACCCATTTCGTGAATCGTATTTCGAACCATGCTCTCGCACTCTCTGAGTGCTACTGCCAAGGCTTGTTAGTCTTCGTCTCTCTGGCGAGGCCGGGATGCCATTCAGATACGCCTCAGTTGTGGGCTATGTGGATCTCAAAGATTCCGCAGGGCCGCCCGTATTTGATTTCGTGGTCAATCCCCGCTGTCAAAGTGCGCCATTTCTCTCTGTTATTGAACATATTTGAAATGTTTCGTACATGTATGTTAAAGGTAGGCGCTGCTGGCTGCTGTGGCTGGCGCTCCCCAAGAAGAGGTTGATGATAGGATGACGTCAAAGTTCGGTCGTCCCGTCGGATCCAATGGCTCCTTCTAGTTTCGGTCTTGTGTATTCTTTCTCGGTGTTCCAAAAGGCATTAAGGCGGGCTTGTCTGGCCACGATCTCCTCTTGGCTGACGTACTCTTCCCTTAGGGAGCCGGACTCTGATTTGTCTATCACCAATTTCTGCTCCATTGTTGCTGTTAGGTTGTTCATAGTAGAACATGGGGACGTAGCTTAGTGGATAAGAGACTCTGCTGGCAGTCGTAGGTTTGTGGACTTTTCCTCATTCCCATCGAGTCAAATTTACGTACAGACTCGGTTTACGGTGCCTGTCTCGCCTTCGTGTGTACAGCACTCATAATCATCAAGTGCGCATGTTAAAAATCCCATTACCACTATTCGAAAAAGAGAAGGCCGGTGAAATGGAAACAGAAATATATCACATGCACCGAAGTTAATAGCAGGGTGGAGGTTTGCACATAAAGTAGCGCTTAGTAGCAGCAGGCTTTCAAAGTTCCAGCTTCCATCCCTACGGCGCTTTGAGTGTCTTTAAATAGATCTTTAAATAGAGTATCTTGAAATAGATGGATATGTGCGCTTCGGAGACGCCACTAGGTCACGCGCACGGCGCAGTACATTAACTCATTCGCGCCCAGCCGCAACCTGATGCGCGGCTTATGCCGCGAATGAGTTAACACTGACACACGTACAGTCTGGCACTGACTTGCCAGGGCACGCGTCGTCATGCGTGTCACAGATTTAAAAGCCCACTACCGCGGTAACCATATGGAAGGACAGAGCCACTGAAATGAGATGTTTTCGAAGGCTGCTTGGCATTTCATACAGAGATCACATCACGAACGAGGAAGTGTGAAGCAGAATCAGGCAAGCCATCGGGCCCTATGAAGACCTATTAACCATTGTGAAAAAACGCAAACTGAAGTGGTATAGGCATGTCACTCATTCAGCAGGGTTTGCCAAAACAATTTTGCAAGGCACTGTGCAAGGAGGACGAAGGAGAGGAAGACAGAGGAAAAGATGGGAGGACAATATCTCAGTGGACAGGACTGAGGCTGGGTGATACGCTAAGAATGGCAGAGAACAGAGAGGAATGGAGGGAGCTGGTTGCCAAGTCATCAGTGGTGCCCCAAAAGTCGGCAAGACTACGGGAGAGAGATAGATTAGATAGATAGATTAGATAGATTGGATAAGATTGGATAAGATTGGATAAGATTGGATAAGATTGGATAAGATTGGATAAGATTGTATAAGATTAGATTAGATAGATTAGATAGATTAGATAGATAGATAGATAGATAGATAGACCGCGGTAACTGTTCAAATATACACTTCTGCAACAGATGGTTACGAAACACTACACACAGGTCTGGTTATAATTCATTTAGACACGGGACAATCCAGTTTAGGACAGATTGTCTTAATATCAAATAAATCTGACAATGACGTGACTCCACTCCGTTCTATAAATAGAACGGTATCAGTACGAGAAACAGCTAAAAATAGATTGATGCGCTAACGACCGCAGAATAATTAAGTGCTATTACGCCTGTGTGTTTGCTACATGTCGAAATTGTCGTTAAAGATCATTAGGTGTGTCGACAAGGCATAATGAACACAAAATATCCTCCAAGCCATGCGATTCAGCTAGCCTGTTCTAAATGGCTGTAGTAGGCACGTCCGTAGCTTCGTGGGCAGGCTCACAATATTCACTAATAAAATATGTATCTTAAAACTATACTGAGATGATTTATTCCACTATAATTCCTTAATTTACATTGCCGTTTCATGAAATAATTGTAAAATCAGTATGTGGATACACACCCGTGCCTAGCAAACTTGTGACCTGTGATACGTGACATTATAAGTTATTGGTAGAAGGGGTTTGCTACGCGGACCCTTGTAGGCCTGAGGGAGGTCAAAGGAACCATTGTAACACGAAAGCCGAAGGCCTGACGGGTACAATGGTTCCTTTGACCTCCCGCAGAAATTATCGCTACCAAAACAGCTACCGACACGGCGGCGTCGAGTCAGTGCATGGGAGATTCACCATAAACTTGAGGTGAAGGGTAGTCAATCTGCCGGACAGATATCCCCAAAATGACACGCCCATCAAGCGCTATGTTTGAGCTATCCTCGTCGACCAGTTTTTGATACTGGCAGTGAAGCGGTTAACCCCTTCAACACCATTGGCCGTGCATTACGTCACTCGTGACAGATCGCCGAAGCCTGCATCATTAAACGTAAATGGTCATTAGGACTAAACGGTCATTTGTAAACGGACCATTTGTACGGAATCTAATTGGAATGCACAATTTAAAAAAAACCAAACGTGCCATTAGTTAAGGGCTACTTTATGTTTAGACTGGAGGGAATCCCTTCCGATTTGGCAAGTGGGCGCATGCGCAGTTCGTGCTTTATAAACAGCTACTATGAAAATATCGCTTTTCACAAATATGGATTAACTGTCTTTTATCGTCCTCGCCGGGCAGACATCCAACGAGAACTGAAATTAGCCACCCAAGCACGAAATTCCTGTGCATCCTACAACATGTATTGGCGGTCCCTAGGCTTTTCACCACCACCGCACAGTAATCGCCCATTAAAATCGCTATCGGTGGGGTATAGCGGCATTCAATTTAATGAATCACGAGGCCGCTAAAATAGGTCATGCATTCCGTTAAATGGCAGATTTGTGACCATTAACCAAAATGGCTCATTAGCACGGATAATGGCGTGACGTGCATACGGCCCCAGCAAATGTCACGGCTATGACTTGCTCAGTTGAGACTTGAAATGCTGATTAACACAGTGCACGAAAGAGGCCGCATAGATTCTCATGAGCCCTCGCAGTCAAGGGGCTCATGAGTATCTATGCCTCTTGTAAACTGAGTGTTTATTTACTGTTTCTCAGTACTGAAGAGTACTGAAGGGGTTACTAGGCCAGTATTAACAGTTGAGACGCGTGAGGTTCAATGTCCGTTCTGCGACTTTGCAGTGAATTTTGTGAAAGGGAGTCTCTTTCAATGCCACCCTTCAGGCTCGTGAGAATGTGCGCCTGTTTCCGGTTTGGTGGTTGTGCATCTTAGCTGCCAAGGTTTCCAGATACATGTACATGCAGTTTACGTGGTGGAACTGCTCTTAGCCCGTGTCTTTGGCTTTGCCTAGAAAAGCGGACGATGAACTTGTCAGTTGTGAAAAAAGATTCGGCCATTCCGTCAGAACTAAAAATGGGAGATAACTACGCTATGCTTGTCAGTCGTAGAGGAGTCTTCTCCCTTGATTCATCCTCCTGCTCGTCGGAAACGTTCAGTAAAACACAACTTTAGGCGGGAGACAATCGCATGAGGCATGTCGTCAGTCGAATACGAGTCGTCTCCCATGTCATCCTTCAGTTCGTCCGAACCCTCACATATCGTCAGTCGAACACGAGTTGCCTCCCTTCAATGCAACCTCTTGCTTCTCTGAACTTCGCACCCCCACCAACACAACACCACCGTTCGCACAGTCATTCCTACACGCCTCCGAATTTCTATATGCTTGGTTTAGATTCGTGACGGAGGTGTCCTGGCTGGGGAACTGAAACGGCTTCTGGTTGTGAAAGGCGATGACGACGGAGCAGACGATGATGACGAAGCAAGTGACGACGTTCAGAACAAAGCCCCAGGAGAAAGCCACGTCATGGAAGGTGGCTCGGGCTTGCAGGTGTTCCACTACGTAGACGATGTTTCCCACCAAGCCGAATACACCTATTAAAAAACAAAACGCACACACATCATCATCATCATCATTATCATTATCATCATCGTCATCATCATCTGTTCAACTGTTGAAAAATATTTGTAAATTGCCCCGCACTACCAAAGTTTATCGTATGATTAATCTATATCATTAACTCATTCCTGATGCGCCGCCTCCGGAAACGCGGCTTACGCCGCGTGTCCGGAGGCCGCGCGTCTCGAATGAGTTAATCATTTATCGTATAATTAACTCATTCAAGACGCCCCGGATCAATAGGCACGGAAATGTCGTATAGCTTTGCCGCCGGCAACGATAAACGACACTTTCGTACCTATTGATGCGGGGGGATAGGGGCCCGGTGGGGGTGGGGGGGGGGGGGAGACTGAATGCACACGCACGCACCCACTTCTGGTGTTGGGCATTTTGGAGCTGTGTTATCAGAGCGTGCTGGTCTGTGATTGTGGATATTACGGCACTAAAGCTGTGGGACCAAAGTCACTGAGCAGCAGATGAACTCAGAACTGACCTCCCAGGAAGGCCGTAGTTTCCACAAATCTGGAGAAGTACTGGAGAAGGTGGCAGCAATCCGTTGCGGCGGCGTGGAACAGAGAACCTCCCACCAGCAGCATCGTGATGCACTGAAGGCCTTGCACTGTACGCATCAGATCTGAAATCACCATTAACATCATCATCATCACCATCATCATCATTAATATACTTATCAAAGTCGTCTTCGGCGTCAACGTCCTCACCAGCACGTCATCATCATCACCACCAACACCATCATCATGATCGTCGTCATCAGCATCTAAAACACTACCACCACCACTGCCGTTCTCGTCGTCATCGTCATCATCAATCATCATCACCATCGCAAGCAACACATTCTCCATAGGGACACTAAAGCGGGAGATGGCCTGGCTGAGACAGTTCAAGGGCAGGCCAGATTAGCTTGGCGCCTTCCCAGGCGCCAAGCTAATCTGGCACTACCTTGAACTGTCATGGCTGATCCATCTTCAACAGCTGATACACAGTATTTTTTGTTCGACGCCTCTCAATGTTCCGACAGTCATTCTGTTTGTAGATCTGATGGGAAGGAATACCTCACAATAAACAGCACCGCAACAACAGCAGCGACAAGAATAACAGCGATGAAAACAACCACATGATCTTGAACTTTCTGTTTATGGAAATAAGTATTTGAATGCAATAAATTATTGGAAATAAACTAAACTGTTTCTGCACATTTTTTTCAGTGATTATTTTCGTGGCCTAAAACCTGCACTTTCCACATGTTTTACTGTGACGTCAAGCGCGCACATGACCCACAGCGTGCCGTGACGTCAAACGCGCACCTTGAAAACGTGTCGTACCGATATAAAGTTGACGTCACATGACGTCACATGCTATTTTACGCAAATGTTCTCTATGAAACTTTGAGGTTTCATTCTGTGTGGAGAGATAAGCAGAAGCTGAAGTTTGTTTGAGGTGCACATAAAGTCCATTTTCAAGAACGTTTTACCGCAAATACACCAAACGGAGAAGAAATCTGCCCCAGACAACAGACAAAATGGTTCCCCTCTTTGAGAGACCTCTGTCATTTCGCTTAGGATTCTACATACAATTGCTTGGTTTCTTGGCCTATGTGACTGGTCTCTTCAGTCCATTTTACGTTCGCCAGCGAGTAACGAAAACAACTTTCTCGAATCATGCTATGGCAGACTACCAATTTGTGATTTGTCTGGAAAAGAACAAAAACACTACAGTTTGCCGGCACATCAACCCAGACAAAGGTGAGTTTTTTTTTAAATCTGGTTCTATGCAATAAGTATAACAAACTTATGGCTCTGCCGACCCAGAGCATCATGTTAGAAAAGGGCCTTCACTCCTTCTTGGGAGGAGTGATGGCCCTTTTCTAACACGAAGCTCTTGATCGTTGGTTGGACCCAAAGACAATACATTATAAGACAGATCACTCCTTCATAAGGCTTACTGAAAAAAGCGAGGTCAGTGTAAGGGTTCAGTAGAGAGATAATAGAAAGTACTTTCCAAAGACTTCGAATTACCCATTGTCTTAATTAACCCCAATAATTAACTAATTACGGTCGTTAACGTCCAGTTGACACTGTCGTTTCTCTCAAATCAAACCAAAATCCTGTCAGTGCACTCTATAATAGACTAATGACTTTTTACACACCCCAAATAATTAAAAAATTACTCCTCATTGTCTCTCAATACTGTCAGAGTCGATTTCCGAAAAACTCGCAAGCTCTGTTTAACATATAATATTCCAGTTCACGCTTGACAAAACAAACTGACTCTTTTCAGTGCAGTCAGTGGGGGGACAGGTCGCCGCGACTTATTAACAAAAGGTGGCTCAGTGCAGCTTTATTGAAAACCTCTTTGAAAACAGCTCTGCTCAGGTCGTGTTCAAAACTTGTCAATGCCTGCACATGTGCTGGAAAAGAGTTGTTCGTCTGACTTTTCAGAAAATCGATGGGACCAGAAAATCTCATCTGATTTTGTAGAGGTAGGTAACACATACATACACACACACATACACAATCACACACTATCAACATA
>BTPG01000007.1:40397925-40400425 GCA_036245525.1 Semisulcospira habei
GACCTGACGCAAAAAGACCTCCCGACTAGACCTTACTGCCAGTGGCCTAAAAATCAGACAACAGAGAGAGGAGTACGACTCTCACCTCTCGCCGAAATAACAAACAACAGGGACTAGGGTGACTCTAGGAAACAAAAAGGAACTTTGTTATAACATTGCCGGTAAAGAATTTGTTGCCCGGCGAAAGGGGGGGGGGGATAGGGGGGGGGACGACCCCCACCCCTTTCCCGCCCGCCCCTGTTTGCTGCTGTTTCCCCCACATCAGTGTTGGTTCTCCACTGGCCTCCTCTGTACACATAAAAGCGACCATGCATTAAATAATTTTATGACATACTGAAAAACCACCACACCTTTACTCAAAGCACAACTCAAAACAATCAGTTCCAATTTTATGTAACTGACTTACACACAAGCGCGCGCGCGCGCACACACACACACACATACGCGCACACACCAAGACTAAACACATATAGTTCATCAAAAAGTCATAAGAATGTAAATTCTGCATGTCCGACTGAATTTAATGATAAACAGTCTTAACCCTTTGCATGTCGGTAGCGGTTTAGTCGCGATGATTCCTCCAGAACCCATCGCGGCTAAAACCTCTACCGACACGCAAAGGGTTAAGATAACAGTTCGGAAAACAACTCTCATCTCTTGTGCTGTTGTTGTTCTTTGTTTGTTTTGTTTTGTAGGGAGGTGAACTTACATATTTGAGGGTTTATCGTTTACGTATTATATTAACAATTTATTTATGCATGTAAATTACCTGGCTGAAGTGACACGTGTAGCAGGATCCCTCTTCCTGGGTGGCTGTCTCTTTGCCGTCACTTTTAGGGGTGGGTTGGGCATATAAAACGATGTTGGCACAGCCTCCCACAACAGACTGTGCCTTTCCGTGACACACGTAAACTGGCTGTCTTCAAAATGGACTCACATAACATGTAGGCCCGTGAATGCAGCTCTGCAGGTGGCAGTCTCAACAAATCTTCCCTTCAAGTGTTATGCACTTATCTCAATACAATACAATACAATACAATACAATACAATACAATACAATACAATACAATACAATACAATACAATACAATACAATACAATACAATACAATACACTACAATACAATAATACTTTATTAATCCCTCTTGGGGAAATTCGCTGTCTGCCCATACAATACATGGCTTCATCATTCACTCATTGAAATAATTAAATAACCCATAACTCTCAATTAAAGAGATGAACTGTAACAGACGCATTGTTACCTTTGTAACACTCTTGGCATCACTGAGAAACACTTATGGTGGATTCCCCCTGTGCTTCTGGTGTCATAAATGTTGCAGTGAACTACTGGAAGGGCTAGAACTAAAGAACTTAAGAACGTTGACAGACACTATCTACTGATATTACTGTTGAAGAGGGTAACAGCCTGAGGGACACAATTTTATGTAACTGACTTACATCTTTTGGGAAAATAACAAACACTGAATGAAACTGAAGTATTAAAACATTACGTACACGCTTTAATCTGTAGTCCTAATTCGTGAGAACAGTTCAGGTTGCAACGTCCGCCCCCCCCCCCCCCACACACACACACACACACACCTTCTAAAGTAATATTAGCTGTGCACAAGCGGCACAAATGATTAGATCTATCTTGCGTTAATCCAACATTAGTGGATAGGATAACTATTCTATGTGCAGGCGGATCACTTCTACATTTGAAAGAAAATACTAAGAACGTATAATTTCTTTTGATCTAAATGTTAGTTAGACCACTTTCCAACTGACAACATTCCTTGGAATTCGTGGAGAGTTAGGGTCTAACTACAGTCAGACCAGTTTTCCACTTCAGACCAAAAAGCTGACTGCCAAGAGTGTCAAATGAAGAGAAGAACCGAACGGAGAAATTCCCAGATTCAAACTCAAAGATAATTACTATTAGTTTTAATGGCTATCCGTTCATATATCACATGCGAGACCTATGCTTGTGTATCGAAAGACACCCCTATCTCAAAATCGATTTTTATCTCTCACTGAGATAGACCACTCATCCTGTACGCCATTCAACTATTCTCTAGTCGTAAGTGTATGCAAAAATAAGAGCTAAACGTGATTAGCTTATATTTTTTCTTCCTTGGTAAAACGGAAGAATGATATGCCGATACAACTTCGCTTGTTGCGTTTACTGAGAAAGAAATTGCTTGTGAGTCTCCGCCATGCTTCGCTTTGCTCTCTCAGCCCGTCGCAACAGGTTTATAAGGGAAATAACTCTCAAAACGCGTCCTCGCACTCTCGGGCCGAGTGCTTTGTCTTATAATGTACCGTCTTTGGTGGACCCAAAATACTGTAATAAAATCATTTATTTGACTTGTCGCCTCTACAGACATTAAAGTCTGTAGTGGCGATACTACAATAAAACTAATGATTTGACTTCTCGCCGTTACATTGTGCCGACAAGTCAAATGACAATTTTGATTTAGATGATTTGGTTTTGTGCTTTG
>BTPG01000007.1:40402925-40441608 GCA_036245525.1 Semisulcospira habei
GTGGACTAACGTGATTGTGACTTAATTGTTGAAAAGCACAACGCGTGACTTAGTTTGTGCGCTATATAAGAATCAGAGGTCACCTAAAACCTCTGCACTCAAACCGTTGGGCGAGTGGAAAATAGTCTTTTCCGCTGGCTCTGTGGTATTGACTGTGCAGCCTCGTTGCTTGACATATTCGGCGCAAAACTGGACATTATCTAGTTTGCAGTGAAAACGCGCTATTGCTTTAACTTGTTTTTTTGTACTGTCAGTTTATCAAATTATTTTGTGTAGTTCTGTTTGACGGTTCACCTTTACCTGTCTGGTTTGCACTGTGTGTATGATTGTTGCTTTTGTGTGTGTGTGTGTGTGTGTGTGTGTGTGTGTGTGTGTGTGTGTGTGTGTGTGTGTGTGTGTGTGTGTTTCTTTTGTGTTGTGAAACAGTTTACATTCTTTTTGTGTTATAGTCTTTTATGCCTGTGCTAGCCTCAATGGCGAAAGCGAGCATAAGGGAATGCACCTTACGTGTAGGTCATCTTAATGTGTTTCATCTTTACAATAAGATACCTGACTTAGCTTGTTTTCTTAACAATCCCATACCGTCACCGTTTCACTTGTTTGGCGTCACTGAGACACGCTTGAGCTCGAACATCAGTGATGAAGCCATTAGTATCCCTAACTTTTCTGTAATTAGAAGAGATCCTTCCTCCCCAGGCCAAACAGGCATTGCCGTCTACATCCACCAGACTATTCAACACTTAGTCCGTAGACGGCAAGATCTAGAAGCCGCAGATGTTGAGCGCGTGTGGATTGAAGTAAAGCATCCTTTTTTGGCTCCATCATACGTAGGCTTCTTGTACCGTAACCCGGCGGCTGACTTTAGTTGGTACGACGATTTCACCTGTAACTTAGATAAAGTCTATAAAGTAAACTCCGACATCGTAATGGGTGATTTCAATATCAATTTACTGAAACCCCACACCACATGGGAAACAACGTCTTCCTTATTTGGGCTGGTGCAGCTGGTGCAGTCACCCACTAGGATTACTGCTGCATCGTCCACTCTCATAGACCATATTTATACCAATAACCCTAAATCTGTGACTGACGTTTCTGTTCCCGACTTGAGCATTAGCGATCATTTCCCTGTAGTGTGTAACTGGGCTGCGCAAATTCCAAAGACTAAAAAGAAAGGTCATATCACCGTAACATATCGCTCTTTTAAACACTTTAACCAAAACGCATTTTTACATGATCTTAGTAATGCATGCTTTGACTCAGTAACCGAGTCCAACGACCCAGAGGTTGCTCTTTCTGCATGGTACAACATTTTCCTTGGGGTACTCAACAAACACGCACCCCTCAAGGAGAGGCGTGTCAAAAGCGCGGTACTACCCCCATGGATTACAAAAGAACTGATGCAGGCCATGGAGCTTAGGAACACCCTCAGGAGAGAAAAGAAGTTTGACGAGTTTAAAAAGCAGCGTAATCGCGTCAAGTATATGTTACGCGAAGCGAGAAAAGCCTTTGTAAGAAATACTATTAAGAACAACAAAGACGGGTCAGCTATTTGGCGCGTCTTGAATTCCCTTACTCGAGGCTCTAGTGCATCCACGGTAATCCCTAGTGATCTATCCGCTGACATGTTTAATAATCACTTCCTATCGGTTGCTGAAGTTCTCTCAACACAGGGAAGTGTCAATGATAAGTGTTTCGATATTTTAATTAACTACTGCAATCAGAAGACTGTGACTCCTTTTAGCATTCCATCGATTGCAATACATGAAGTAGGTAAAATCATAAGTAGTCTCGCAAACAAGAAGTCATCAGGCCCTGATGACATAAATCCTAAAGTTCTGAAACTATCTCTACCTTACATTGTTGAATCGCTGACATACATTTACAACCTATGTCTCCATCAGTGTGTATTTCCTACACAGCTTAAACTTGCCAAAATAATTCCACTACCGAAATCCAAGGACAGGGGAAATCTGAATAATTATAGACCAATTTCGTTACTGTCCGTGTTAAGCAAACCTCTGGAGCGACATGTACACAAACATTTGTCTCAGTATTTAGAGACAAATAATATGCTTCATCCCTTCCAGTCTGGGTTTCGTCCGAAGTATTCCTGTCATACAGCGCTAAGCAGACTTGCAGATAAGTGGTTATCTAACGTAAACAATTCTCAACTGACGGGTGTTATTTACCTTGACTTTAAGAAGGCGTTTGACCTGGTTAACCACGACACTCTGATAAGCAAACTTAGTCATTATTTAAAAAAACGTCTCAGCAGTGTCCTTCTTGAGTTCGTATCTAAAGGGAAGAAAGCAAAAGGTTGTAGTTAATGGATCACACTCTGAAGTGAAGGAGGTTAAGTGTGGAGTACCTCAAGGGTCAGTTTTAGGGCCTCTTCTATTTCGTTTATACATCAACGATCTGCCTCTTCACCTAACGTCCGAATCTATCGAATGTGACTTGTTTGCTGACGATACTTCAATCCACACGGCAAATAAAAACCTTAATGTGGTTGCAGAAAACTTACAACAGAGCCTTGATGAGGTGTCCGCCTGGTGTAAACATACTCAATGAGTATCCATCCAGCAAAAACTAAGTCAATGGTAATTGCGACACGCCAAAAACACCAACTAAGCCCCCTTTCACTTGATTTGTCCTTCGAAGGCAATTCTATTGAGCAAGTGTCTGAACATCGCCTCCTTGGAATTATCATAGATGATCAGCTCAAATGGCAGGCACACACACATAAAGTGTGTAAAACTGTTTCAAGAAACATTTTCATGCTGTACAAACTGAAGCACTTCACTGACTTTGAAACCAGAAAATTATTTTATTATGCACATATTCAGTCCCACATTAATTATGCTTCGACGGTGTGGGATGGCTGCAGAGATGTACATTTAAAAAGACTGAACTCCTTACACAGACGAGCAGCGAAATTAATTTTACCTGATCCTACTTTGACAACGGATGATAAGATTCACTAAGCGGGACTTCTTTCTCTCAAAAATCAGTTTGCATTTAACAAAGGTGTTCTTCTTTTCAAGATTCGGAATGACAACACTCCGGAATATCTAACCCAGCTGCTAGTCCGGTCACAGTCCCGCTATGGCGATACAAAAAGCCTGATGTAGTACCCAAAACCAGAATAGACTTATTTAAAACCAGTCTAGCATTCTCGGGGGCGACTTTGTGGAATTCGCTTCCGCCTCACACGAAGACCACTCCAACGGTATCATGTTTCAAGAAAAGTCTATTTAAACATTTATCTTCGCAGCCATAACTATCTGCAAGCTTTGCTTTCTATACGTAGATATCATTGTTAGTAATGTACCCATTCTACTGCTGTGTATGTATAGCGCTGCTGTTTTTTTTTTTTTTTTTTTTTTTTTTTTTTTTTTTTTTTTTTTTTTTCCTTACCATTGCTCCCCCTCCCCCAACACACCCGTAGGCGTTGGTCCTATACATGTATTAATCTAATGTAATTGTTGTGTTGTAGATGTAGCAACGGCAGATTTGAAAAATGGCATTGCCTCTGGCATTGTTAATATCTTTACCGTTGTAAAATAAAGATTCGTTGATTCATTGATTCTCTCTCTCTCTCTCTTCTCTCTCCTCTCTCTCTCTCTCTCTCTCTCTCTCTCTCTCTCTCTCTCTCTCTCTCTCTCTCTCTCTCGCTCTCGCTCTCGCTCTCTCTCTCTCTCTCTCTAGGCATTGTGTATGTGTGTGTGTGTGTGTGTCTGTGTGAGTGCTTGCGTGCGTGCGTACGTGCGTGCGTGAGTATATTTGTGTGTGTGTGTGTGTGTGTGTGTGTGTGTGTGTGTGTGTGTGTGTGTGTGTGTGCAAGGACATGATTAAAAACAGGTCTATGCACCTAATCATTTATCCTTGAGAAATCAAGTTTCATTTCATTATTTCATCTCTCTCTCTCTCTCTCTCTCTCTCTCTCTCTCTCTCTCTCTCTCTCTCTCTCTCTCTCTCTCTCACACACACACACACACACACACACACACACACACTCACACACACACACACACACACACACACACACACACACACACACACACATTCTTGTCAAGCACTGACACATATTGTAGACAGCTGGCTGGAATCAATCAATAAAAGCCTGATGTCAGGAGCAGTTTTCTTAGACCTTAGAAAGGTAGACCTTGTAGACCATGACATTCTTCTAAATAAGCTAACAGATTATCACTTAAAACTCTTACCAGTTCGCTCCCTTGGCCATCGTATGTATACATACGAAGCCACGCCCATGGAAAATTCCATCGTGTTTACTGAATTAAAACCAATTAATTTTTACTCTCAGTATTATTGTCATAACTTATTGACATTAGAAAGTCACTTTCATATGATAGAATGAAAAAAATATTAATTTTGAGTTTGTTCGTGACCTTTGTTATCGATTGAGTCACTATGTCTGCCATCTTGCTTTCCCTACTGCGTTATTTTCACTGCTTGCGATTTCTCTCTGCGAATATTCCGTCAAAATGAGTTCATCTGAGTCCGAAAGTGAAGTGTATCTCACTGAAGGGGAATCTTCCAGCAACCAGGCCACTGAAAATGATTCTAGCACCAGCGATGTGGAAAAAATGAAAGAAAACCATCGCAGGTCATTGTGACACTTTCTATTTTGGTTTGACCATGTGCTATCCATGTGAGTCTTTGTTTACCTATTGTCTGGTTCAGAATCGTGAAACTTTATGAAGTACATAAACAAGTTTTATTACTTGCTGTGTATTGCCTCAGTGATATTTTCAGCAAGTCAGAGATTTTCAGAGAAGCACATGTTTGTTGTCTCAGTCATGCCAGGTGTTGACACGCCCACTTTTTCCTGCCCTTGACCGGTGTAGATTATGTTGTGTAACTCTTAGAAATTCAAACACATTTTCTTGAAACTTCACAAAAATGTGTAGAAATGATTTGTCCACACACTGGATTCACATTTTAAACAAAGGGGCAAGAAACAAAAAAATTTTCTTCTTAGTGACTTTCGTGAAAACTGTTTTTGGAAACCGGACACCATTTTTTCTTCGTCGCTAAATAAACAACAACTTCTAAACTACGTTAAGTACAGACTTTTTACTTATCCTGACTGAAAGCTGACTCAATGCACTTTAATATGATGTATAATAAGCCAACTTTTGACCACTAGAAGAGCTTTCAGCAGCATTTGTTCTTGGTCATGTGTGAGGGTAAAAGTCATTTTGTTCACTGGCCTCAAATAGAGCGAACTGGTAAGAGTTAATGCAAACGCTATAGCATTCTTCCGATCATATCTTGAAATAGAAATCAAAAGGTGTACGCCCATGGAAGATACTCTAAACAAGGAAATGTAGACTACGGTGTCCCCCAGGGATCTATTTTGGGACCAATTTTATTCATACTATTTATCAATGATCTACCGTTGCATATCACTAAATCTGACGTTAACTGTAATCAATTTGCTGACGATACGAGTCTTCATGTTTCTGTTTTTTTTTTTAAAAGACGGACATTAGACATAGTTTACAATGCAGTCTCAATGAGGTATCCGACTAGTGTAGACAGAACCATATGGTTCTTCACCCAGCTTTATAAAACAAAGAGTATCTTAATCGCCACGCGACAAAAACATCAACGCCGACTGCAGCCATTACAATTACAATTAATCGCTGAAACTGTTGAACAAGTCACTGAGCGTAAATTGTTAGGAATACATGTTGATGAACAACTGTGCTGGGCGACACATATAAAGGCTGTTTGTAAGACCATTGCTAAAAACACTAAAAAAATATGACATCCCAGTATCAAATCACTAAATTTATATCTCAGGAAGAACGTGAACGCACCCCAAGAAAAAATATGACACCCCAGTATCAAATCACTAAATTTATATCTCAGCAAGAACATGGACGGACCTCAAGAAACAATACCTTACCCTACCACTGCCAAGACTCGACCTTTTTAAAACTAGTATGTCATTCTCTGGTCCGTTTGCTTGGAATTCTAACCCTGCACACTTGAAAACTATAACCTCACCAGGAATTTTTCAAACAAAACTTTCTGATTACCTGATGAATGAAACTTAGTACTTCTCTCAGGTCAGTACTGCAATATCTCCTGCACATGATGTATTTCATGCAGATGGTTGGTATGTGTGTGCGCGCACGGGTGTGTGTGTGCTCGTGTTTGTTTGTTGTGTGGCTGTATGTGTGTGCGGCGCACGGGTGTGCGTGCGTGTGTGCATGTGTGTGTGATGAGTGTTATTATTTTTTCTGTATATAATGATGCTATTGGGTTTTGTATGTAAATCTATTTTGTTTTAGTTTCCTCGCTTTTATGCTGTAGATGTTAGCAACGGCAAGTTTGTAAAATGACGATTTGTTTTCTGTCAAAAAATGTTATCGTTGATAAATACAGTTTCATCACACACACACACACACACACACACACACACACACACACACACACACACACACACACACACACACACGCGCACACACACACTCACACTCACGCGCGCACATGCACAAACACACACACAAACATACACGTGTGCAGCGCTAACATGCACTGTGCATCACACATACTAATTTATTTATTGGTAATATTGCGTAAGTTGTGATGTGGAATAATAAAACAGACTAACCTCCCCCAAAAAAATAAATAAACAAATAAATAAATAAATAAATCTGCAGAACGCACTGGTCCTCATGATGAGGAATGATTTCCACAAGCTTAACCCCTTCACTGCCAGTGGACGCAGGTTGTGTTTCTGCAATCTTACTTAATTCATTTCACAGTGGTGTCATCAAGAGGCATTGATCATCATGAGCCCCCACGACTGTGAAGACGCATGAGCATCTATTTCTTTCCTCAGCATGATGGGGTTAAGTACGTTTTTCCCCAAATTGGGAGGAAAATGATGATGATGATGATTGCAACTATTATTATTATTATTATTATTATTATTATTATTATTATTATTATTATTATTATTATTATTATTATTATTATGCTCTAGTTTGAACTGGTTATCCGTCGCGACTTCGCTCGCGTTCGTTTTTATGAATCGTTCGTTTCAAACGAAATCTCCCTCTCTCTCTCTCTCTCTCTCTCTCTCTCTCTCTCTCTCTCTCTCTCTCTCTCTCTCTCTCTCTCTCTCTCTCTCTCTCTCTCTCTCTCTCCCTCTCTCTCTCCCTCTCTCTCTCCCTCCCTCCCTCCCTCCCTCCCTCCCTCCCTCCCTCTCTCTCTCTCTCTCTCTCTCTCTCTCTCTCTCTCTCTCTCTCTCTCTCTCTCTCTCTCTCTCTCTCTCTCTCTGTGTGTGCGTGTGTGTGTGTGTGTGTGTGTGTGTGTGTGTGTGTGTGTGTGTGTGTGTGTGTGTGTGTGTGTGTGTGTGTGTGTGTGTGTGTTTTATAACGGCCTACCATTCTTTGTTTCTGCGTCCAGCGCTGTTTGGCTTCGCGTCGTTGCTGATGTACATTCGCCAGACTCACAACGGCTACAACATAGAGTACAACTGGGCTTTCGCGGTCAACGTGGCCGGGATGGTGCTGGTGTACATCGGGGGATGTCTATCTAGTTACAACAACGACCCTCCGCCCCCCGATCCGAGGCGGCGCGCGTTTTGTCGGCGATTAGTCTAGAGTCCTTTGTTGTTGTTCGTTAATTGACTCATTCTACCCCAGACACACCACAGCAAGATATTGATCGACCATGATAGTTCAAGGGTGATGCCAGAATAGCTTGGCGCTATGGGCGCCAAGCTATTCTGGCATCACCCTCGAACTATCATGGTCGATCTGTGTCCTGCACTGCAATGCAGTCTTCAGAGGACAACGGCAAAATTTGGGGATTTCGGTGATGGAGTAGAATGAGTTAACGTTTAACCTCTCACCTCGTCTCGCGTTTCATGTACTTTATGTTTTCGTTTGTTTTTTTATGACCGAATGAATGAATGAATTTTGTTTAATGTCTTTTCATGTGTAATGTCTCCTAATTTGTCTTTGTGTAATTTGGTACTATTAGTATTACAATTATTATCCTGTGTTTGTAGAGTAGCAACGGCAAGTATGAAAAATGGCACACGTGCTAATTACTTCATCCGTTGAGAAATAAAGTTTCATTTCATTTCATTTCATTTCATTTAGAACTCCGAGCCTATTAGGTCATCAGAGACGATGGAACCTAAAGACCGTCGCTGCAGAGTTTGTAAATCGACACTCATCGCTGTGTAACCCAAAGACATGTTTTGCATAGGCGCCAGCCGGCCGACGCGGGCACTTGAAACTCGGTGCGAAAGCCCCCTCGCACACGCGCAGCCAGCAGCCACTACTCACTCGAGTGAGTAGAAGCCGCTGGCTGTGCACGCGTGAGGTGTCTGCATTGTCTTGCACGCAAACATGTGCTTTACGTCATAAGTTGACGTCACAAGAGAGAGATAAGAAAGTGGGGCTCCTAAGAATGTCATCCAATTATCTTAGGGTCACCTAATTAATTAACCATTTTGACTATCACCCTCCCCAACCCCCCCCCACCCCCCCCCCCCCCCTTAAGAAGTCCCGGTCTTTCTCAATGTACACGGTACATTTTCAAATCGTTGACAATCATGGCTTGACTTCGCGAACGAAGATTCTATAGGGCTTGCCCACGTCGTCTGCAGGCATTTTCGTGACTGCGGAGGCCAATCCGGGACAGGCAGGTTCGACCGCAGTGGCTGCAGGGGAAGGTCTGGTCAGGGTTCTGAGTTACGACAACTCTATTTTTTCTGCTGAGCCGCTTGTCCTTGAGGTTAGCTCTGCGAGAGTCCTCAAAGGAGACGGCTGCCTTGTGAATGGTGGAGCGCCAGGTGTCACGGTCCGCAGCAAGCGAAGACCACTGGCGGTGGTCGATTTGGCAGGCACTAAGTGACTTCTTGAGACCGTCTTTGTATCTCTTCTTTGGTGCCCCTCTGTCTCGGTGTCCAGTGGCGAGCTCGCCGAACAGAGTGATCTTGGGTAGGCGATGATCCTCCATCCTGGAGACGTGCCCCGCCCAGCGAAGCTGTGTCCGCAGCAGCAAAGCCTCGATGCTCAAAGTTTCCGCCTGTTCAAGGACCTCGACGTTGGTGACATAGTCACTCCAGTGAATGCTGAGGATGGTACGCAGGCAGCGCTGGTGAAAGCGTTCGAGGAGTCGTAGTTGGCTGCGGTAGAGGGCCCAGGACTCGGAACCGTACAGCAGGGTGGTGAGGACGACAGCTCTGTACACGCTGATCTTGGTGCCTTTTTCAGCTGTTGATTGTGCCACACCCGCTTGAATAGTCGCCCGAAAGCACTGTTCGCTTTTGCCAGCCTGTTGTCCAGCTCCTTGTCCAGCTTGGCGTCTGACGTGATGATGCAGCCTAGGTAGGTAAACTGGTGTACAGACTTCAGTTCGGACTCGCCGATGGTGATGTGGGGAGGGCGATGCTCTTCCTTGGGTGCTGGCTGATGAAGGACCTCTGTCCAAAGAGATGGGCGACATCTGTGAAGCAGGACGTAATGCGCTGCAAGGTTCTCTCTGTGTGTGCAACGAGGGCGTCATCAGCAAAGAGCAGCTCACGAATCAGTTGGTCTAGGGTTTTCGTGTGGGCCTGTAGTCGTCTGAGGTTGAACAGGCTGCCATCGAGACGATACCTGATGTACACTGCGTCGTCATCGTCGAGGTCCACTGTGGCCTGCTTCAACATCATGCTGAAGAAGATGGTGAAGAGGGTCGGTGCCAGCACGCAGCCTTGCTTCACGCCGTTGCGAATGGGGAATGGTTCTGAGAGGTCACTGTTTAGTCTGACCTGGCCTTAGGGTCCTCGTTGAGCTGGACGATCATGTTGAAGAACTTTGGGGGACAGCCTAGTCGCTCCAGGATCTTCCACATACCTTGCCTGCTCACAGTGTCAAACGCTTTTGTTAGGTCGACAAACGTTACGTACAGCCCTTTGTTCTGCTCGCGGCACTTCTCCTGAAGCTGTCTCAGCACAAAGTCCATGTCGGTGGTACTCCTGTTGGCTTTGAAGCCACACTGGCCCTCTGGGAGGTGGTCTTCAGCGATGGCAGGTACCAGCCGATTCAGGAGCAACCTTGCGAGAATTTTCCCGGCAATGGACAGCAGGGTAATTCCACGATAATTAGAGCAGGCAGACTTCTCTCCTTTGTTCTTGTACAGGGTGATGATGACTGCATCACGGAGATCCTTTGGTAGTGTTCCTTTTTCCCAGCAGCAGAGAAAAAGGTCGTGGAGCTTGTTGTGCAGTGCTGGGCCTCCATGTTTCCATATCTCTGGCGGGATTCCGTCACTGCCTGCTGCTTTGCCACTCTTGAGCTGGTGGATGGCTGTGAGGGTCTCTTTGGCGGTGGGCGGTTCGTCCAATTGAACCTTTAGTGGAAGGTGTGGGATTTGGAGGATGACTGTTTCTTGAACAGTGCGCTCAGCGCCGAAGAGGTCCTGAAAGTATTCCGACCAGCGGTTCAAGATGGAGGTATTATCTGTGAGGAGTGCCTGTCCATCAGCGCTTCGCAGGGGACTTTGTACCAGGTGCCTAGGGCCATACACTGCTTTCAGTGCTTCGTAGAAGCCCCTGTAGTCACCGTTGTCAGCGCAGAGCTGGGTCCTCTGTGCGAGTCTGGACCACCACTCGTTCTGGAGTTCTCTAAGCTTGAACTGGAGACTGCTGCAGATGAGGCGGAAGGCAGACTTCTTCACAGGGCAGGAAGGCTGGGCTAGGTGGGCCTGGTGGGCGGCTCTTTCTTTTGCTAGAAGTTCCTGGATCTCTACGTCGTTTTCGTCAAACCAGTCTTTGTTCCTCTTTCTAGCAAAGCCCAAGACTTCCACAGAAGATTTTACAATAGCAGTTTTCAGTTGTTCCCAGAGTGTTTCAGGGGAGGAGTCTGCTGGATCAACTGTGTCTCTGAGCATGCGCTGTAAATCGGCCTGAAGGGCAGCTTTCTTGTCGTCACGATGAAGGCTGGCAACATCAAGCTTTTTCTTGGGGGGGGGGGGGGGGGGGGGGGGGCCCTTTCTTGGGTTTCAGCTTGAGGCGGAGCCTGAGTTTGCAGCGAACAAGGCGGTGGTCAGTGTGTGGCACTCTGCGCTGGGCATCACTGGTGAGGAGGACGTCACTGCGGTCCCTGTGACGCACTAGGACATAGTCGATAAGGTGCCAGTGCTTGGAGCGAGCATGCATCCAGGTGGTCTTTCGACTGTCCTTTTGCTGGAAAGTAGTGTTGGTGATGACAAGTTGCTGCTCTGCACAGAGCTCCAACAGTAGGCGACCATTGTCATTGCAGTTCCCAACGCCATGCTTGCCGAGGACTCCTTTCCAGGCTTCAGAGTCTTGGCTCACTCTGGCGTTGAAGTCGCCAAGGATGATGACTTTGTCGTCTGCAGGGGTATTCTGCAGGAGGCTGCGCAGGTCAAAGTAGAACTTGTCTTTTTCTGCAGGCTCTGCCAGGAGGGTTGAGGAGTACACACTGAGAAGGGTGACGTATTGCTGGTGTCTCAGTGGGAGGCGCATGGACATGATGCGGTCGGAGTGACCCGTTGGTAGGTTTTCCAACTTAGTCGCAATGGGGGTCTTCACCATGAAGCCCACGCCTGAGAGCCGTCTTTCTGATGCAGGCCTGCCTGACTAGTAGAGGGTGTAGCCAACGCCAAGTTCTTGGAGGCTGCCTTCCTCCGGGAGGCGTACTTTGCTGAGCACGGCGATGTCGATGTTTAACCTCCGCAATTCATGGGCAATGAGGGCGGAGCGACGCTCAGGGCGTCCGCTGTCTGCTGTGTCGAGCATGGTTCGGATGTTCCAGCATGCTACGTTGAGTCCGGTCGTGGTCGTCATGAGAGTGGATCCGTTGTTTTCTTGTTTTCTGACCGCATGAGAAGATGCCCGTTGACCGCGGCTAGCCAACTGGGGTTACGAGGGATGAGCTTTGGTTAGGCCACCTTTTCTAGGCCCCTCTCCGTGTGGAGCAAGCAGTGCTGTCCCTAGAGAAGGCTGCTTGGTCGTTCAGGGTGTGCCGAGTGACGTTGTCATCCCCAGGGCAACATCAGGCGACCAATATCCTGAACCGCCTGCATGCAGGTTTGAGACTGCGGCTTCCAGTGACATCTTTCACCTGCCGTTTTGCCCCTTGCCCATCGCTACAGGACTTGGAAAGTTCAGTGTCATAGTCCGTGGGCGTTTCCTAAAGCCTGCGCGGTGGAGCTTTTCTTGGTGGAGTGCAGTGTGCGCAGTACTTGCCCCACCCTTTAAACCCTTGGTTCGTTTGCCATGGCCTAGCAAGCTGGGACGGTGGCATCGAGGTTCTCAGGTCGTAGGTTTTATATCAGACTGTCCCTGTCTTAGTCTCTGGCTCAAACGTCTTCCCCGGAGACACGGGGGCTTTGATGTCAGGGGTTTCCTCCCTTAGCCTTTCCGCAGCCAAGCGGCCAGGCCTGCAAGGCAGCAAGGGACTCGTGGGGGCCGGGGTCGTCTATGTCGTCTATGCCCACTGCCCAGACGGTGACACTTCCCAGAAGAGAAAAATTCAACGCCGGAACCCGGTATCGAACCTCGCACCTTTGGCATTGGAGGCAGACGCCTTAACCACTGCGCCACTTCCCCGCCCTCGTTGACAATACAACCCCAACTTTATCACAATGACCGAGCCCACACGTAAAACACAAGCTTTTAAAAACAACACCACCGCAACTAAAAAACACAAACACCACCTCTGACAGAGTCCACGTCTAAAACAAACATAACAGCAGAGCCGATTTCTGAGCAACGCTATTTTCTCAGGAACCCACCATCTAACACTGAGCGGCCGACTGAGCTTGTCAGATTAAAAATAAACCACGCACTAGGCAGACGGTCGGCTAGTTAATTCTCTCTCTCTTGGCTTGACTTCGCGAACGAAGATTCTATAAGGGTTGCCTACGACGTCTGCAGGCATATTCATGGCTGCGGAGGCCAATCCGGGACAGGCAGGTTCGACCGCAGTGGCTGCAGGGGAAGGTCTGGCAAGGGTTCTGAGTTTGGACATCTCTGTTTTTTCTTCTGAGCCGCTTGCCCTTAAGGGTAGCTCTGCGAGAGTCTTTAAAGGAGACGGCTGCCTTGTAAATGGTGGAGCGCCAGGTGTTGCGGTCTGCAGCAAGCGAAGACCACTGGCGGTGGTCGATTTGGCAGGCACTAAGTGACTTCTTGAGACCGTCTTTGTATCTCTTTTTTGGTGCCCCTCTGTCTCTGCGTCCAGTGGCGAGCTCGCCGAACAGGGTGATCTTGGGTAGGTGATGATCCTCCATCCTGGAGACGTGCCCCGCCCAGCGAAGTTGTGTCCGCAGCAGCAAAGCCTCGATGCTCAAAGTTTCCGCCCGTTCAAGGACCTCGACGTTGGTGACATAGTCACTCCAGTGAATGTCGAGGATGGTACGCAGGCAGCGCTGGTCGAAGCGTTCGTGGAGTCGTAGTTGGCTGCGGTAGAGGGCCTAGGACTCGGAACCATACAACAGGGTAGTGAGGACGAGAGCTCTGTACACGATGATCTTGGTGCCTTTTTCAGCTGTTGATTGTGCCACACCCATTTGAATAGTCGCCCGAAAGCACTGTTCGCTTTTGCCAGCCTGTTGTCCAGATCCTTGTCCAGACTGGTGTCTGACGTGATGATGCAGCCAAGGTAGGTAATTTGGTGAACAGACTTCAGTTCGGACTCGCCGATAGTGATGTGGAGAGGGCAATGCTCTTCCTTGGGTGCCGGCTGATAAAGGACCAGTGTCTTTTTCAGACTGACCTCAAGTCCAAAGAGCTGGACAGCATCTGCGAAGCAGGACGTGATGCACTGCAAGGCTCTCTCTGTGTGTGCAACGAGGGCAGCGTCATCAGCAAAGAGCAGCTCACGAATCAGTCGGTCTAGGGTTTTGGTGTTCGCCTGCAGTCGTCTGAGGTTAAACAGGTTGCCGTTGATACAAAACTTGATGTACACTGCGTCGTCATCGTCGAGGTCCACTGTGGCCTACTTCAACATCATGCTAAAGAAGATGGTAAAGAGGGTCGGTGCCAGCGCACAGCCCTGCTTCACGCCATTGAGAATGGGGAATGGTTCTGAAAGGTCACTGTTGAGTCTGACCTGGCCTTGCTTGTCCTCGTGGAGCTAGACGATAATGCTGAGAAACTTTGGGGGACAGCCAAGTCGCTCCAGGATTTGCCACATGCCTTGCCTGCTCACAGTGTCAAACGCTTTTGTTAGGTCGACAAACGTTACGTATAGCCCTTTGTTCTGCTCGCGGCACTTCTCCTGAAGCTGTCTCAGTACAAAGACCATGTCGGTCGTACTCTGTTGGCTCTGAAACCAAACTGGCCCTCTGGGAGGTGGTCTTCTGCGATGGCAGGTACCAGCCGATTCAGGAGCAGCCTTGCGAGAATGTTCCCAGCAATTCTACGATAATTAGAGCAGGCAGACTTCTCTCCTGTGTTCTTGTACAGGGTGATGATGACTGCATCACTGAGATCCTTTGGTAGTGTTCCTTTCTCCCAGCAGCAGAGAAAGAGGTCGTGGAGCTTGTTGTGCAGTCCTGGGCCTCCATGTTTCCAGATCTCTGGCGGGATTCCGTCAATACCTGCTGCTTTGCCACTTTTGAGCTGGTGGATTGCCTTGAGGGTCTCTTAAGTGGTGGGCGGTTCATCCAATTCAACCTTTACTGGGAGGTGTGGGATTTGGAAAATGACTGCTTCTTGAACAGTGCGCTCAGCGCTGAAAAGGTCCTGAAAGTATTCCGACCAGCGTTTCAAGATGGACGTACTACCTGTGAGGAGTACCTGTCCATCAGCTCTTCGCAGGGGACTTTGAACCAGGTGCCTGGGGCCATACACTGCTTTCAGTGCTTCGTAGAAGCCTCTGTAGTCAGCGCAAAGCTGGGTCCTCTGTGCAGTCTGGACCACCACTCGTTCTGGAGCTCTCTAATTAACAACATAACAATCATAACAGCCAATGTTGCCATATTTTTTATTTACATAGATACATTTTCTGGAATAATTCCTTCTTTGATGATAAAGTCTTTTGTGGCAATTGACGCTGTTACAACTGCAACTAGCTTAGTACTGTCCTCAAAATCTAGTTTACCCAAGTCTGCAGAACGCATTTTGAGCAGACTCCACCCTAGCCTAGTGTAAGCTACTGCTAGACCACTGATTATGGCAGAGTGATAGACAAGGTTTATTAAGTTTTTGTGTCACTCATTTTCCTATGCCACAAAAATTAAAATAATAATTTTATTCACTGCATGCAAAATGGGTCAAAGACTTTGGTTGTTTTTGGTAATGTGGGGGCTGTTTCTTTGGCGTTTTGTGCATCTGGTTTTTGGAACACTGTTCGAGTTTGTGGTTTGTATTTTTTTTTTTTTGTATAATTGGTAACCTACTTAACCAAATCCTACAACAAATCCAACAACTATATATTTTGTTATTTCGGGTTTAGACTCAGTTGTTAGTTTCTCACATTGTTGAGGGGGTGATTGGGGTGGGGTTGGTAGTATTGTCGCTGGTGCCGAGGCTGTTGTTGACGGTCCTGACAGTCATGCATTTTCTGTTAATGCCTGAAGTTGTAATTTTTTTGTCTGTTATATTCAGCTAATCTTTTCCCAGCCTCAACCCTACCCAGGCTTAGCCTTAGTCACCGTTTGAACCTGTGTCAAGACAGGGCTCGGTTGTGGAGTCATCTGGGTGTCGTCCATTTGCTTCTGCTTTAAATTTTTTTTTAAGAAAAATCAATATGACTCCCAGTAACACACAAGGTTACCACAGGTGCAAGGTAATTTCAAAACTTGTAAAACAAAAGTTATGCTAATTTGCCGATTGAACTTGAAACAATAGGGTTGCTTTTGAGATCATGTGATAGACTGTCTTTATCGACAGGTAGGAAGTGACTCACAGCTTTTGTGTATTGACAGACAAGAGATTGAATTAAGTCACGAGTCATTAGTGAACCAATGTGATGTTCATATTTAGCATGTAGTTTAATTACCTCATCAGTGGTGAGGGATTCTATATCGTCTGTTGTGTTTTGTTTTCCGAAATAAGCTTTTGATTTGCTGGAAACAACTACAGAGAGAAGATTGTTTTTTCAAGTCTAAGTCTTTATTCTCTACAGTGCAGATATCGTTTAAAAGTAGCAATTCGTCTTGATTTATTTTATACTGTAATATATTAATTTTTGAAGCTATAATAATTAATCGCATAAATACACTTCCAGTGTAAATTGTGCAATACTGTAAGCGGACAAACGGCTATTCTCGTCATTTCCCGATAACAGCTGATCGCTGTTTTGCATGCATTTGGGAATGTAAAGGCTTACAGAATTGATAGACTAATTAGCTTAATTTGTTTAATAGGTTGATGCGGCATATTAATTTATGTGGGGTGGGGTGGTAGATCTATCTTAATAATCACAGGTTGACAGCCGATCAAAAAACTTTGCTTCAACAATTTTTGAAATAAACCTAATGTACTTAGAAATAAAAAGAGGACGAAAATAGTAAATTAACCAGAGATACCCTATGTTTATGAAAGGGGTGGTCTGGGGATGTCTATTCTTATTTCTCTGCCTTGCACATCTCTCTCTCTCTCTCTCTCTCTCTCTCTCTCTCTCTCTCTCTCTCTCTCTCTCTCTCTCTCTCTCTCTCTCTCTCTCAGTCTCTCTCTCTCTCTCTCAGTCTCTCTCTCTCTCTTGAGATGGTGTTTGCTCTTGGTCTTCTGCCAGCTGTAAGTGACAACGAGTATAAACAGGACATTGAACGTATCCAGCAAGACTTGCTTGCCTTGGCCAGGATTACACAGTGCTACCTGGCTAAGGCAAGCAAGTCTTGCTGAACATTAGCATGAACAGGAAATTTTTTTGTTCATATTAATTATCTGTCATTTTATTCTCCCGGACAAGTGACATGACACTTAGGCGATTCAAGGACGCTGTATTCACAGGACCCATCATGTCACGTATTCATGAACCCAACGAACTGAACTTTAATGACATGGATTCCATGTCATTGCAAACCCCCACCCCTTCCCTAACCCCACCCCAAATCCCCTTTATACCCCCAACCCCTCCCCTGTCATTTTTCTGTTGTTATTGTGATTCTCATCGCTGTATTTTGCTGATGGGCTGATGCCTGAAGCAATAAACCAGTTCGAGTTCGAGTTCGAGTTCTCTCTCTCTCTCTCTCTCTCTCTCTCTCTCCTCTCTCTCTCTCTCTCTCTCTCTCTCTCTCTCTCTCTCTCTCTCTCTCTCTCTCTCTATATATATATATATATATATATATATATATATGTGTGTGTGTGTGTGTGTGTGTGTGTGTGTGTGTGTGTGTGTGTGTGTGTGATGTCAAATTATGACTTAGGCGTCCGGTCAGTATCCCTGTACTTCAAAATTTGACGTCAGGTGACATGTGAAAACATATGCATCACACATTATACCTTATTGCACCTACCTGCTCCTGAGACACATAATTCATATTTTCACGTCACACGCATTGAAAAACATTCAATGTGACGTCAGAATATAGACGGGACCATCCATACTCAGTGCTGTTTAACTCATTGTACCCCAAGACTAAAATCCCCCAAATTTGCCGTTGTCCTCTGAAGGCTGCAGTGCAGTGCAGGACACAAATCGGAGACCATGATAGTTCAAGGGTGATGCCAGAATAGCTAAGCGTCAAGCTATTCTGGCATTACCCTTGAACTATCATAGTCGATCCATATCTTGCTGTGGTGTGTCTGGGGTTAGAATGAGTTAAATCATCTGCGAGCCGCGTTGTGCCAATGACGCAAACGGGAGTTTCCCAAAGGAATAGGCTCTAATGGAAAATTTTCTAGTGCCATTCTTCTTGCTGTTGGTCTGTGATTTTGGAGCTTGCGGCTCGAGTCCGCACGGTCCAAAACCTCAGACCAACGCACCCATTTGATATGTTTATCGTGGCTGCGTTCTTCTGCCTGTTCAACTTGCACCATTCAAAGTTTATTTTAGCTGAATGACCGAGCCAAGCGGATTTGTTTAGATTGTTTTCTGTATCGACATTATTTATTTTCCCATTTAACCCCGACGCACTACGGCAGGAGATGGATCGACCATAATAATTGAAGGGTAGTGAGGGGGGGAGGCTGACCGGATGGGGGGAGGGGGAGGGGAGGCGCACATGCCCTCTAAGACCCCCTTCCTGCCGCCTCCCCTCCCCCTGGATCCGCAACTGTACGTTGGCGACGACAATAATAATAATGATGACGACAACGACGATGCTCGTCATGATCACAAGTTGACGCCGTACAGCAAGAAAGAAAAACATCAATCACAATCACAGGCGCGGGATGATTGTTGCGTCATTGCTCACCTCCTCACGGCTACCACGGGTAGGAGGTGTGCAGTGACGCAACGATCATCCCGCACCTGTGATTACAATACACTCGGAAGACGAAGAAAGACGTAAACTCACCAGTGTCAGCCATGACAGTGACGCACATCCGCCCTGCCGTTCGACCCACTTTACACACTTTCCACATCCCCTTACTGTGGGGCCGCCAGTCCTTCCCAGTGTACACCCGCCAAAATGGCGACGCGAAACCCACCACGAACGCAATATAGGTCAGAAAGAGCAAAACGAGGCTGGCCTTGTAGATCTGGGTTCTGACGATCACGTGGGGCGGCGGCGGAGGAAGCATTTCCGGTTCAGATGCGATGGACCCGCGAGGCGTGGCGAGTTGGAAAGAGATGTCGGAAGGGATGGTGTGGTCTAACGGCATGTGGAAAGACGATGAGAGGCGTTCCTGTCTGAAAATAGAAAAAGGTGACATCATGATATAAGGGTTTATCCCTACGGGAAATGCAACGAAGGGGAACTATATAACATCATGTGAATAGTTCATTATAATCACGGGAAAAAGACCAAATCCAGACCAAAAAGGTAACTGCCAAAGTGTGTAAAATGCCCAGAAGAACCCAGCAAAGAAAGAAACACGCTTAGAAAAGACAGTCACAACACAGTTTACCCATTTGCCCTTAAAAAGAGTTTTAATACAAAATATTTCATAATTGTGTTGTAACTGTCTTTCTAAGTGCGTTTCTTTCTTTGTTGGGTTCTTCTACTGAAGAAAAAGTATCAAACATAATTATGGTGTGTTGCTCTCTGATTCTGGACCTTACGGCTTTAGAATCGTAAGGTTTCTAAAATAATGGAAAAGCACAAAAAGAAAAAGCAAACAACCTTCATCTTGTACTGTAGAATTTACACCAGTTAACTAAATTTAACCCAAAGCCTACATTTTCCAAATTTTGGAGATGTCACCTAATGACTGCACCAGTTGCAGGAGATGTATCGACCATGGTAATTCAAGGTTATAGCCAGATTAGCTTGGCGCCAAGGTAATCTGGCACTACCCTTGAATTATCATGGTTGATCTATCTCCTGTTATTAGTGTGCTGGGGCTAAATGGGTCAGATTGGAACAAAATACTTTTGGAGGGGGGTTTACGTCGGTTTTTATTATTGAATATCTAGTATGATATATTATAAGTTATTGGTCGCAGGGGTTTGCCACACGGACCCTTGTAGGCCTGAGGGAGGTCAAAGGCAAGGGCGGAGCTGGGGGGGGGGGGTTCCAGGGGTTCTGGCTCCCCCCAACCCCCTGTCCCAATTTGTTAAAAATGCTATTACAAAGTCCCTCCGGTGTTTGATATTTTGGCGAATGATTGGAGTCTTAACACGCACGAGTCTTCTTCTCTCTCTCTCTCTCTCTCTCTCTCTCTCTCTCTCTCTCTCTCTCTCTCTCTCTCTCTCTCTCTTGGGGGGGGGGGAGGGGGATGGGTCTTTTCCTTACATATGTTTTATTTTTTGATGTGTCGTCTGATGTCTTTTTATATGTGTAGAGTAGCAGGACAGTTTGGAAGATAGGCATTGCTATGCCTAAAACTTTTTATCCTGAATAAAAACGTTTCATCATCATCATCATCATCTCTCTCTCTCCCTCCCCCCCCCCCCCCCTCTCTCTCTCTCTCTCCGGTTTCGATTTTCCGGCCCCTGAAAGCAAGGTCTAGATTCGGGGAGACCTTTAGTATGAGGTTGAAGGTCCCAAACAAAACGTTGCCCCCCCCCCCTTTTGGAAATAACTGATCCGCTCCTGAAAGGAACCATTGTACCCCGAAGGCCTGAGGGGTACAATGGTTCCTTTGACCTCCTGAAGGCCTTCAAGGGTCAGTGCAGCAAGCCCCTGCTACCAATAACGTATTTTTTGTTTTCATTCATCCACTATTTTCGTGAAAAAAATCAAAAAGAAATCGTCCGACCTGGATCACGCAGACATGACTGACGCCAAATGAATATACAAACTATACATAATAGACTTATGACGTAATTTGAAATCTTTCATGACGTTGCTGTCTCCAGTAGTGTGCCTGTTGTTTCAAACAACACTAAGTAACTTTGTATTGTATAACCTTTTCATGGTCTTTTGTAGAACAAAATTAGCAACCAAGACGCGTCAGAAAGAGGGCTACAAAACGTCCGCCATTAGTTGCTACAAGGGTTTTTGTAGCGAGGTCACATGGTACGGCTTGCGCTAAAGCTATTAGTTGTGTGACGTAAGGATGAAAACAAATGACTTTATATGTCATTTGTTTTCTTATTGCTCGTGCACACACAAGCACACATGCACGCAAATACACACGCACGCAGGCAGGCACACAAATGTATGAGTAGGCATATACTTACAATTTCATTGTGTACACTTCCAGATGAACCAACAAGTATATCAGTTTCTCAACACAAAGTAGCACCAAGGAACAAGTGTTCACCAGCGAAATACCTCGTGTCTCTTAACACAGATAAAAAAAAAAAAATACAACAGAAAATAATGCAGACATCTTACAGACGTGTGTATGTTTTAAAACGATACTCAAATACGCTTGTATTCACACAGCGACTAAATAAGGACTGTCAGCATTCTAAGCTAGAGAGACAGTGAGATCAGTTTATGATGCTATGTATGTCACGGTGCCCACCACAGAAAGCACGTGCTAAACTGACAGTGGGTCACGGCAGTTTTGTACTCTAGTATGTGTCTGCCTCAGTGCATGCGTGAAACAGAAACACTACATAGATGTATGGCTACAGAGACTGTCTCTGGAAGGTATCACGGAATGTTTGTTTTGGATTCTAATGAAATAGACCAGTCTGGAAGGGTTCTGACTGGATCAAACAAACTTGCTTTCAAGTGACATAAGTTTGTTTTTCATGTTACTAATTTATTTAACTGCTCGCGTCTATATTTATAAATTGTTTCCCGACGGAAATTCTGTTGGGGCTTCTGGGAAATTACAGTGGGAAGTTATCACAACTTCGTACACAGAAAGTTAAACGGCTCCTGTTTTTGGCTCCCGTGCGAAGCAAAAGTGAGTCTGTGTTCTGGGCCAGTGGTCGTCCGTCCGCCGTCGTCCGTGGTAAACTTTAACGTTGGCATTTTCTCGGAGGGTCTTCAAACTTGGCCCAATGATACTCTGTGGCAAGACCTTTCTAAACATACTAATTTGAGTGATCTCTCGCAAAGGTCAAGTTCACAAGGGATCAGGAAATAGGCCAAAACTAGCTATATTTTGACATAATGTATTTTTTCTCCAATACTATTCACAACTTCAAACTCAGTGTTGCACTACACATGTCGACACGTGGCATCCAGATGTAGTTTCCGGTGACGCGCAATATGGGTAGCGTCTGTATGTAACTACCGGACGTGCCGGGCCGCCCTAATCAAGATAACGGACCGGCCCTCCGGAAACTGTTACTATATGGGAAATGGGTGGCCTCTAATTAACGGGACCATCGGCACGCGGGGACGCCATAATCACGTAACGGGACCGGCCCTAAACGAGGGGCGGGTCCTAAGTGGGAAGATGATTGATAAGGGCAAGGGTATATACATACTGGGAGAGACACACAACGGGACACACACAGAGAGACACAACGAGAGAGGGAACACAACGAGAGGAGAGTGAGGAGAGAGTGAGAGAGATGGACGAAAGTAGAAGAGAGAGCAATTAGTGAGAGAGAGAACGACCGAATTGTAGTCTGTGGTTGGTCTTGCCCAACCCCAGACAATGCTCTTTAGACTGAAATAAACACGAGAGAAAACCATCACTGGACTTCAGTTGTTTTACTGTTCATAGTGCAACATCAGGCTTGGCACAAAGATATCTGATTGTAAGACCTTTCAATGCATTTAATTTGGTTGATCCCATGGAAAGGTCCAGGGTCTCAAGATCTCAGGGCCATATTTTAAAAAAAAGATGCTTTTGTACTCAAATACTATTTACAACTTCAAACCCAAACTTGCTACAGAGATACCTGATGGTAAGACCTATCTATGCTTACTAATTTGGATGACCCCTCGGAAAGGTCAAGGGTCACAAGGGCTCAGAGAATAGGTCCAAAATAGCCATATTTTGACAAACGATTCTTTTTCTCAAATACTATTCACAACTTCAAACCCAAAACTTGGTACAGAGATACATGATGTAAAAGTCCTTTCTATGCATACTAATTTGGTTGATCCCTCGGAAAGGTCAAAGGTCACGAAAGCTCAGGAAACAGGTAAAAAAATAGCCATATTTTGACAAAAGATGTTTTTTTCCCCTCAAATAACTTCAAACCCAAATTTTGTACAAAGATACCTGATAGTAAGATCTATCTATGCATACTAATTAAGTTGACCCCTGGAAAAGGACAAGGGTCACAAGATACCGGCAAGTGAGTGTAAAATGCCAGTTTTTGAAAGAATTGTAGGTATTATCACCATTTTTGCAATTTATCTCAATCAAATTTGGCACAAAGGTAGCTGATGATAAGACCTTCCTATGCAGACTAATATAGTCGACTCATTGCAAAGGTCATGGGTCACGGGGGGTTGACAGATGTGTGAAAAATGCTTACATTTTGAGAAAACATGGATTTTGCTGGTGCAGAAGCCAGCCCTTTACTTATTGTCAAAAAAGTCAAACATATGTAAATAGGTCATACACGTGAGGCATAATGGTTTTGCCTTTTTTGTTAAATTATTATTTTTATTTAGAGAGTTCAGGAAGAGTTTAGCTTTTTAAAATTTTTTAAATTTTTTTTATTTCTGTTTTTAGATTAAAGCATTATATATATATAAAAATTGGTATACATATACAGAGTGGGCCAGGACTCTGAAGCCTGGAAAGGAGTTCTCGGCAAGCATGGCGTCGGGAACTGCAATGACAATGGCCGCCTACTGTTGTAGCTCTGCGCAGAGCAGCAACTGGTCATCACCAACACTACTTTTCAGCAGAAGGACAGTCGAAAGACCACCTGGATGCATCCTCGCTCCAAACACTGGCACCTTATCGACTATGTCCTAGTGCGTCAGAGGGACCGCAGCGACGGCCTCCTCACCAGAGTGATGCCCAGCGCAGAGTGCCACACTGACCACCGCCTTGTCCGCTGCAAACTCAGGCTCCACTTCAAGCCAAAACCCAAGAAATGTGCTCCCCCCCCCAAAAAAAAAAAAAAAAAAAAAAAAGAAAAAAAAGAAGCTTGATGTTGCCAGCCTTCAGCGTGATGATGTGAAAGCTGCTTTCAGACATATTTAAAGCGCAGGCTCAAAGACATAGCGGACCCAGCAGACTCCTCCCTTGAAACACTCTGGGAACAACTGAAAACTGCTATTGCAAAATCCTCTGCAGAAGTCTTGGGTTTCGCTAGAAAGAGGAACAAAGACTGGTTTGACGAAAATGATGTAGAGATCCAGGAACTCCTAGCAAAAAAAAAAAAAAAAAAAAGAGCCGCCCATCAGGCCCACCTAGCCCAGCCTTCCTGCCCTGTGAAGAAGTCTGCCTTCCGCCTCGTCTGCAGCAGTCTCCAGCGCAAGCTCAGAGACCTCCAGAACGAGTGGTGGACCAGACTCGCACAGAGGACCCAGCTCTGCGCTGACAACGGTGACTACAGGGGCTTCTACGAAGCATTGAAAGCAGTGTATGGCCCCAGGCACCTGGTACAGAGTCCCCTGCGAAGCGCTAATGGACAGGCATTGCTCACAGATAATACCTCTATCTTAAACCGCTGGTCGGAGCACTTTCAGAGCCTCTTCGGCGCTGAGCGCACTGTTCAAGAAGCAGTCATTCTCCAAATCCCACACCTCCCAGTAAAGGTTGAATTGGACGAACCACCCACCGCCGAAGAGACTCTCAGCCATCCACCAGCTCAAGAGTGGCAAAGCAGCAGGCATTGATAGAATACCGCCAGAGATGTGGAAACATGGAGGCCTAGCACTGCACAACAAGCTCCACGACCTCTTTCTATGCTGCTGGGAGGAAGGAACACTACCAAAGGATCTCCGTGATGCAGTCGTCATCACCCTGTACAAGAACAAAGGCGAGAAGTCTGACTGCTCCAACTATCGTGGAATTACCCTGCTGTCCATTGCCGGGAAAATTCTTGTAAGGCTTCTCCTGAATCGGCTGGTACCTGCCATCGCTGAAGACCACCTCCCAGAGGGCCAATGTGGCTTCAGAGCCAACAGGAGCACCACCGATATGGTCTTTGTGCTGAGACAGCTTCAGGGGGAGTGCCGCGAGCAGAACAAAGGGCTGTACATAACGTTTGTTGACCTAACAAAAGCGTTCGACACTGTGAGCAGGCAAGGCATGTGGCAGCTCCCGGAGCGACTTGGCTGTCCCCCAAAGTTCCTTAGCATGATCGTCCAGCTACACGAGGACCAGCAAGGCCAGGTCAGATTCAACAATGACCTCTCAGAACCATTCCCTATTCTCAACGGTGTAAAGCAGGTCTGCGTGCTGGCACCGACCCTCTTCACCATCTTTTTTAGCATGATGTTGAAGCAGGCCACAGTGGACCTCAACGATGACGATGCAGTGTACATCAGGTATCGTCTCGATGGCAGCCTGTTCAACCTCAGACGACTGCAGGCCCACACGAAAACCCTAGACCAACTGATTCGTGAGCTGCTTTTTGCTGATGACGCTGCCCTCGTTGCACACACAGAGAGAGCCCTGCAGCGCATCACGTCCTGCTTCGCAGATGCTGCCCAGCTCTTTGGACTCGAGGTTAGTCTGAAAAAGACAGAGGTCCTTCATCAGCCGGCACCAACGGTAGAGCATCGCCCTCCCCACATCACCATCGGCGAGTCTGAACTAAAGTCAGTGCACCAGTTTACTTACCTTGACTGCATCATCACATCGGACGCCAAGCTGGACAAGGAGCTTGACAGCAGGCTGGCAAAAGCTAACAGCGCTTTCGGGCGTCTATTCAAGTGGGTGTGGCACAATTAACAGCTGAAAACAGGCACTAAGGTCAGCGTGTACAGAGCTGTCGTCCTCACCACCCTGCTGTATGGTTCCGAGTCCTGGGTCCTCTACCGCAGCCAACTACGACTTCTCGAACGCTTCCACCAGCGCTGCCTGCGTACCATCCTGGGCATTCACTGGAGTGACTATGTCACCAACGTCGAGGTCCTTGAACAGGCAGAAACTGTGAGCATCGAGGCTTTGCTGCTGCGGACGCAGCTCCGCTGGGCGGGGCATGTCTCCAGGATGGAGGATCATCGCCTACCCAAGATCACCCTGTTTGGCGAGCTCGCCACTGTACACCGAGACAGAGGGGCACCAAAAAAGAGATACAAAGACTGTCTCAAGAAGTCACTTAGTGCCTGCCAAATCGACCACCACCAGTGGTCTTCGCTTGCTGCGGACCGTGACACCTGGCGCTCCACCATTTACAAGGCAGCCGTCTCCTTTGAGGACTCTCGCAGAGCTAGCCTTAAGGACAAGCGGCTCAGAAGAAAAAAACAGAGATGCCGCAACTCAGACCCCTGGCCAGACCTTCCCCTGCAGCCACTGCGGTCGAACCTGCCTGTCCCGGATTGGCCTCCGCAGCCACGAGGAGGCCTGCAGACGTCGTGGGCAACCCCTATAAAATCTTCGTTCACGAAGTCAAGCCAAGAGAGAGAGAGAGAGAGACATATAATAATGCATGTTACACACCAGAACAGACAATATGTACGGAAAGGACATTGCACATATTATGTACCCCCCAAAAAAAAAAAAAAAAAAAATCCGCCTCACCCACGTTCCTATTTACCCACACCCACCACCTACTCTCTTCGTACACACACAGTTCGAACACACAAGTGACAAGCGAAATTTAGGATTGGATTGTCACACTGGGCGATCACACAGATGTGACCCCCTGGGCATGCATTCCTCAGTACTAAAAATAGCACTGATGGATTCATGCACAAGAGAATCGAGCTAGGCCAGTACCGATACCTTGAACCAATCCTGCATGCCTTAGATTAGTGAAATAACTGGTGGCACCAGAAGCCGCCTGCATGCCTTAGATTAGTGAAATAACTGGTGGCACCAGAAGCCGCCTGCATGCCTTAGATTAGTGAAATAACTGGTGGCACAAGAAGCCGCCTGCATGCCTTAGATTAGTGAAATAACTGGTGGCACCAGAAGCCGCCTGCATGCCTTAGATTAGTGAAATAACTGGTGGCACCAGAAGCCGCCTGCATGCCTTAGATTAGTGAAATAACTGGTGGCACCAGAAGCCGCCTGCATGCCTTAGATTAGTGAAATAACTGGTGGCACCAGAAGCCGCCTGCATGCCTTAGATTAGTGAAATTACTGGTGGCACCAGAAGCCGCCTGCATGCAACAGCCAAGGTAAGGCTCCAACCGGTACCTCTAACGCCAAAAAGTGTAGCATAATGATACCACAAATGACAAAACTTGTTGCTCTGACCAATAATTCCAAATCGGTACTTCTCGCATAGGTATCGATTCCTCATAATTCCAACAAAGTACCTTAAATTAGGTAGGGTTATTTCTAATCTACATTAGAAACATAAAACTGAGCAACTAATATTATAAGGTCTCAAACAGTATCTGATCTAAGGTGCTTCCCTGTGCCAAAGACAATAAGACTCTTTGTGAACTCAAAAAATAGTGCAGTTTACACAATTGTCTCGCAACCATTGTCCTATGTCAGACCTGAATATTTGTACGTACAAGCAGTTCCAGAACAGGTGAGAAAGAGTTTCGTCCTCGTTCTTACACTAAAAAGTACAAATTGCAAATTGCACAAGTGCACCCGCAAACACACACACACACACACACACACACACACACACACACACACTCACACACACACACACTCACACACACACACACACACACACACACGCACACACACCAAAGCAAGTATGCAAGCATGGACACATGCACCCGGCACGCCTGCACAAATACCTTTACATGCACATGCATGCACACACACGCGTGTAGCTATTTCAGTTCAGGTTCAAATGGTTTACATATGTTTACTTTGTCAATTTCAAAGACAGTTCAAAAGGATGGGAGCGGTTGTTTAGCTGAGATTCAACTTGAATACGCTACATTTGACGGTTATATGCAAGGCTTGCCGTAAACGGAAAATTCTTCGTACTTCACGGACAAGTTATGACACGGACGGAAAAAAAATGGAAGGCCGTCAGTCACCGGGACGGACAAATCTTTAAAAAAAAAAAGAACTTATTCCTTTTTTTTTTCAAGTATGCGATGGACTGTAGAGCGCCTGGGACAATTTTTTTATCGTGCCGAAGACGGACAATTTTAATCACTAGCGGAAAGCCTTCATGTCACGCACTACTGCTTTATGAAGGCAAAAGACAGTAAGTCCGTTTGTGTGAAAAGCGAGGTTTTGATTGAATTATAATGTAGTAAAACTGTTGCCGCGATGGTTTTATGTGAAAGGAAAACAGAAAATAGACGTTGCAAACCCTTTAAGTTAGAAGCATGAAACACGAAAATAGAGGTTGAAAACCCTTTAAGTTAGAAACATGACAAGTTTCTAACTTAAAGGGTTTTCAACCTCTATTTTCTGTTTTCCTTTGATTGTATTACAATGAAAATCTCGCCTTCCACAAAAACAGGCTCACTGTGTTTTGCCTTTACAATGCCGCATACGTGAGAATTGCACCTCGGATTGTCCTGGCGCTTGAACAGTGAAAAATAGATTTATCGTGACAGGTCAAGGGTAGTGTATCATTAGCTTGGCCCTTGGGAAGTGAAATATGGATTTGTATTAACAGCCCATGGGTAGACACCTGGCCTATCCTTGAGCGGCGATATTTCAATCCAGCAAGCTAATCAAGCATTGCCCTAAGGCCTTAAAAGGCAATGTCCCAAAATAAGTTATCAAGCTAATCAAGCACTACCCTTGGGCGGCAACAGTTGACTATACACCCGTATCATGTGCGAATATGTCTAAATGGGATGGGGGGGGGGGGGGGCCTTATGGTTTTACCTTGATCTATCACGATCAATCATTCTCTGCATGGAAAATCAAAACGAAGACAGAAACACGCTCAGAAAAAACGATTACAACACAATAAAAAAAGGTGTTGTAATTGTCTTTTCTAAGCGTGTTTCTTTCTTTGTGTTGAGATACTCTCTGCATTTTTTACACGCTTGGCAGCCAACATTTCAGTCTGGATTTCAGTCAGTCTCTGGCAGGTGAGAGTGAAACTGAAACAGCTGTCTGTGTAAGATCGATGCATGTTGGTAAGGGACGATGTGGTTTTGGGCTCACGTGCGAAGCAAAAGTGAGTTTTTTTTCTGGGCCATTGGTCGTCCGTCCGTCGGCCGTCGTCTGTCGTCCGTCCGCCGTCGTCGGTGGTAGACTTTAATGTTGGCATTTTCTCGGAGACTATTCAAGCCACAGTCTTCAAACTTGGCCCAAGGATACTTTGTGGCAAGACCTTTCTAAACATACCAATTGCAGTGACCTCTCACAAAGGTCAAGGTCACAAGGGATCAGGAAATATATCAAAAATAGCTATTTTGGGACATCATTTATTTTTTTCTCAAATACTATTCACAACTTCAAACCCAAACTTTTCTTTTTAATTTTTCAAGAAAACATAAAGAGTGCATACGGTACAAATACAACATTTACACACATACACACACTCAAAACGACAATAAACTATTTTAGCACGATTAAACTAAACTGATGTGTGTTTGGAGAAAGAGAGAGAGAGAGAGAGAGCGAGAGAGAGAGAGAGAGAGAGAGAGAGAGAGAGAGAGAGAGAGAGAGAGAGAGAGAGAGAGAGAGAGAGGCAGGGAGGGAGGGATGGAGAGGATGAGAGAGAGAGAGAGAGAGAGAGAGAGAGAGAGAGAGAGAGAGATGGAGAGAGGAGAGAGAGAGAGAGAGAGAGAGAGAGAGAGAGAGAGAGAGAAATGAAATGAAATGAAATGAAATGAAATGAAATGAAATAAAATGAAACTTTATTTCTCAACGGATAAAGTAATTAGCACGTGTGCCATTTTTCATACTTGCCGTTGCTACTCTACAAACACAGGATAATAATTGTAATACTAATAGTACCAAATTACACAAAGAAAAATTAGAAAACATTAAACATGAAGAGATATTAAACAAAATTCATTCATTCATTCGGTCATACAAAAAACAAACGAAAAATAAAAAGTACACGCAACGCGCGCACACTGACACATACACGCTCGCGCGCACACACAGACACGCGCTAATGATAACTTGACCTATATACGAAGCAAATCATTTGGATCATAGTGAAAATTCACTTCAGACAGCAAAATTATTTGGATTATAATAGAAAGTTGAATTATGTAATTAGGCGATTATTATTAGTATGCACAAACCATACGGCAGCATGCACTGATTATACGATAAGCACATGTTTGATACGAATACTTGTGGTAGATTATGTATCAGCAGACAAGTACTTGAGGAGGCATTCCTTGAAAGAGGAGAGGGAGCTAGCGTGTGTTACACATGTTGGCAGTGTGTTCCAGAAAGATGCGCCTGAGAAAGATACACTGGTTTTAAATAGATCTATCCTGGGGCGAGGTGTAATAAAGTTTCGTCTTGAAGTAGAATAACCTGAACTTGCCTTGGTAAAGAGCTTACAAAGATATTTTGGGTGAATCTCATTCCAGATTTTATACATAACCACACCCTTGTTTAAGAGGTGATGCTTGCTAAGAGGTAGCATTTTCAGTTTTTCAAGTCTTTCATCAGTTGTTAGGGCTGAATCAGGCAGGATATGTTTCGCTGCTCTCCGATGCAGGGAGTTAAGCCTCTTTAAGTGTATGTCACCGCTGCCATCCCATATCGTGGACGCATAATCGATGTGGGATTTGACATGCGCATTGTAAAATAACTTGCGGGCATCAACATCGATAAAGTACTTCAACTTTGAAAGCATAAAAACATTTCTAGCAACAGTTTTACATACAGCATTTATGTGTGATTGCCACTTCATCTGGTCATCAACAATTACACCAAGTAAGAGAGAGAGAGAGAGAGAGAGAGAGAGAGAGAGAGAGAGAGAGAGAGAGAGAGAGATGAGAGGACGAGAGAGAGAGAGAGAGAGAGAGAGAGAGATGATGATGATGATGAAACTTTATTTATCAACGGTAAAAAGTTTTGACAGAAACAAATCGCCATTTTACAAACTTGCCGTTGCTAACATCTACAACATAAAATAAATTAAAAGATAATAATAATAAAAAAATTTAAAAAAAAATTATATTTACACATATTATTTCAAGCAACAATAAATTTTTTTTTAAAAATGACACAAAATAATAATAACACTTAACATTCATCTTATACCATACACACACACACACACACACACACACACACACACACACACACACACACACACACACACACACACCAACAATATAGATAAATGCATAATTATATTACATAAAAGCATTAACCATCAGGGTTTGTTTAAATGCCCAGTGTTGTTATGTTTGGCTCATCAGGTAATCGAAAAGTTTCGTTTTAAACATTCCAAGTGAGGCTATAGTCTTCAAATGTGCAGGAATAGTGTTCCATACAAACGGTCCAGAAAAGGATAAACTAGTTTTAAAGAGGTCAATTCTAGGCAGAGGTAGGGGTAAAGTATTGTTCCTTGAGGACCGTTCGCGTTCTTGCTGTGGCACAAATTTGGTGGTTAGATACTGCGGTGTCATGTTATTTAATATCTTGTGCACGAGGATGCATTTGTTGAACTTAAGTTGTTGACGCAGGCCGAGAATGTTTAGATGTCTAAATTTGTCTATGGTAGGAATGGGCCGCGTATCTATCATTTTGACAGCTCTTTTATATATAGAGTTTAACCTGTTCATGTGAACATCACTACAACCGTCCCACACTGTGGAGACATAATCAACGTGAGACTTGATATGGGAATGAAAAAACAGTTTACGAGTATGTGTATCCGTTACTTGTCTAAGCTGGGACAACAGGAAAGTGTTTTTAGCAATGGTTTTACAGACTGTATTTATATGCGTCTCCCAACATAATTGTTCGTCAACGTGTATTCCCAAGAATTTACGCTCTGTGACTTGTTCTATCGGTTTAGCGTTCAGTTGTAAATGTAACGGCTGTGGTCGGCGTTGGTGTTTTTGTCGTGTAGTGATTAAAATACTCTTTGTTTTTCCTGGATGAAGAACCATATGATTCTCTCTACACCAGTCGGAAACCTCGCTGAGACTACTTTGTAAGCTAATGTTAATGTCAGCTGTTTTTTTTACCCGAAACATGGAGGCTCGTAGAGAGAGAGAGAGAGAGAGAGAGAGAGAGAAAGAGAGAGAGAGTACGTTCAGCAACGAGGTTAGCGTAACTATCAGAGGGTTGGTTAGAGTAGAAGGAGATGGATTCCTGTCGCTACACGAGCCCACAGAGCGCACTAATCGCGGGAAGCGCCGTGTGTCCGTCTTTCTTTGTGTACGCCGACGTGTGCGTTGATCAGAGGCTGGCTTAGAGAGGAGGGAAATGGATCAGCATTATAAGCCTAAACATATGAACAACTCTGATTTTCCTAAAAGATAAACACATCTGAGCTCCAAACAATACGGTAGACTTGGGGATAAAATCCTCATCTTGTTCCATTTTTGGATGCATGTAGGTGGTGTCGTTTTATATATACCTCTTGTACCCTTTTTGTGTTTAACAATTCAAACCCAAACTTGCTACAAAGATACCTGATGGTAAGACCTTTATACGCACACTAATTTGGTTGATCTCGCGGAAAGGTCAAGAGTCACAAGAGCTCAGGAAATAGGTAAAATAGTCATATTTTCACAAAAGATGTTTTTTCCCCCTCAAAAACTATTCACAACTTCAAACCCAAATGTGGTACAAAGATACCTGATAGTAAGATCTATCTATGCATACTAATTAAGTTGACCCCTCGAAACTCCAAACCCAAACTTGCTACAGAGGTACCTGATGGTAAGACCTATCTATGCATACTAATTTGGATGACCACTCGGAAAGGTCAAGGGTCACAAGAGCTCAGGAAATAGCTAAAAGACTAGCCACATTTTGACAAGAATTTTTTTTTTCAATTACTATTCACAACTTCAAACCTAAACTTGCTACAGGCATACCTGATGGTAAGACCAAACCTGCTACAGAGATACCTGATGGTAAGACCTATCTATACATACTAAATTGAATGACCCCTTGGAAAAGGTCAAGGGTCACAAGAGGTCGACAAATGTGTATAAAATGTCAATAATTGTAGTTATTAACAACATTTTTGCAAACTTTTCAATCAAATTTGGCACAAAGGTAGCTGATAATAAGACCTCCCTATGTATCCTAATTTAGGCGACTCGTTGCAATGATCAAGGGTCACGGGTGTTTCACAGATGTGTGAAAACTGATTAAATTTTGCGAAAACATGGATTTTGTTAGAGCAGAAGCCATCCCTTTACTTATTGTCAGACGTGTGGGTCGGTCACACACGTAAGCCATAAGGGCGTTGCCTTTCTTGTTAAATAATTTACCTCATTTCATCTTGAAAGTGTCGTGTTTGCAAGTGACTTCATATCGATTTTTTTATATTAACTGTGTGTGTGTGTGTGTGTGTGTGTGTGTGTGTGTGTGTGTGTGTGTGTGTGTGTGTGTGTGTGTGTGTGTGTGTGTGTGTGTCCCTTTTCTCTCTCTCTCTCTCTGTTTGTATGCGTGTGTGCGCGCGCGCGCGCGCGTGTGTGTGTGTGTGTGTGTGTGTGTGTGTGTATGTGTGTGTCTGTGAGTATTTGTGTGTGTCAGTATATATGTGTGTGTGTGTGTGTGTGTGTGTGTGTCAGTTTGTGTGTGTGTTATCTGTGTGCGTGTGTGTGTGTGTGTGTGTGTATTTTCTCTCTCTGTGTTTAGGTGTGTGTGTATGTGTGCGTGCGTGCGTTCGTTCGTTCTTACGTGCGGGCGTGTGGGCACGTGTGGGATTATGCGTGCGTGCGTGCGATTGTGTGTGCGAATACATGTGTGTAATTTTTTATTCACTGCTACATTTAGCCACATTTAGAACCCTATCTCCTATACTTAAATATTGAGGACTCCCTCAGTTCAATGTTGTAAGTGGGGACGCTCTGCGCGGGCAAGAGGTATAGATTCTCGTTACACTCAAATTCGGCATCGGCTAATGAGACTATATCGCTTGCAGATTGACCCATTAGTTACCATTTCACGCATGTAGTGTTTTTGAAATTTTTGGTAATGCAACGCCAAAGGACCCTTAACTTCCAAGGAACATAGACACAAAGTGGTGTCAGCAAGAGGCATAGATCCTCATGAGCCCCGCAAGTGCGGGGGCTCGTGAGGATCTATGTCTCTTGCAATTGTATTGTGTTCAGTTTTCCATATGCCGTTAGGTCCAAAATCACAGACCTGCACGCACTGTGGAGTAAGAGAGACATTAATATAATGACTGACACGAAAAATGTGCGCGGTCGTCCCTTGACGGTATTAGGAAAGAAGTGGGTCAGGGCGGTAATAATATTAACTATGGAAAGTTGTTTAGCATAAGAATAGAAAGAACGAGCAACCTTGCTGTTATCATGCTCCATCAGGAGTTAGCACGCTATGCCTGTCGGTGTGCTAGCTTAATAGCGTACAATCTACACGAGAAATAAATTCGAAAATGGAACGCTGCTATGGCATGACTTTCATATATTATTTATTAAAAGTATTGAATTGTTCGTAAAATACTGTTGTGTGTATACAATGATTATTACGTTAACGATAGGCTATTTAAGACATTAGTTAGTTAGTTAGTTAGTTAGTTAGTTAGTTAGTTAGTTAGTTAATTAGATTCGAGTTTGAGGAATTGTTCGTATAATACTGTTGTGTGTCTACAATGGTTATTACGTTAACGATAGGATATTTAAGACATTAGTTAGTTAGTTAGTTAGTTATAGTTAGTTAATTAGTTAGTTAGTTACTCAGTAAAGTAGTTGCTTAGTTAGTAGGTTAGATAGTTAGTTAGTTGGTTGGTTGGTTAATTGGTTGGTTAGTTAGTAAGTTAGTTATTTAGTTAGTTAATACTCCTTTTGCACATTTCGGCAGTCGCGCATGCGCAGATGGTATTTTCTCACATTCAGCGGAAATAGGGGGGAACGTTTCGAAAACAGACGCAGATTGTAACTGAGCCAGCGAAAAAAATGGGAAAAAGTGACTTTTGTTGCGTGTATAAATGTTCAAGACAACGCGATAGAGAAAAAGGAAAGGGAGGAGTCAGCTCTTTTTATCAGATTCCTCTAGGAAAGTCAAAAAAGGCGGCGCAGAGACGAAAGTTGTGGCTGAATGCACTACGACGCGAAAACTTCGAACCAACGAAGAACAGTAAGGTTTGCGATCGTCATTTTGTGTCAGGCATGGCAATAAATGACCCTTGTTCGACGGATTACGTGCCTACACTTCATCTTGGGTATGGAAATAATATAACCGCCAGAAGAACAGCAACAAGCACCAAAAGAGCCTGCTACTGGTCAGATGAAAAACTTTCAAGTTGGACAGATTCACATCAAAAAGCTCAAATGGCAGGTGTGGTGCCCCCCTTCGCTGCTGCATATGTTGTAGTCGATGACACGGATTGTCATCCGGAGTACACTCAACAAATGTCTTGTAAGTAATAATATGTTATTACAAAAAGGTCTAATTTTTAAAATAAGCAAGTTAAGTGTTAAATCATTCACTCAACCACTTGTTTACATTCTCAATCTCAGTAGTGGAGTAACTACTGCATGAGTAGCAATTAGGCATATTTTTAAGTTCAATATTGTCACAGAAAACAAAAATCAAATAAACATTAGGTTACTGTTTAATACATATTTCTTAGCATATTATTACTGAATGCACAGCAAATTTAATATGAAATATTAAGTTACATGTGCAAATGTGTCAAACAAACAGTGGATACGAGCCTCAAATAAATTTTGTTTCATGTAAAAAGAAAAGTCATTTAACTATGCATTTTGGTAATGTAATTTACTTAACTCTCATCATCATGTTGTTCTGTATTTTACAGCGAAATGGTACTATCTGAATAATCTATATTAAATGATTTTTTTTTGTTTAACAGCAATCCTGGATCTTCCACAAGCAGCAAAAGAAACTTCATGGCTACGGGGACCTGATCATGATTACTGCACACCTTCAGCTGCAGCTCCAGTTCATCTTCAGGAAGAGCCAGTCAGTGCTTCAACAGTGCAAGACTATGATAGGTCTGTAGTACTAGTAGATAACCTGAGGATGGAGGTGATGGAGCTGAAACAGTGTCTTGACAGTGCGCACAGGCAACTCGGAGATAAAAATATCCTAATCCACCAGCAAGAAGAACAAATACTTGATCTACAAGAACAGGTTTCCCAGCTGGAAGACAAACTAAAAACAGTTTCTTTTGAGCCAGATACCTTTCTCACTGCAGATGAAACTGTACAATTTTATACTGGAATAAAGAACAAGAACATTTTTGATGCCCTCTTCAAACACCTAGAACCTAAAGCTGCAAGAATGCAGTACTGGCGAGGAGATAATGTAGACTACATGCAGACAAAATCAAGAACGGGAAAGAAGAGGGGACTGACATTGAAACATGAGTTCACTGCAGTAATGATTAGGCTGAAGCTAGGACTTTTTGTTAATGACCTCTCTGCAAGATTAGGTATCAGTTCTGCTCACTTCTCCAGAATGTTTACTTCCTGGATTCGCTTTCTGCGGCTAGAACTGCAGGGTTTGTGCCGTTTTCCCTCCAGATTTGAAGTGCGGCATTTCATGCCCCCTGAAAGTCAGAAATATTCTAACCTGAGATGCATGATCGACTGCACAGAGTTCTTCACTGAGACACCAAGTTCCCTGATTTCCCAACGACAGACCTGGTCTTCCTATAAGCAGCACAATACAGCTAAGGTTTGTCAGAGACTTACAGCTAATAAATAACTTTAAACTTTTCCCACTAGTTTTCCTACATGTATTTCATTATATAAAAAAATAATATAAAAGACACAAATAGGATTTTGCTATTTACATTTCAATGTAGTTTATTTTCTTGAAAAAATTCAATTCAATTTCCCTTTTTTTTTGGTACGGGGGTGGTTAAGGTGTGTGTGTGGGAAGGGGGGGGGGAGGTAACATATGTTGCACATTATTATTTCACTTTTCACTTCAATAAATTATTTTGCATGATAATGATCATGTAATTATATATATTTTTATAATTGCAGGTACTCATTGCCTGTACGCCTGATGGAGTTTTGTGCTACATTTCCAAGGTGTACGGTGGTGCAGTATCAGATAAGCACATCACCACCACTAGTGGATTCCTTGATTTTCTTCATCCCGGTGACATCGTGCTGGCTGACAAGGGATTTGATGTTAAGACAGAAGTGGAGATGAAAGGAGCTACTCTGAATCTGCCACCTTTTCTGAATCCAGGACAAAAGCAGTTCAGCGCAGAAGAGGTACTATTTTAAAGATGCCATGTTCTTGAATCACTCCACAACATAAATTTAAAAATAAAATAAAATATAATTAATCACACAGGCATGCACTCACAGAAACACAACATTAAGATTCAGATTGTTTTGCAGTTTTATTTTTTACTCTCTGTGATGGAAGCAGTCCTTGCATTAATAAGACAATAAACCAGAACAAATGCAAACACAGAACCAACTGCCAAGTACTGACAGTTTATTGTTAAATGCAATTAACCTTTTGAGATCAACTATTCAGTGAGTCTTTAATTGTGTTATCTTGTTATGTTTTGATACAGGTGGTGCAAACTAGACAGATTGCTGAAGTGAGGATCCATGTGGAGCGACTAATTGGTCGAATAAAATGCTTCCACATCTTAGATGGTACCATCCCTCTCACGCTGCATCCACTGTTGGAGGACATTGTGCACACTTGTGCATATCTGACACAATTCCAGACACCTATCATTGCCTCAAAAACAACATGATGTAAACGGACAGTATAGTACATAATTTTAATTGGATGTTGAAGAAACTTATGAAAATGCACATAAAATCTGAACAATTTCTGAACATATTTTAAATTATTTTTAAAGTAACAATTTCTTGTGCTTTATGTTCACAAACTGAGTTTGATGTGTTTACAGTATACCAGACATTTGTATCTCACTGAACCTTCAAAATGTAAATAAATTAATTCAGTATTAGTGATTTTTGTATTAGTTCACAACTTCACTAAGATGATACTTGATAGCAGTTAACATGAGTGTGAAGTTATATACACCATCCTAAAAACCCTTCATTGAACAACTTGAAATAAGCATTGCATTACAATACCTCTTTGATGCGCAGTATACATAGAAAATTGCTCACTGCTAAATACCAATTTCATGGAAAGCCCTAGTGACCATTTGGCAGAGGCGTCCAATACCACCGAGCTGACCCAACAGACCGATCATACAAATGCGGAGCTTTGGGGAAAGTTTTCATGAAAAAATGTAGATGGCTGGTCTAGTGAAGAAGAGAGCTCTCATTAGTAGTAAGAACAGATAAATGAAGAAAAATAACAAATGAGAATGACAGGAATAGTGGGAATTTAAAGCACTAAATTTCCACAAAGTGGGGATAGTATTTATACAGAAACCCCCCGGCATCCTCACAGGGGGGGGGGGGGGTGCCAAATGGTCACTAGTGCATCCCATGAAATATTTATTTAGCAATGTAGCCATTTTCTATGTATGCATTTTGTAATTATTTTGTAATGTTTATATTCTATTATTTGTTTTTGTAGTGGGGGTGGGGTTTCGATAAATTAGGCTGCACCTCAATGTTCCCTGCATAGGATGTCTTTATTGTAAAGTGACCATGGAGTGCCTTCAGTGTTACCGGGGGTTGTTTCTGCAGATCTTTTATTTTTGGTGCGATGAAAACATCCATCCAAATTAAACATACCTTTTGTAGCATTAGAAATATGATAGTTATAATTGTGGATTTTGTTGCGTTGACTTGGTTTATTTAATAGTTTATTTACCTATCGATTTCTTGGGTAGTTTCCCAGTATCGTGGATGACTATATATATATATATATATATATATATATATATATATATATATATATATATATATATATATATATATATATATATATATATACTATATATATATATATATATATATATTATATATATATATATATATATATATATATATATATATATATATATGCGGATGGGGCGTGAGGTCCTTTTTCCCACAATCTGAGATCCTGATTCGGTTCTTCACAGTCTGCTGCACTCTTATAAAC
>BTPG01000007.1:40442699-40497699 GCA_036245525.1 Semisulcospira habei
TATTGCAGCCTGGTTGCTTATTGCAGGGTTTGGACATTGTGTGGTTAGGGCTTTGTTTGTTTAATCATTGCTTATATGGGTCCAGCGGACTGCGAAGAGCCAAATCAGGACCACCAAAAAAATAACAAAAAAAAAAACCGACCTCACTCCCCATCCGCATACAAAAGATCTGCAGAGACAACCCCAACGGTAACACTGAAGGCACTCTACCAGCCGGTCACTTTGCAATAAAGGCATCCCACGCAGGGGATGCTGAGGGCGCATTCTAATTTATTAAACCCCCGGTTACAAAAACAAAATAGAATATAAACATCATTAAAAAATAGTCACAAAATGCATACATAGAAAATGACTACATAGCTAAAAAAACATCAATTCATGGAAAGCACTAGTGACCATTTGGCAGAGGGTGTCCAATACCACCAAACTGACCCAACAGACCCAATATACAAATGAGTTTTGGGGAGAGGTTTTCAAAGAAAAAAGGTAGCTGACTGGTCTAGTGAATAAGATTGATTGATTGATTTTACATTGCTTAACGTCCCGACAGCAACAAGGCTTTCTCAGGACGTGCCTGCACTGCTTGTGAAAAAAAAAAATAAACAGAACATTGAATGTATGTCGCCAGCCGGTCAAATACGTTAAATAAACCTAACACATGGGGCCTAAATAAAGCTAAGACCATTTAGCAACACACATCCAATATCAAGAGCTACAGGCAGTGCAGACAGTAGGGAGAGTTTTTAAAAGGCAAATACAGGTGAATGGGCAAAGGGTAGACAGAAACACATGCCCCAGAATAGAGAGAAAAACCCACCCTGTGGGGCTGACCAGGGTGACCCTGGGAACTAAAAAATACCTAACCCCACCCAAGTCCCCCAGGGCAGACCCGGGTGGGGGTCTAGTGAATAAGAGAGATAGTAGAATGAAAGAATAGATTAGAAAAGAGACAGAAGAAATGAGAATGATAGGAACAGTGGGAATTTTAAGCACTAAATTTCCACAAAGTGGGGATACTTATTTATACAGAAAACCCCGGAATCACCACGGGGGGACTTTATTTTGTAAAGTGTACCTACAATGAACTTGTGGTCAGAGCACTTGAACACCCCCAGTAGTTTGTAAGTATTTCTCAACATAGTAACTATTCAGAAAAAGTGTAAATGAATAATATAAACTTTACAAATATGAATTTTCAAGCATAAATCAAAATAACCAGACAATATTAACACAGCACTTTCAGAATATACTCTGATTTCTTTGTGCAACCACACCCCCCCCCCCCCCCCATTTTAATTTTTTTTTTGCCTTTACTCAATTTGGGAGACAAATTGGTAAATCATACTATCTAGACTAAATTAGTCCCCCACCCCCCACAAAAACAAAAAAAACCAACAACAAACAACTAGTACTACAAAAATTTCCAATAAAAATGTACATGTATCCCAAATGCAGTTCTCTTTAAGATCTGCACCCCTACATTTTCATTAATAATAAAATCACAAACTGCGTAACTATATGAACAAAAGAAAAGCAACCATTAACAATGGGCATGGGCACACAAATTTACCTACACACATTCAACAGTTTCTCAGGTCAACTGGGTCTAGGTTGTATTTTACTCTGGGGTAAACAACTTCTGGCAAGAAACAATTATCAAAAAAATCTTCTGCCTTTTGGAGCATGTCTTGAATGAAAATGTCATCCTTCTGAATAGTCTCAATGTGCATGGCATGCTTTGTGCACAAAACAAAGTCACATTCCTCAACCTTGTACACAAACAGTTGACACTGGATTTGGCTGTAATACTGATGAGTCTTCTTCAGACTAACCCCACTTTTGCTTGACTTGTCTGCACTCAAGCAAGACTGCTTTTGCAGTACTGCAGACATGTCACTTTCTTCCCAACTGTTTCCTGGGTTCTTTATTTCCACCAGACGAACCCTCCCAGACTTTTCAACAGCCAACCGGTCAGTGGATGCTCCGATGAATCCCTTCTCAGTAGAGATGCGCAGACCAGACTCAGACAGAACAAGTTCTACTCCCTCCAGTTCACGTGACAGTTTGTATCTCTGGGCTGCTGCTGCTTCTCTTTCTAGTCCATTCTTCATGTCCCTACTTTGAAATCTAGCGTTTGAGTAAAGTTTGGAAGCCAAAAAAACACTTTCGGATTTGTGGATTTCCGCATGTTTGCAACTTTATGCACAACTGATGCAGTTAGTCTGAACTTTCTGTAGTGAAAACCATTTTGCCGACATGGATTGACCACGTGTCTCTATTTCAATGGAGTTTGCTTGAGCTTCCGTTACATTTAAAGATAATTTAAAATGCGACACATGCTTCTCTAATAGTGCTGAGTGAGATGGGGCTTGGTCCAAGTTGGTTTTCGTCAGCTCCAGTTGGTTGTGGGTCAGCATCTGGTACTGGACACAGCGGAACAACATACCTGTGAAAGACAGAATGGCTATACATTAGTACTCCTAACTCTTAAGTGTTTTAATTGTACTATGAATTTATTGTTATTATTATTGTTAATGTTATTATTTAATATTAAAAGTGCATACTACATAAATATTTACTTTTATGTTCACAACTGTGTCTGAAAAAAGTGTAACTATAAAATATAGCAAAAGCTTGCCAAAGTTGTTAACAAACAATATATTTTAAATCTTAAAATATGTGTATATATGACTAAGTGCCAAAAGGTGGGACACAGAAGGGGCACTGATATGATTTCTAATAAAATCATGTATATTTACATCTGAAAACTGAATTATTGTTTTATCTGTGTGAAAGAGTGAATGTGTGGATACTATAAATACTTTCAAGCAGTAATTTTGAGTATTTTGAGCAATATTGTCGCGGGATTCATTCCTTTGTTGACGAACAGCAAGGATCGAAATGTATGTTGTAAGACTTTTTCTTCTTTGACGTATGACACTGTTTTGACGAACGACACTAATATCTGAAGCTTTTTGTGTAAAATTATGTAAACAAGCATTGGTTGTTTGTTTTCATTAGATCTTTTGGGTAGAATGCATTTAGGAAAATCGATTTACCACAACTTGGAAATACGTAGTTACGTTAGAGTGACAAAATGGCAGTGTTACTTTAGTACAACAGAGGCGGCATGGGTAGAAATGTTGACGTATGACCCGACTCTGTTGTTGTAAATTTGACGCTCGACATTATAGATGGCTGTTGCAGTATCTCTGATCTGTGCTAGTGAAAATTTCTTGCAAGAAGAGAATGTTGCAAGTTTAGCTCAGCTTGCCAAAATGCTCGTACTTTGATTTGATTCCTTTTTTTTTTGCCAGGACCTTTTACAGCATGTTTATGGTCCAGTCAATGTCAAACGTCAACATTACAACATCAGCAGGAAATGCACTATTTTCTAAATATTAATGAATCTCTGTTTGCAAATACCAATACACCTGGTCTTGTTTTGTTTGTATGGATGTGGTACAATGTTATTTTAAGAATAAAAAGTTAAAATAGACTTGCAGACAAATTGTAAACAATTTAGTCGGTGTCGTGTGTCAAACCTTACAACACTGAATATGCAATAAAGTATTTTAGAATGTGAACATCACAACAAAATATGATTATAATGTAGATGCAGGCCAGTCTTTAAAGGAAAAAAAATGTTTTGTTGCCAACATCCCTTGAATTGTCTACTTGATCAACTATTTGTGTTGTAATGTTTGACACGCGACATGACAGGCATTTTACCATTTAAACTACAATATCTCACAAACCAAACCTTCAATTATCTTTTCCTATTGCAGAATCTTGCTTGGTATTGAAAGATATCTGATGGTAAAAAAAGACAACTCTCTGAGACAAACTTGAATTATTTACCCCTTTGTCCCAAATCAGGAGACCACCTTTTGGCACTTAGTCATATTTCAATTACTTGTTTTAGTACAAACCTGCAAAACGGAAGCGTGGGATCAATTTCTTTTAGTGCCTGTGCCAACTGACTTGTTTTTCCAGGGTTGACATTCTGATCATCAGGGTGCCGAGGATCAAAGTTGATGTAGTTCATGGTCCTTCTTGGTGTTTTTACTTGTCCCATCTCATGCCTGCAAACCAATTTAAGTTAATTAGCACTTTTTGCAGAGTTTTGTCACTGTTTAAGGGGTACAAAAGTGTGTGAGGAGATTATTTAGCCATTTCAAACAGAGATATATTATTTTATATCATCAGATTAACATAGATCTTCAATAACTAAACATTAAAACCATAACATGAACACAAACATCATATCTTCATTTATCAACTTGTCCGCATGACTACAGACTTGATTCGGCTCATTGTCGTCTGCGTGACTCTTCAAACACTGATTTAATGATTAACTAACCTGTCTGACTAAAATTTTAACCCGCACTACAATAGGTGTTCATTTACAAATATGAACACAATTATATAAAAAAAATATATAAAAAGAATTGTAACCTCACATACACATAGATTTCAACCCCCCCCCCCCTCCTTCAACCCTCTTCTGTGGGGATGCTGGGGTTATCTCTCTTCTTCACTAGATCAGTCATCTCCTTTTTTCTTGCAAAACTCCTCATTTGTATGTTTTATCAGCTAGAGCTTGCTATGATTTTATTATTTAGCAATTTATACATTTTTTTTAGGTGTGCATTTTGTTAATATTTTGTAATGATGTTTACATTTTTATTTTGTAAACGGGGGTTTGATAAATTAAGAGTATTAAGGACAACGTCCCATGGGTGGGATGCTTTTATTGTAAGGCGACTGGCTGGTGGAATGCATTCTATGTTAGTTGTTACCATTGGGATTGTTTTGTGGCAATCCTTTATGAGGATGGGGAGTGAGTCCTCTTTCACACAAGCTGTAATCATGATATGATAGTATTAGTAATGTCGACTGAATCCAATAAACAAAAACAACATACACTTAGATGACAAACTACATAACCACTGAACCAGTATCACCACTGAACCAGTATGTACTGTTATTACTCTTGTTTGACAGCATAATGTATTATTTTAATTACCAGAGATTTCAACACCTTATATATTAATTAACAGATAACTTACTTCACAATGTTTATTTCATCCCATGATGCTGGAGCTGTCCGTTTCCCCCCTGGTTCTTTCCAACAACAAGGCTGATCAGTGCATGTCGGAGCATCAGGAATGACGTCAAGCCCTCTGGCCTTGAAATCTTCAAGGGCAAACAACACTGCTGCAATATGGTTACATCCACCACCTTTTCTGAAACATGAATACAGTGGATTCAATGAACGCTTTATTTCGCACACAAACATTATAAATTGTACTTCACTGTTTATCTGAGTACTGAAAGAATAAACATTTTTCATGTGATAAAGTGTACACCAATTATCTCTTTTACATATTGGAATTTTTTTTACCTTTCCATGCGGTCTAGTTGAAAATGGTCACTTCAATTTGAACAATAAAGTCCGTTCAATAATTTCAACTATTGTAACCTCTTTCCTTGGTGCATACACAATGTATTTGATTTCAAACTGAAAAACTATTATCTTACAATACTCTGCAAATTGTCCTTATCAATTAAAAAATATTTGCCTTTTTAAAACTTTCCCTACTGTCTGCACTGCCTGTAGCTCTTGATATTGGATGTGTGTTGCTAGGTCTTAGCTTTATTTAGGCCCCATGTGTTAGGTTTATTTAACGTATTTGACCGGCTGGCGACATACATTCAATGTTCTGTTTAGGTTTTTTTTCACAAGCAGTGCAGGCACGTCCTGAGAAAGCCTTGTTGCTGTCGGGACGTAACGCAATGTACAATCAATCAATCAATTAAAAAAAAAAAAACCTTTAAAATACACGTATTTTACTTACCCAGCAGGGCAGTCACAACAAGCCCGACGTACTTCTCCTGTGTACTTGTCTACAGCTAAATTGTTTGTGTATAACTGTTGCTTCATTGATGCTCGCACGACGGCTTTTACTATCATTGTTGGAGTTTCCACACTGTCGTCCTCTGTGCCACAAATCCCGATTACACGTACATGTCCGTCTTTGAGAAATGAAATCGATCTCGCCGACTTTAGAGCTTTTACTTCATCCACTGTTTTCTTCACTGATGACGCTCCTCTTGACAATTGTAGTAATATCTGGTCTTCACAAATAACTGGGAATTCCACCAAAGACTTAGTCCATTTTCCGTCGATTACTTTCGCAAACCACTCCATTTTCTCTTCCCCCCTGCTTCCGGAATTTTCAAGAACGATAACTTTTGGTACAGTTTGCTGTCCAATCACAAGCATCCTTTCATTCGCAGATAGGAATGCGCAAAAGGAGTATTAGTTAATTAGTTAGATAGTTTGTGTCCGTGTGTGTGTGCGCGCGCGTGCGTGCAGGAAATTCGGTCTGCATTCGGGGAAAAGGCGTGTCGCCCCAAGAGCAGCGCCACCTGGCCTTCCTAATCGTTGTGCGATTTCTCACTGGTAAGGGTTTAGGGTGGCGCTGTAGCAGTAGTCAAGACCCTATTCATCATACAACACACAAGGAGCTGGTCGGCCAAGATTTTTTTAATGCTAAAGAAGTAACAAGATAATGGGACGAGATAGGTCTTCGCGCCTCACTGATCCCAGCAGCGGCGGATTTATGAAGGGGAGGTAGGCGAGGAGGGAGAAGGGGAGGGTGGGTGGAGGGGGGGGGGTAGGGGTGGGGGGGGGGGGGTGGACCGGATCCCTTCCCCTCTGAGAAAAAGCAAACACTATCCCACAACAAGAGACATAGATCCTCATGAGCCCCCGCAGCTGCGGGGGCTCATGAGGATCTATGCTTCTTGCAGAAATCGCTTGTTATCCGCGTTCCTTTAACGGCTGGGGATATTGGAGGTTGAATTTACATTGATTTGATAAACACAGTCTCGTTTACTGTCAGAGATGGGCTTAACATTGTTCTCTTTTGGGCCGCGTGATACCGGATACGCTTATGGGGTGGGGCGAGGCGAGGTTGAGGGTGGGGCTGGGCGGGGGGTGGGGGTGGGGGGAGTCTAATCAGGGCGTGCAAGCCTGCAATTTTGGACCATACGGCGCTAAGTGATAGTGTGCAGAATGGCATCCTCGTCACGGACTGTGCGCACCGCATATGCGTACAAATGCTTTATTTATAAACTCGTCAGGGCGGTACCCCGTACCCCATTTCACCTCTTAAGGACAAGGGGAGCAGTTGCATGACTCGTCAGGGCGGTACCCCGTACCCCATTTCACCTCTTAAGGACAAGGGGAGCAGTTGCATGAGTGAGCTTAGTCCTGCGCCAGCCACTAAGCAAGGTGCTCCGCTACGGCGGAGCACCTTGCTTAGTGGCTGGCGCAGGACTAAGCTCACTCATGCAACTGGCCCAGGGTAACCTACAAGCTTGTGGGGCAGGGTCTTTGTGCACATTACTTTTTCGATTTTGGTGGCTTTGGAAAAGGAGGAACGATGAAATGCTGTCTGGTGGAAGAGATCAAGAAGAAGAAACTCACGTGTTCACAAACTGAAGAATGCGATTTCGTTTGGAACGTGTGTGCACGTTGGATTTTGTCTGACGCTTCCCCAATGTAAAACAGGTGAGAGAAATCGATTATTTTACACACATGGTAAAGCTTACGATCTTTATTTCATGTTAGATACGATGACAGCTGATGCTAGCCCCCTTCTTTGCCGAGAACAAATATGAACACCACCCAGATGCAAGAGGTATATCTATACCCCCGCAGTTGCGTTTTGGGCTCATGAGGATCTATGCCTCTTGCTGAAAACGCTTTGTACGCATGTTCCTTTCCCGCTATTGATCGCCGACGTGAAAGCTACAATGAGTTCAGAAACACAACCTGCGTCCACTTGCAGGGATGGCGATAATGTTACACGTGTCTACCTACAGCGGGAGATGAATCATTTTGGACCATGACAGCTTAAGGGGAGTACCAGATTAGCTTGACGCCTTCGAAAAATATCGTTACTAAACTAGAATGTGGGTCATAAAATAATGCTGCCTTGTAACTTTTGAAAAGGCAGCAAGTTCATTTTTAAGTCCCTTCTATTTTTGGACGGGTCGCGGTGGGGTGAATTTAATAGCTTGTCCATGATGTCAAAGGCGGGCAGGCCTAAACCTCTCACAATTGATGTAACACTGAAGATAAAAATTACGCTAACCTCGCTGTGTGGGCGTGTGTGTGTGTGTGTGTGTGTGTGTGTGTGTGTGTGTGTGTGTGTGTGTGTGTGTGTGTGTGTGTGTGTGTGTGTGTGCGTATGTATGTAAACAAGAGAATCTCCGAAATTTCTGTACACGCAAGCTTGAAACTTGGTCAAATACTTTCTTAAAGGGGTGGCTAAGAGAGCCTCCGAGCATATTGTAATTGAATGTCCCATTTCAGAATAAACAATCGTTTATAGCAAGTCGGTTGACTAGAGTCGTAACTTTTGTCATATTTACTTGAAATTTTTGATATAGCTAGTTTGGATAAAGACATTGGATGAGTCCGTTAGCCAGCTTTGTATCCTTTCATCTTCTTTACTAAAAATTAATTCTTTTCAGAAAAGAATTAAAACACTAAAAAAAAAAAAAAAAACACTAAAAAACTTGACTTCTAGAAAAAGTCAGACGGTGGCGCTGACGTAAAAGAGGCAACTCCGTCACCACGCAGACATTGACATAATGGGTAGACCATCGAAACCGATGATGTCGTAATTGTGCATGACTTCTATTTGTGGGTGCGGGTGTGCCTGGCCAAGCCGATCCTGGAGCCACACCTGCGAGGGCAATGGGGGCACTGGAACGTAGCTGTGCTCCAGTCGACGCTGTCTTTCTGCGAGCTCCGGCACTGGTGATCCGTTCGCGCCGATTGTGTTCAAAGAGCGCGCAGGCTTTCCTGGTCAGTGGCGGCACGCCAGCCGGATCTGTCTTGTGCTTGTGCTTCAAGCTCCTTTACGTAAAGGAGACATTGACATAATACTCTAAATATGACGTAATTCTCTCTCTCTCTCTCTCTCTCTCTCTCTCTCTCTCTCTCTCTCTCTCTCTCTCTCTCTCTCTCTCTCTCTCTCTCTCTCTCTCTCTCTCACATACCTGCGCACATCTCCAAGAATCATAGGTCCTCATGCGGCCGGAGAGCGCATGAGGATCTATGTCTTTTGGAGATGTTTGGAGCGCGCGCGCATGCACGCACTAACACGCACGCACACACACACACACACACACACACACACACACACACACACACACACACACACACACACACACACACACGCATCGTCGCGCTTTCAGAAGAGCATTCAGGTGACCCAAAATAGCTAGTTTGGAGAAAGACATTGAATGAGTTCGTTAGCCAGTTTGTACCCTTTCAACTTCTTCGGTAAAAAAATAATTCTTTTCAGAGAAAAATTAAAACAGTAAAAACCCTTGACTTTTGGAGAAAGTCAGACAGTGGCGGTGACGTAAAAGAAGCAACTCCGTCACCATGCAGACATACTCTAAATGTGACGTAATTCTCTCTCTCGCTTGCTCGCTCTCTCTCTCACATAGGCGTACATCTCCATAGAGGCATAGATCCTCATGTGCCCGGAGGGCGCATGAACATCAATGCCTCTTATATGGATGTTTGGAGCGCGCGCATGCACGCACGCTCACGCACACGCACACGCATACACACTCATCAACGCGCTTTCAGAAGAGCATGCAGGTGTACTTAGTATATCAAGCAGCTAGTTAACGTCAACCTGATTTCACACAAATTATAGCAAGACTGAAATTGTACCGTGAAATTCTAGTTTTGTCACCATTTTCACCAAGTCCTGAAGCGAAAGCAAAACTCATATCAAGGTTAAATATAAAATGACGTAAAAACAAAAAGAATACGTCATGACACATGACGTTTGACAAACAAATGACGCGTATACACTGCGCGCGGCCCTTATAGAGTTCACTATGGCGCATTGGCACATCTGCGAGGCTTTTACAAAAGGAGATAATTCAACATCAGAATCAAGTCAAAGACAAAAGGTAGAGGGAAAACAGCTCTCATATAGAAGGAACTTTGTGGGTTATGGTTCATCCCATCTCGTTTTAGAAAAGCGAGAATTTCATTGTAATACAGTGAAAATCTAGCTTTTTACATAAATGAACTTACTGTCTTTTTCATTCACAGGCAGAATGGTATCGATCACTGACAAAAAAAAACCCACAACAAACGTTGTGTAAAGTTAAAGCAGCTGATTTGTGCATGTTTTACACGAATTATGTCAGTAAATTAACTCACCCGAGACGTGCCGCATACGGAGACGCGACTTTTTGCCGTGTATTCAAACGCGGCACGTCTCAAATATGTCAAACTGATGCCGTTGTCGTGTGTCACAGGCATATGCATAGCATAAATTCTTTCGTATTCAGATTCCTTTTGGCCTAGCATCATTGAGTGAATGTTTAACCCTTTCACGTTCGTTTTTGTTTTTTTCAACTCTCCCTACTGTCTGCGCCCCCTGTAGCTCTTGATATTGGATGTGTGTTGCTAAATGGTCTTAGCTTTATTTAGAGTATTAGACCGGCTGGCGACTGACATGCATTCAATATTGTGTTTAGTTGCTTTATTTTTCACAAGCAGTGCAGGCACGTCCTGAGAAAGTTTTGTTGCTGTCGGGACGTTAACCAACCACCTTTCACGATCGGGGCAGGGCGAACGCCGCCACCCCAGCTGCGAGAGACGTTAATCCTCATGAGCCCCCGCGGTCGCGAGGGCTCATGAGGATTGATGTCTCTCGTTAGTCCAAGGCCTGTTTTGGGGTCCAAGTCATATTGTGCTCGTCACGCCGTAGTGCAGTCGTTTCAAGAGGCGCGAAATTCGCGATCACTGACAGCGAAGGGGTTAAAAGCGACATTTTTATTTCCCTCGAACCAGGGAAAGTTCCCTGCTTTAACGTAACAGTTTAACTCACTCAGCCCGACGCACGTATTTTCCCAAATGTTGGAGGTGTCATCTAAGGACTGTGCACCTGCTGCAGGAGATGGGTCGACCATGATAATTCAAGGGTAGTGCCAGATTAGCTTGGCGCCGACAGGCGCCAAGCTAATCTGGCACTACCCTTGAATTATCATGGTCGACTCATCTGTTGTAGTGCGTCAGGGCTGAATGGGTGAATGGATTGGAGAGGACACAACCCAGCTTTCATATCTAAATTTGTATTTGTATTGAATCCACTGATTTTCTAAAACATCAATGTATACTATCAATCTTGTATCTTTTTCAGAATTAACGAAGGATACTATTCAAATTTAAAAAAAAAAAAAAAAAAAAAAAAAAGCCATGGCCTTCGGAACCTTCCTGAAACGTCACTGGGCGTACGCGATTGGCGTGTGCCTGTTGCCAGTAGCAACTGTCGTGTACCTGATTGGTCTGGTGTCGCCATATTGGAGCGAGACGACGGAGAACAGAGTTAGATTCATCCGGGGACTATGGGCACAGTGTCAACCTGGAACCAATTTAGCTCTAATCAACTGTCGCAACAGAGTTTCAGTTGCAGATGGTATCTTTTTTCACCACTTTTTGGCTCACGCGCGAAGCAAAAGTGAGTCTATATTTTGGGCCAGTGGTCGTCCGTTCGCCGTCGTCCGTCCGCCGTCGTCCGTCCGCAGTCGTCCGTCGTAAACTATAAAGTTGGCATTTTCTCAGAGACTATTCAAGCCACAGTCTTCAAACTTGGCCCAAGGATACTTTGTGGCAAGACCTTTCGAAACATACCAATTTGATTGACCTCTCACAAAGGTCAATGTCACCGGGGATCAGAAAATATGTCAAAAATAGCTATATTTTGACATAATTTATTTTTTCTCAATTACTATTCACAACTTCAAACCCAAACTTGGTACAAAGGTACCTGATGGTAAGACCTTTCAATGCATACTAATTTGATTGATCCCTCTGAAAGGTCAAGGGTCACATGAGCTCAGGAAATAGATGAAAAATAGCCATATTTAGACAAAAGATGTTTTTTCTCACATACTGTTCACAACTTCAAACCGAAACCTGCCTTAGAAATAACTGATGGTAAGACCTATTTATGCATAATAATTTGGATGACCACTCGGAGAGGTCAAGGGCCACAAGGGCTCAGGAAATAGGTGAAAAATAGCCATATTTTAACAAAAAATGTTTTTTCTCCAATGCTATTCACAACTTTAAACCCAAATTTGCTACAGAGATACCTGGTGGGAAGACCTTTCTATGGAGACTAATTTGGTTGATCCCTCTGAAAGGTCAAGGGTCACGAGAGCTCAGGAAATCGGTCAAAAATAGCCATATTTTGACATTATATGTTTTTTTTTTCTCAAATACTATTCACAACTTCAAACCCAAATTTGGTAAAAACATACCTGATGGTAAGATCTATCTATGCATACTAATTTGGATGACCCCTCGGAAAGGTCAAGGGTCACAAGAGACTGGCAAATGTGTGTAAAATGCCAATGTTTGATAAAATTGTAGGTATCATCAATATTTGTGCAAACTTTTCAACCAAATTTGGCACAACGATAGCTGATAATAAGACCTTCCTATGCATACTAATTTAGTCAACTGATCACAAAGGTCAAGGGTCCGGGGAGCTTGACAGATGTGTGAAAAATGCTTACATTTTCAGAAAACATGGATTTTGCTGCTGCAGAAGCCAGCCCTTGTCACAAAGGTCACACATAATTATGCAAATCGGTCATACACGTGAGCCATAATGGCTTTGCCTGTCTTGTTTACTTGCATATATGGCGCTTAGAATAGTGTTTTGTAACTTAACCCTTCAGTGCCGTGAAAAACTGAACACTGTCCAATGGCAAGAGACATAGATCCTCATGAGCACCCGCACTGCGGGGGCTCATGAGGATCTATGCCTCTTGTTGACAACACTTTGTACCTGTGTTCCTTGGACGGCTTGCCTTTTTGTCTTGGAATGAATGCAAAGATTACAATGAAACACAATCTGCGTCCACCTGCACTGAAGGGGTTAGTACAGATGCAAATTAACACATTGAGTACCAAGGTTGAAATATCCGATTTGGGAGATGTTTTTTTTTTTCTAAAGACTCTACAGTAGGATTCAGGAGAAAATCGACCATGACTGCTGAACACTTTCGCCAGAACAGATGGACGCCTACAGGACCCAAACTGTTCTGGTGGCAACACCCTAGGATTGTCACGGTCCATCAACGTCTTGTTAGAGCGCGTTTGCTCTAAATGGGTTAAATCATCCAGTCCTGCTGCACTACAAATGCTTTAACCCGTTCAAGCTCATCAAGCTAATCAAAATCCCTCATCATGTGTGACGTCATTGCTAGACATCTCTTTAACTCTTTCACTGCCGGGGCAGGGCGAACGCTACCCATCTGCAAGAGACATAAACCCTCATGAGCCCCCGCAGACGCGGGGGCTCATGAGGATTTATGTCTCTTGTAAGTCCTGTGTTAAATTATGTCTGCTCAAATAATTTCACGGAAGAAGGCCAGTCAACGTCTGTATGGAGTTAACCCCTTGTCTGCTGCTGACGACACGACTCGGCGTAAAAGACGCGTATTTGGACTGCTACTGATGCTGAGCTGGTATACCTCACCCTGTGCCTAGGTGACATGCACCAGCGGCGCCATAGTTGCTATTTTCGCACCTGACCGGTCGCTCGACCCGGTTCTGTGCATCAGATCGGTTTAGAGCGTGCGCTCTTTGCACCTGTAATGAGCAATCTCGGAGAAAGAATCACGTGACGTTTGATTGCTGCAAAATAAGACGAATAAAGAATAAACCTTTTCCCATATGCAGTCCGCAAATAATGTACCACGAAACATTACACGATTTGGCAGCCCCCACCCGGGTCTGCCCTGGGGGACTTGGGTGGGGTTAGGTACTTTTTAGTTCCCAGGGTCACCCTGGTCAGCCCCACAGGGTGAGTTTTTCTCTCTATTCTGGGGCATGTGTTTCTGTCTACCCTTGGTCCATTCACCTGTATTTGCCTTTTTAAAACTCTCCCTACTGTCTGCACTGCCTGTAGCTCTTGATATTGGATGTGTGTTGCTAAATGGTCTTAGCTTTATTTAGGCCCCATGTGTTAGGTTTATTTAATGTATTTGACCGGCTGGCGACATACATTCAATGTTCTGTTTATTTTTTTTTTCACAAGCAGTGCAGGCACGTCCTGAGAAAGCCTTGTTGCTGTCAGGACGTTAAGCAATGTACAATCAATCAATCAATCACGATTTGGCAGATTTGAAAAATTGTTTCGTTTTTCCTCAATCGTGGTGATTTTGCTACATCTGCGTCGCTTTGCGGCAGAAAGCACTGTCGTGGCCGTAGCTGTACCAGAGACGAGTGCACTACAATGGACTTGATTCAGGAATACGTCAAAGTTCTGAGGAGAATGAACAACCCCCGAAGACCTATATTTTTCCAGTAGGGACCTACGCCCTGCAACATTTTATGCTCAAGGGGAGTAAAACCGGAAACGAACCGTTTTTCGACTGCGATCACAATCTTCCACGGGAATGTACGAGACCACGCTTCAAGTGCAGAAACCTACCTGCGCGCAGTTCTGGTGCACAGGACACGTCCGAGCGAGCGGACAGATGCGAAAGTCCCGGTAATGGCGCTACTGGTGCGTTTTTGCCTAGGTACAGGGCGAGTTATACCAACTCAGCGCTACTGATACCGCTCGGCGTAAAAATTTGACTGCGACTCGCGGTACCGCTCGGCAGATTAGACGCGGTAATTACGCGTCTTTTCCTGTGAACAGTGTCGCCAGCAGCAGTCAAGGGGTTAAACCCTTGACTGCCGAGAAAATGTGTACACGATATAACTGCGAGAGACGTAGGTCCTGATGAGCCCCCATGAAGATCTACGCCTCTCGCTAAAATCAGATCGTACCCATGTTTCTTGGACGGTGTCGGCTTTTGGACGTTGAATGAACAAAGATTTCAGAAACGAAAATATAGGTACACACAGTGGCAGGGAAAGGGTTAAACTGTCTGGTTGCGTTGCAGACTGGCTGCGCGGCACGCAGTTCATGCAGCTGATGGGTGTGCTTCTACTGTTCCTGTCCTGCGTCGCTGCTGTCGTCGCAAACACAAGTGCCAGAGTCCACCACACGCGGGCGGTTGAGATGTGCTCAGGCTTTGGAGGTAAGTGACGAACACGTCAAGAAACCCCAGCAAAGAAAGAACGACAAAACAACCGGTAAACACTTCACTGCAGGCGTGTTAGCACTATTCCCCATGTACAAAGAGTGAAAACAACTTGTCACTATTCCCCATGTTCAAAGAGTGAAAACAACTTGTCACTATTCCCCATGTACAAAGAGTGAAAACAACTTGTCACTATTCCTCATGTTCAAAGAGTGAAAACAACTTGTCACTATTCCCCATGTACAAAGAGTGAAAACAACTTGTCACTATTCCCCATGTACAAAGAGTGAAAACAACTTGTCACTATTCCCCATGTACAAAGAGTGAAAACAACTTGTCACTATTCCCCATGTACAAAGAGTGAAAACAACTTGTCACTATTCCCCATGTACAAAGAGTGAAAAACAACTTGTCACTATTCCCCATGTACAAAGAGTGAAAACAACTTGTCACTATTCCCCATGTACAAAGAGTGAAAACAACTTGTGCAATTGCTCATTTAACCCGTTCAGTGCCGAGAAAATGTGAACACCACCAAACTGCAAGAGGCATAAATCCTCATGAGCCCCCGCAATGGCGGGGGCTCATGAGGATCTATGCCTCTTGCTGACACCACTTTGAACCCATTTTCCTGGGACAGCTATGGATTTTTGGTCTTGAGCTTGCAGAAAATTGTAGAAACACACTGAGTCTGTGTCAGGTGGCACTTTACGGGCCCAGGCAACATAATAGTATCTCCCCCCCCCTCCCCCGCCCCACACACACACACAGGGACAGGGAGCCTCACGTGCTGTGCCCTATCAGAAGCTCTAATGTCCATTATCCAACAAGAGTCTTTGGACTTAAGTGGCATAGGTTGCCTGTACCTGCGGTTCGCCAGTATATCTTACGTCATTTCATGGATTTGATTTCATCTTTCTGTGTTTCTTCTTTTCCTGATTTTTTTTCTTTCTTTTGTAGGAAAATAGAAGTGGAAACAATATTTTTATCCTCAGAAATTCGCAACAAATAAAGAAACACGCTTAGAGAGGACAAGCACAAAGAAACAACCCTAGAAAGGACATGTAAACTGTGTTGCATATATGTCATTTCTTTCTTTGTTGGGAATTTCTTTGCAACTTATATGCTTTCGTGGTCTGGATTCTTGGTTTTCAGGCCTGTTTGCTGTGTTCAGCGCTTTTCTGTACCTCGCTTCCACCGGGATCGCATTCACCGCAGCCTTTCCTGTCACTTTCTCCTGGGGCTTTGCTCTCGACATGATTGGGGGATGGATTGCCCTTGTTGCCACGATCCTCATTGGCTGCGGAAATAAACCACGTGATCAGACGCAAGGCCTTGCCCGGGGGACCCGAGACCTTGCGAACATCCAGCGAGGAAAGAGGAATCGTAATTGGCTGCAGTTTTACCGACCGCGGAAAACCGTTGTTAACGATAGGCTTGCGTTGGTCCCGCCTATTTACTGGGTGTCGCATGTGTAGGTGATTAACTCATTCAACCCTGACACACTACAGCAGGAGATGGATCGACTTTAACAGTAGTTTGGACAGACAGCAACAGCACATGCGTAATCGCACTTATTTATTCTGTCTAGCCGTTAGCGGTTCAAACTATTTTTAGCTGTTTCTCGTACTGATAGACTATTGTGAAAAAACGCAAACTGAAGTGGTATGGGCATGTCACGCGTTCAGCAGGGCTTGCCAAAACAATCCTGCAAGGCACTGTGCAAGGAAGACGAAGGAGAGGAAGACAGAGGAAAAGATGGGCGGACAATATCTCAGAGTGGACAGGACTGAGGCTGGGTGATACGCTAAGAATGGCAGAGAACAGAGAGGAATGGAGGGAGCTGGTTGCCAAGTCATCAGTGGTGCCCCAACGGTCGGCAAGACTACGGGATATAGATAGATAGATAGATAGATAGATAGATAGACAGACAGACAGACAGACAGACAGACAGACAGATAGACAGATAGATAGGTAGGTAGGTAGGTAGATAGATAGATAGATAGATAGATAGATAGATAGATAGATAGATAGATAGATAGATAGATAGATAGATAGATAGATAGATAGATAGATAGATAGATAGATAGATAGATAGATAGATAGATAGATAGATAGATAGATAGATAGATAGATAGATAGATAGATAGATAGATAGATAGATAGATAGATAGATAGATAGATAGATAGATAGCACTGTATTTGTAGAATGGAGTGGAGTCATCGTCAGATTACTTGATATAAAGACGACGTGTGCTGAACTGGATTGTCCTGTGTCTAAATGAACCATAACTAGACCTGCGTGTAGCGTTTTGTAATCATCTGTTACAGAAGTGTATCTTTGAACAGTTACGGCGGTAGTGGGCCTTAAAGTTATATTGTGATTCATCGAATTTATGACAGAATCGGATGTGAACGCAGAAGTGACCATTAAAATAGATATAATCATTTTATCTTTTTCTCTCACTCTGTGTGTGTGTGCATGTGTGTGTTTGAGTGTGCGTGTGTGTGCGCGCGCGCGGGCGTGTGTGTGTGTGTGTGTGTGTGTGTGTGGAGGGGGGGGGGAGATTACATCTAACTTGTTCAGTTCAGATTCTCCATCCACCCTCTCCCCCCCCCCTTTCTGTGTGTGTGCATGTGTGTGTATGTGTGGTGCGCGCGCGCGCGCGCGTGTGTGTGTGTGTGTGTGTGTGTGTGTGTGTGTGTGTGTGTGTGGTGGATACACCTAACTCTTGTTCAGTTCTGATTTCTCCCTCCACCCCTTCCTCCCCTCCCCCTCCCTCCCCAGAGGAAAAAAAGAAGAAAAGGAAAAGAAGTCCTATTACGAATGAAACTTAGCAGACGCATTATTTTCATTTGGTGTTAATTTCACAAGAACAGGCTTGTCTACGCAGGGATCTGCACCTCACTGAAACGTGCCGCATATACTGGTACGCGGCAAATGAAGTAATCGTTGACTTTCACGTCGTGTCTATTTTTATGCGGCGAACCCCAGCCCCCCCCCCCCCCCCCAAAAAAAAAAAAAAAAAATATATATATATTATATATATATATATATATATATATATATATATATATATATATATATTATATATATATATATATATATATATATATATATATATATATATATATATATATATATATATATATATATATATATATATATATATAATAAAAAAATAAAAATAAATAAAAATAAATAATAAAAATAAGAAATAATAATAATAAATAAACAATAAAAAAACACATTAAAAAAACCCAAATAAATAATAATAAAAAATAAACAAATAAATAAACTTGGTTACACAGCGAAAGCACTGCAGTCACCTTTTTTAGTCTGGATTTTTTTAAAAGTTAACCTCCTTAACTGCAAACGCTACCCATCAGCAAGAGACATACATCCTCATGAGCCTCCGCAGGGACTCATGAAGATTTATGTCTCTTGTTAGTCGTGTGTTCTTTGTGCTCGTGTTTGGTCCCATTTCATGTGTGTTCTTCACGCGAATGTGTGCAGCGACTTCCCACGCGAAATCTGCGTCCACTGGCAGTTAAGGGGTTAATCTCGAGTAAACGTACTGTACGACACAATTCGATTGATTGATTGTACATTGCTTAACGTCCCGACAGCAACAAGGCTTTCTCAGGACGTGCCTGCACTGCTTGTTAAAAAAAATAAAATAAACAGAACATTGAATGTATGTCGCCAGCCGGTCAAATACGTTAAATAAACCTAAACACATGGGGCCTAAATAAAGCTAAGACCATTTAGCAACACACATCCAATATCAAGAGCTACAGGCAGTGCAGACAGTAGGGAGAGTTTTTAAAAGGCAAATACAGGTGAATGGACAAAGGGTAGACAGAAACACATGCCCCAGAATAGAGAGAAAAACCCACCCTGTGGGGCTGACCAGGGTGACCCTGGGAACTAAAAAATACCTAACCCCACCCAAGTCCCCCAGGGCAGACCCGGGTGGGGGAGACACAATTCGAGTAAGCGATGCGTTTATCTAATAAAATAATAATAATAATTACGGTATTTATATTGCCCTTATCTTATAATAATTATAACTCTAAGCGCGCACTCACAACTCACGCACGCATGTGCACGCTTTTAACAATGACTCACATACCAGAAATACCACAATACGTTACGACAGTCAGCTGGGGGTGGGGTGTGTGGTGGCGTTAGAGTGCTAGAACTGTTGAAAGAGATGTTTAAATAGAATCCAGACTGCCAATCCTCTAAAGCGCAAAGAAACTCCCGACTAAGAAAGAAACACGCTCAGAAAGGATAACTTTAATAATATTTTTCTTTTTAAGGGTGTTTCTTTCTTTGTCATGATTTTCTCCGCGCTTGTCCATGGCTTATAATCGTAAGGACCCTGTCATCGCGACAAAAACCGCTACGGACATCTAAAGGGTTAGATGAGGAAGAGTCGTGCCGCCTACGCTAAACACAGTCATCCATGTCCGAGGGTATTATACAACAGCGGAAATCACCATGTCCGAGGGTATTATACAACAGCGGAAATCACCATGTCCGAGGGTATTATACAACAGCGGAAATCACCATGTCCGAGGGTATTATACAACAGCGGAAATCACCATGTCCGAGGGTATTATACAACAGCGGAAATCACCATGTCCGAGGGTATTATACAACAGCGGAAATCACCATGTCCGAGGGTATTATACAACAGCGGAAATCACCATGTCCGAGGGTATTATACAACAGCGGAAATCACCATGTCCGAGGGTATTATACAACAGCGGAAATCACCATGTCCGAGGGTATTATACAACAGCGGAAATCACCATGTCCGAGGGTATTATACAACAGCGGAAATCACCATGTCCGAGGGTATTATACAACAGCGGAAATCACCATGTCCGAGGGTATTATACAACAGCGGAAATCAACATGTCCGAGGGTATTATACAACAGCGGAAATCACCATGTCCGAGGGTATTATACAACAGCGGAAATCACCTGCAAGAGACACAGATCTTCGTAAGCCCCCGACATGATGCGGAGGGCTATGAAGATCTCTGCCTCACATTTATCCATTTAGCTCTGTTCTGGAGAAGGAGGCTAGGCGGTGTTCAAGCTTCCGGTCTCGCTAATATAACCATAAGTAAATGACTGTTCGCTGTAGCACTTTCAATCTCACAGCTAAAGCACAGCATTTGAAACCAGCTCTGTTCACAAGTCCGTCGCGGGAATTGGATCGACTAACAGCGCCAAGCGAATCTGGCACTACCCTTCAACTACCACGGTCGATTCACGTCAGCCTGCTGGCGCCGGAAGTGAGACTTAAAACGAGCCGAGTGGCGGAAACTACGTGCGGTCGAGGTATTCAATTTCGTAAATTATGGGACACTGTCCAACATGGTGCTGCTGTCGCTGGCGGCTAATGGTGCATAGGGAACTGGTTTGTGCCTGACTGTTGGACAACATTCTGTCGACGTTGCTGCATAAAAGTGAGGTTTCGTTTGCGACGAGCGTCTGCTAACAACGGACAAGAGCGGATAAGCAGCTTGCACCACTACGAGCATAGACAACACTCCAAACATCTCCAAGAGGCACAGATCCTCATGCGCCCGAGGGGCGCATGAGGATCTGTGCCTCTTGAAGATGTTCTGAGTGTTGTTTTGTCGGTTATCTACCGTGGCTTCGCTCTCGTTCGTTGTTGGGAATCGTTCGTCGCAAACAAAACCTCACTAATACGGTAAATGCGATGTACGGGCAGTACACTGCATACAGCTTGGTGGTATAAACATGCATGCCGTGCATTTCATTCTAGCTTTATTGTTGATAAAACACACGCGCCCAAGCATATTGCATTTATTGATTGAAGCTTTCAGAAATGAAAAACGTTTTACACGATGATCCAAAGGCTATTAGTTTATTTTTAGCTTTTAGCTTTTATTCTTCTGAAAACAAGGCCCCGGACCACACTAATCAGTCACTACTCCATCAAAGCCAGTCGTGCTTAGCAAAGTATTGACCCATTTAACCTCAAGACCGCATTTCGCAAAGTCCTGAGGTGTCACCTAACGACTGCGAACCACTATGTACCTGTTGCAGGAGACAGACAGACCAGCATAAGCCAAGGGTAGTGCCAGATTAGCTTGGCGCCTGAAGGCGCCAAGCTAATCTTCCACCACCCTTGAACTATCACGGTCGGACCATCGCCTGCTGTAGTGCAGCGGGGCTAAATGGGTTAACCCGTAAATGACATTCACCGCGGAGGGAGCTGGCTGGAAAAGGATGACTTGATTCAAAGGCAACCCTTGAACTTTCATGGCCTATTCGTCTCCCACAGCGTGTTCACAGTCCTTTTATCTAGACGCTGGTCAACGGAGCAAAGGTCGCAAGCATAATTATTATAATAACTTGAAAGCGTGAATGTTTTCATCCCCTTGGCTCAAGCTCAAGGACAAATCCGCTCTGAGAAAGCAATAGGCAGTAAGTCAATTTTGGGGATTGAAAATCACAATTTTCATTGCAATAGAAAGAAAACCTCGCTTTTTCGGCCCAAAAATGGACATGTATTTTTGCCTTCACAAAGCAGAAATGTGTTGTGTTTAAAATTTAGTGCTGGTCTGTGATTTCGAACCTTACCTCTTGACAGCCGTAAGGTCCAAAATCACAGACCAGCACACACACACACACACACACACACACACACACACACACACACACACACACACCGCGCGCGCGCGATTTTTTTTTTTTTTTCACGGGCTCTAATTAAAGGGCTGGCTTAACTGGGCGAGACAAACCCGAACCATGTCTCGGCGAGACACCCGAGACAGTCAATGCGAGATACCCGTTCCACCCGTTTATTAGGTTCGGCACGTCTGACCTTGACTCGGAGAGTTCGTCGAACCTATTAAAGGGTGGGTCGGGTATCTCGCATTGACTGTCTCGGGTGTCTCGCCGAGACGAGGTTCGGGTTTGTCTCGCAGTGCGGCAAGGTGTGACGGAAACCACGGTGTGTTTCTTCCAAGACAGCAGATTAGGCGGGGAGCTGGACACTGTTTTACCACACGGCACCTCCCTTCGTTGCCTATGTCTCGAGGAGCTGTGAGACGTGATCCTTATTGGCCGCCTTGGCCTGGACCTACCACGTGACAGGCCGCGTCGTTTACCACGTGATCTGTGAGGTCGCTTACTAGGTGACCTCATCCGTCGCTTGCTGCGTGACCTGCTGCTTGACTGCCACGGTACACAGTCGCGTTTCCGTACTGTCCAGTCTCTTAGCCATAGTCAGTCCCAAGCATCTCCTAATATTTCAGTCCCCTAAAAAAACACTACCGCCCACCAGCTGCACATTTGCCGTGCACAAAATAACAATAAAAACAGCACATTGACAGTCTCCTTTCTTGGCTATGAACCTGATTCCTTACCAACCCCGCACCCAAGCACAGCTGAAATCAGCTTGCCCCTCAAATCCCTACGTCAACGGCAACTCAACATAGGTCCACAATTCTCTAATGAATAAGCTCAGGATGGTATGAATCAAAACACCAAACATATCTCCTCTCATCTAACTAGAAATTTCCAGCAAATTTCAAAATTCAGCCCTACTACAAATTTTCAAACAAGGCAAAAATTATTTTTAAAAACACCGGGCCTCTTACTGCCTCAACTGGCCAAATTTGACTATGTAATGTGACCTGAAAAGGAACTCTCCCACCTGAACACCATTCAATCTGCCATCAGTGCAACTCTTGGTCACTAGCTAAGTCAAACCCAAAGTGACACCATTGAATGTTGCTGCATCTTTAAGTTATGGCCCATTATGTGAAGCGCGTTGTTGTGGTGTTCACTATGCTGTTGATGTTTTGCATCATGCATATCTGATGCCATGAAAAACAGACTAGATATGGTCAGAATGCCTCCAAAATTGGCATGTACATCAAGTAACATATCTGATTTGCAGAAATGTTGCATTTGAGACACAGGCACATGAAAGTTTTTTTTCATATTTTTCCATTACCCACCCTCTACTTTTTCTGTTTTTCCAAGTTTACACACACATGCAATACAGTCAAACTGACTTCTGGTGTGCTGGACAACTGAGAAAAAGTTACCATGACACTGGCATTGATAAAAAGTGAGCTTTCAGACCCAAGGCCATTTCCTTGTGTATCTCAGGGCAGCCAAAAGGACAACCGCCAGGCATCCTCATTGACCCTGTTGTCTGGAGACATCAAACAGGAAGAGGCCTGTAACCAGCTGCCATGCCCTATATACTGCATGCAATCTTTTCCTCAGGCAAAGGGGACATAAAACAGCTATGCACTTTAAACATTAAGTTTACTGAGCTATTCCACATACAAAATACTACACAAAACAGCCAAAACTATGCTACGCGGGACACGCCACATACCAAAACAAGTGTCTAGAGTGCTTATTTAGGAGGCAGCAGAGAAAAATGGTTATGTACAGTTCATTTTTATATAAAACACACTTGTCAGAGTCTCAAAACACCTCAACTCATGTTACAAATGCAGTAGGCATGTGTGTGCCAAACTGGTGAACACTCCTGTAAAAGCCTGTACTGGTGGCTGCAACTGCGGTTCCCATAACAATGCACTCAAATGAGCTTTACGCAGTATAAAAATGCTTATGTTTGGCTCAGAATAGACACCAGAGACATCTCTCATGACAATTACAGCAGAATGACACCTCAGATGCAGCCAGTGTAGCAGGATCATGCAAAATAACACTTCTGCATGTCACATTATTTTGGCTTATTTCACTCTGAGGTCAGCTGTCTAATGAAATACACACGCTGACACTGTTTCATTGTAGTTTTCATCTTAACCTTTGACTTTACCCCCACCCCCCTCCCCACCTCCAATCCAACCCACCCCCCACACCCCACCCCACCCCACTCCACCCCACAACTTCGATAACTGAAAGATTGCATTTTTTAAAAAAAACGCATTTATGAAACTGAACGCCCCAAACCACACCCCTTTCAAGGTCAAGGTCAAAGGTCACAGCTCAGGGTCAAAGGTCAGACTCATGACTACCTGTAAGACAAAAAATAAATGAACAAACACACTAAGCATAGCTCACAGTGCAGGTAAACAGGGTGTTGCCATGGAAAACATGTAAAAACGCCTATAAAACTGCAAACACAGCGATTTTTGGGAAAATTAAAAAAAAATCATGATTTTCTCAGTTTTCCAACCGCAAAAGTCCAAAATCAATGATATGGTAACATTAAACCAGTTTCTGATCTATATCACATATGGCATGTCGTGCCCTGACAGGCCACGGTACACAGTCGCGTTTCCGTACTGTCCAGTCTCTTAGCCATAGTCAGCCCCAGGCATCCCCTAATATTTCAATCCCCTGTCTCATTTCCTGGCTATGAACCTGATTCCTTACCAACCCCACACCCAAGCTCAGCTGAAATCACCGTGCCCCTCAAATCACTACGTCAACGGCAACTCAACATAGGTCCACAATTCTCTAATGAATAAGCTCAGGATGGTATGAATCAAAACACCAAACATGTCTCCTCTCATCTAATCAGAAATTTCCAGCAAATTTCAACATTCAGCCCTACTACAAATTTTCAAACAAGGCAAAAATTATTTTTAAAAAAACCGGGCCTCTTACTGCCTCAACTGGCCAAATTTGACTATGTAATGTGACCTGACGTGGCATGTTGGCCGGAAGTGCTGGGTTTGGTACTGCTGAGACGTCGTTTCCTTTTGCTAGCAATAATAATAATAATAATAATAATAATAATAATAATAATAATATAATAATAATAATAATAATAATAATAATATATACATTTAAAAAAAATAATAAACCCCCCAAAAGGTTAACTCGTTCCAGATTTACCTCGTCCGGATACGCTGCACGAAGCAGAGTATCCGGACGTAGCGCGTGTCGAATGGGTTAAAAAGCGAATTTGCAACAGCGTTGCCCAAAAGCAGCGTTCCACGTCGCAGTCTGCTGATGGAAAACAAGTACAATTTTCTATACAAATTACTCCGCTTACAACGAACTTGGGATAAAACAAGCAGAACGTTTGGATCCCCAGGCGAGTTGTTATATCCGGAGTTTATTGTTTTATATTAACCCTTTTCATCCTGATACACTATTGCAAGAACTACGTTGACTACGATAGTTCAAGGATGGTGCAGAATAGCTTGGCGCCGGAGGCGCCAAGCTACTCTGGCACCACATTTGAACTAAAATGGTTGATCTGTCTCCTAATCTGCAATGCAGCCTTCATATGACAACAAACAAATAAAAAAAATCAGCGTCAGGATGTAATGGGTTAATATCGTTGTTATCATCATCATCATCATCATCATCATCATCATTAGACAGCGAAGGGAATCGTCGGGTCGTGGGTTCGAGTCCCCGTTCCGGCCCCGGTAACTGGACTCGCAATCCAGGGGCGGAAAAAAGATGGGCTTGTTCCATAGCAAGTCCGTTGAAAGGTCCTGGTAAATCAAAGTGTGTGCCACTTGCGTCTGAATCGATCATATAATAATAATTAAAAAATAATTACGGTATTTATAATGCGCTTATCTTATAATAATTATAACTCTAAGCGCGCACTCACAACTCGCACACGCATGCGCACGCTTTACACAAATAGTGAAAATACATTGCGACGGTCAGCTTGGGATGGGGAGTGTGGTGATGTAGTGCTAGAACTGTTGAAAGAGGTGAGTTTTGAGGGCGGACTGGAAGGAGGAGAGAGAGTGTTTCTGACGGAGAGAGAGTGGGAGAGTGTTCCAGGTGGATGGACCGTATACTGAGAAGGAGCGGGGGCCGAAAGTGCTGAGTTTGGTGCGGGGGATGAGGAGGCGGAGAGGGTCGGAGGCGGAGCGGAGGGAGCGGGAAGGAGTGTAGGGGTGAAGTAAGTTGGAGAGATAGGTAGGAGCGTAGTTGTTCAGGGATTTGTAGCAGAGAGACAGAATCTTGTATTGGGTGCGTTGGGGGATGGGGAGCCAGTGAAGGAGCTTGAGCAGGGGAGTGATGTGGTCGGATTTTTTCTTTCTGAGGACGAGGCGGGCAGCATTGTTCTGGACGCGCTGGAGAGGGAGAGTGGTGGTGTGAGGAAGGCCGGAAAGGAGAGAGTTGCAGTAGTCGATGCGAGATAAGATGAGAGAGACAGCAAGTTTGGTGGCAACTTCGGTAGTGAGGTATTTTCTGATCAGTGTTCAGGTCGTACTCCATAGGCAACAGATTTCCCTGTCCCACATAATCCACCCGTCAGGGCCTTCCATTATCACTTCGGTGCCGGGGACGTTAAACCCCGAACTAACCAAACATCATCATCATCATCATCATCATCATCATCATCATCATCATCATCATCATCATCACCTGTTTGCGTGGGCCTTCCTGTGCTCTCCGGGTCCAGCTGCGTAGTCGGAAAAACGTCGCGTGCTGTGTCTTTGGCACACGGCCTCCCCCTTTTCTGCACGCTGACCAGCCTCTGGAAGACGAGCGCGGAGGTGCTGAGTGGCCTGTCGGTGGGGCGTATCTGCAAGACAGCCGACGATGCTCTTTTGTTATACTTTTCACCCACTCTTGTTGGCCAGCTGCATGAGTGAGCTTAGTCCTACGCCGGCCACTAAGCGGCTGGCACAGGACTAAGCTCACTCATGCAACTGACCCCTGTGCCTTGTGAATGCCACAGTGTTACGTTTGTGGTTGTGTATTTCTTTTTGAGGGCACTGTGTGTGTTGATCATAGGAAAGATCCGATATTCTTTAGGGTTATTTGGGATAAGAATTACGTACCTCTTTAGTAGGATTCATTTTATTTTACTTGGAGAATTGCTTTCGATTTTTGTTGTCTAACTAGAATGACGCATATTTTCGCTACAATGTTGTAAAGTTAAACCTACATTAGACTGGAAGGTTCGGGCAGGGTCGCGATCTTTCTAGTGACTTCAAATATGACACCAAAGCTTTATAGTACACAATTGGCTACAGTTAGCAACATTTATGGTATGCGCCTAGATGTTAGCGGAAGGCTGTAGATAGATCTAGAGGGTTACTTTTAACTCATTCTACCCCAGACACACCACACCAAGATATGGATCTGTGTCCTGCACTGCAATGCAGTCTTCATAGGACAACGACAAAATCTGTTGATTTCGGTCTTGGGGTACAATGAGTTAATGAATATTAATGAGTTTTGGTTACGTTTTCTTGTCTGATTGGTTGAGTTGTGTAACCTGCTGGATTGTTCTGGAAATTTGTAATAGTATAAAAGAGCGCGTTAGGAAATATGTGTGTGTGCATTGTATGGGAGACGCAGTGTATCAGAATTGTGGATGCATTGTATGAGACAGTGTACCAACGTGTGGATGCATTTGTGAACGCCTTGTGCTGAGAGTGCATCGTGAGAATAAAATACTGTTGGAACTGTTATTCCAGTGTTTACGACAACCTTGCGCCACGTGTGACGAGTTGCAGCTGAGTGAAGTTTCTTTACAAGAACCCTACGTGAGTGCGTCTGGTGTGTTTGTATCATACTACGACTACGACTACCACGTAACACACGGACAACTGGTAAGACCATTTTAGTGGCAAGCGAGGTTTTCATTGAAAATCTCACTGTTCACAAAAATAGTTTCACTACCATGTTAGCTAATTAGGCAGTATGTGATGTCGTTCCACTGTGTGCTATCCGGGTCTGTTCCCCCCCCCCCCCCCCCCCATCCCCCCCCCCTCTCATTTTATCAGCCGGTGTATGACAACACATCCCGCTTGAAACGCATGTCTGTCATCCCACTATCTCGTCCAGGTCGTCACGTGGTCAGATGCATCATAGACATATACTGTAGCTACTCCTGTACAGTATCTTTTGTTGTTTCATAAAGAGTAATTTGGCTGCATGATCATGCTAGTCGCAAGATTTTTTCCTCTGTATTTTCCGAAACAGTCTGATGTTTGTTTCTGCGTCCAACCAATGACGCAAGTAATCCCAAACAGTCAGTCACACCGTGAGATTTCCCTGGTCACCTTCTCTGCGGTAACCCCTTCACTTCCAGCGAAAACAGACCGTGTCTTTGAACCCATAAATTCAACGCCCAAGATGTCAAGCTTCGAAAGGAACGTGCACACAAAGTAGCCTCAGCAAGAGGCATAGATCCTCATGAGCCCCCGCACTTGCGGGTGCTCATGAGGATCTGTGCCTCTTGCAACTAGTTACTGGGCATTTGTCCAGTGTACTTTGACAGGGTAGGGGTTAAAAGCTAGGTAGGACCTTACCTGTTTGTTGAGGACACAGTACACCGTGAAGAACGCGACCCCTTGAGTGCTTGCGAACAGATTAAAGAGAGAGTTCACAACGAGGTTGAGGGTGCACTCAGCTTGCGGCAGCACGGCCAGAATCCAGGTGAAGCCCAACAGGAAGGTCCAAGCTGCACAGCTCCGCGTCCAGGACGCAACGGTGACTTTGCCGCTGTAGAAGCTAGCCGTCGGGGACTGGCTGCATAAAAAAAAAGAAAGAAAATAAACCCACTGACCCTTTTAGACCCGGATCCTTACAGCAGGAAATGGCTTGACCATGACGATTCAAGAGTAGTGCCAGATTAACTTGGCGCCAAGCTAATCTGGCACTACCCTTGAATCATCATGGTCAAACCATCTCCTGTAACTGCTACATAGTCGTTAGACAACACCTCCAAAATTTGAGAATTTTGGACATTGGGGCTAAAAGGGTTAACATAAATACATAAATAAATAAATACGTTCAAATTTATAATTTGCTTGATTGTTTGTTAATTGCTTGCTTGATTGTTTGCTTGCTTGACCAACAGACTGACTGCTTGACTGACTGGCTGGCTGGTTGGCTGGCTGACTGACTAACTAACTGACTAACTGCCTGGCTGACTGACAGACTGACTGACTGCCTGCCTGAGTGCTTGATTGACTGCTTGACTGACTGACTGCTTGACTGACTAGCTGCTTGACTGATTGACTCACTGCTTGACCGACTGGTTGGTTGATTGGCTGACTGATTTCACTGCGGCTGACTGACTGCTTTACTGACCCTTGCAGGCTTGCAAGCTGTCTGACAGACTGACTGACGCATGGACTGACTGCTTTACTGGCTTGCAAGCTGTCTGACAGACTGACTGACGCATGGACTGACTGCTTTACTGGCTTGCAAGCTGTCTGACAGACTGACTGACGCATGGACTGACTGCTTTACTGGCTTGCAAGCTGTCTGAGAGACTGACTGACGCATGGACTGATTGCTTTACTGGCTTGCAAGCTGTCTGACAGACTGACTGACGCATGGACTGACTGCTTTACTTTAACCAGATTGACTTCATCTTGCTGCCTCGACGATTCAAATCCAGCGTTAACAAAGCACAAACGAGGTCCTTTCCTGGCGCTGATATTGGCAGCGACCACAACCTCGTCCTTACTAGCCTCAAGTTGAAGCTGGCATTGAAACGAGATAGCAAGAGCCCTCGCATCAGATTCGACCTCCAGAAGCTAAAAGACCCGGAAGTAGAAGAGCTCTTCCAAGCCCAGGTGGGAGGCAGATTTGCAGCCTTGGCTACTTTGGACTGCGACGTAGACACCCTTGCTGGAAATATAAAAGAGGTGTTACTTTCTACAGCAGAAGAAGTGCTGGGGAAGCAGAGGAAGCGCAAACAGCCCTGGGTCACCGATGACATCCTCGATCTCTGTGATGAGAGGAGAGCCTGGAAGAAAAAGAGAGGCCAAGACCTCACATCAGCAAACAAGTACAGACTTGTCAACAAGAAGATCAGGAAGAGGATGAAAGAAGCCAAAGAAGATTGGATTGAAGACCAGTGTTGTAGCGTGGAAGAGGGCATGGCAAACGGCAACAGCAAGAAGGCTTATGAAACGCTAAGGACCCTCACCAAGACTCAACAGCGAACAGCCACAGTCATCGAAGACAGCAGCGGCCAACTCCTTACGGAAAACACTGCTGTACAAAACAGATGGACTGAGTACTGCCGAGACTTGTATAACTACAAGGCTGAGCCAGACACCAGCATCCTCCAAAACAACCAGGCTGGGGCCAGGAAGGCTGAAGACCTGCCAGTGTTAGCTGAAGAGGTGGAAGCAGCCGTACGCGGCCTGAAGGGAGGAAAGTCTCCAGGTGTAGACAACGTACCTGCTGAACTGTTGAAACATGGAGGAGAAGTAACAACGAAGGTCCTCACTACACTCTGTCAAAAGATCTGGGAGCAAAAGAAATGACCAGTAGAATGGACACAGTCTCTAGTGATCCCGCTCCCCAAGAAAGGAAACCTGAAACAGTGCCAGAACTACAGAACTATCAGTCTGATAAGTCACCCTAGCAAAGTAATGCTTAGAATCATTCTCAACCGCCTCAAAACTTTCGCCGAGGAACTGCTGGCAGAAGAACAGGCTGGCTTCAGAGTTGGAAGAAGCACTGTAGAGCAGATTTTCAACTGCTGCGTCCTGATCGAGAAACATCTGCAGCATCAGCGCGAACTCGACCACAACTTCATTGATTTCAGGAAAGCATTTGATCGCGTCTGGCACGACGGACTCTGGCAAGTCATGAGATCGTTCAACATAGAGGAGGGACTGATCCAAATGATAGAAGCGCTTTACAAGAACGCCTGCAGCGCGGTTCTACTTAACAATCAGTCAGGCGAGTTCTTCAGGACGACGATCGGTGTCCGTCACGGATGCCTGCTCTCTCCTGTCCTTTTCAACATATTCCTGGAGAAGATCATGCAGGAAACCCTCCACGACCACCATACTTCAATCTCTATTGGTGGCAGATCCCTGTGCAATCTTCGATTCGCAGACGACATTGACCTCATGGCAGGCAGCAATAGTGAGCTCCAAAACCTGACAGACAAACTTTCAGCTAGCGCAGGGTCTTATGGCATGGAGATCAGTACGGATAAAAGCAAAGTGATGATCAACACCACAAGCGACAGCAGCAGCAACATTCACATGAACGGCCAGAAGCTAGAAGAGGTCAATAGCTTCAAGTACTTGGGAGCCACCCTGTCCAAAGACGGTAGTTGCATAGCAGAGATCCGTATCAGGATAGGTACAGCAACATCCGCAATGGCCAGGCTGGACAGGATATGGCGAAGTAACTCCATCAGCTTCACCATCAAGTACAGGCTTTACAAGTCCCTCGTAGTGTCTGTTCTACTCTACGGCTGTGAGACTTGGACACTGCTTGCAGACTCAGAAAAGAAAATCCAGGCCTTTGAGAACAAGTGTCTGAGGAAGTTGCTCCGCATCTCGTACCGCGAGCACAAGACCAACGAATATGTACGGAGCATCGTCACTTCCCTGGTGGGCCCACATGAACCCCTTCTGGCAACCGTGAAACGGCGCAAGCTTGCTTGGTTTGGCCACGTGACCCGACACAACACCTTGTCCAAGACTATCCTCCAAGGCACTCTCGAAGGAAGTCGTCGGCGAGGTCGTCAGAGAAAGAGTTGGGTCGCAAACATAAAAGAATGGACCGAACTCGAGATGCCAGACTTGCTTGCCACCGCCCAAAATAGAACTCAGTGGAGAGCACTGTCTGTTGCTGCTGCCTTTCAGTCCCCCCAACGCCCAGTTCGGGCAAGGGACTGATGATGATGATGATGAAGCTGTCTGACAGACTGAGTGACGCATGGACTGACTGCTTTACTGGCTTGCAAGCTGTCTGACAGACTGAGTGACGCATGGACTGACCGCTTGACTGACTGCTCAAGTGGCAGGCTGACTGACTGACAGACTGACTATCATTCACAGCAGTAAAACCTTACCATCATTTCCTCCAAATTAATGTACATGCCCTGTCACGGTCGTTTGGAGAAAGGAAGGGAAGTAATAAAACTTTTTCGTTGGACAGTCGTTTAGACAAGAATGCGGTTCTTTCCCTTTAATCGCAAAGTGACGTGTTTGACTGATTTGTTCCGAACCTGCGTAAGTGCATTATTACCAGGATTTTAGACTTTACGGCTTCAAGCCGTAAGGTTCAAACTCACAGACCAGCACACACGATATATTATTATGTGAGAGTACATGTCTGTTTATTTGTCTAACGGATTGTGTCACAGTGACCACCCATCTGTCAGTCTGTCTGTCTAGTGTCTCTCCGTCCACCTTCCTTATAATAATAATAATGAGTACTTGTATAGCGCCTAACCTCAGATTAGAGCTCTAGGCACTTAACAAAAACTAATGTATAAAAAATAACTAATTACAAAAATGGAATTTACAAAAAGTACAAAAACAAAATACAACGCACTCTGTAAACAAGCTATAAAGTCACCATTCAAAAGTGCTACGCTCATGGACTCATACTGGCATTCACACACACACCCACACACACACTACTTCTATAAATAGATAGAGATGACTTTAACATGACAGGTGTGTTCACAAAGTCATTTGTAGCTGACAGAAAACATATGGGTCTTTAGGGCACGCTTGAATGCCTCTCTCGAATCCACGTATCTCAGTTCGCGTGGGAGATCATTCCAAACAACTGGGCTCTGGTATCTGAATGACCTCTCACCAAACGACTTTGTTTTATCAGTCTGCATGCTCGTGTGTCTGCCTGTCGTGTCTGTCTACCTGTCTGTCTGTGTGCGTTTAGGCTCACCTGTGTTCACGTCTATCAGTACTACAGTGCAAATAGGAAAACTGGACCGAAACATTTGTCTGCCTGTCTGTCTGTCTGTCCGCTTGTCTGGCTGATTATCTCAGACCAATAAGGTGATTGCCAAGCGTGTACAATGCAGCGAAGAAACCAAACTAAGAAAGAAACACGCTTAGACAAGACAGTTGTAACACAATTTGTTAACATTTAGAATTTATTCAAACCCTTTTTCAAAGCAGACATAACCACAAGTACACAATTTGCAGCTTCTCTTGTCGTGACGGGGGAAGACGCACACAAAGTTCAGAGATGTCACTTAACCTCTATGTACCAGTGGCAGGAGATAGATGGACTATGATAATTCAAGGGTAGTGCCAGATTAGCTTGGCGCCAGGCGGCGCCAAGCTAATCTGGCACTACCCTTGAATTATCATAGTCAGGCATGCGTTTCAAGCGGGATGTGCGGTTGATGAAATGATATGGGGGGGGGGGTGCGGGGGGGTGCGGGGGGGGGGTGGTGCGGGGGGGGGAGGTAGGGTGGAGGGGGGGGGAGGGGAGAGGGGGGAGGGGGGGGGGCACACACCCGGATAGCACACAGTGAAACGACATTACATACTGCCTAATTAGCTAACAAAGTTTAGAGGTGTCACTTAACCTCTATGTATCAGCCAATCTGGCACTACCCTTGAATTATCATGGTCCATCAAACTCCTGCTATTGTGCGGCGAGGCTAAATGAGTTAAGCGTCATTTTTTTTAATTTGCTGGTTATCTATTTTTGTGTGCTTACTTGTGCTCTCGAACGTACTTGCACACGGCGTAGGTTGCAGTACCCAGGAGGGCTGCGTTGCACGATATGATAGTCACCACGGGAATCACAAAGGCTAGCTTGAAATAGTTGTCGGCGCTCAACCAGCAGTTGCCTTTAACAGGCCCATAACCGCCTGGGTTGACACCTGAATGAAGGAAGAAAGGAAAATGTTGGCATTTGAGCTTGCGGTATTCCTTGTGAGCTAACGGCATCCAGCCGACGTCAGCCTTCACGTGGTTAGCACGATTATTGCTATCGTGAGTTTTAATGAAGAAAATAAATATTCATTCATTCATTCATTCACTCAATGATTCACTCACTGAAAACTTTATTTATTTATTTGTTTACTCACTGACTGACTCACGCACGGACGCACGCACGTACTCACTGACTGACTCACGCACGGACGCACGCACGCACTCACGCACTCACGCACTCACTCACTCACTCACTCACTCACTCACTCACTCCCTCATTCACTCACTCACTCACTCACTCACTCACTGACGCACGCACGTACTCACTGACTGACTTACGCACGGACGCACGCACGCACTCACGCACGCACGCACTCACTCACTCACTCATTCACTCACTCACTCACTCACTCACTCACTCACTCACTCACTCACTCACTCACTCACTTATTTAATTATTTATTAACAGTAAACTTCGGATATACGATTTTATTTTCTTGTTATGTTCAAAGTTTGTAATAAGCGAAGTATGTTATATAAAAGATTCTGTTATATCCGAACTTATTATAAGCCCGTATTTACTTATTGTGTGGGCCTTTACTTTTAGGGTGTCGAAGACAAGATCGTGATTGGTCACACATTTTCCCTGCTCTACAGTCAAAGCACAAAGTACAAGATTATGGGAAAGAACGACCATGATTGTTCAGAGGTGCTGCCAGAATAACTTGGCTCCTACAGGCGCCTACAGTGTCTGCAGGGTTCTTTGGGTTAAAATCGCTTTTGTTTGTGCTTGTTTGTTGTTGTTGTTGTTGTTGTTGTTGTTGTTGTTGGGGTTTTATTTCGTTATTTTTGGATTTAAAAAACATGTTTTTTTATATTTTTTAATTATTAAAAAAAATTGTATTTTTTATTATTTTTATATTTATTATTTATTTATTATGTATTTATTTATTTATTATTCTTCTTCTTCTTTTTTTTTTTGGTGGGGGGGGGGGGAGGGGGTTGTAATTTACAGCATCACTTCCACTCTCACTGCCTCCCCACCCCCCACCCCCCATCCCCCCACTTTTCACTCCCACTCCCACACTCCACTCTCTCCCCTCAGGGAAAAAAAAACTAAACATTGGGGGGAGGGACATGGGGAGAGAGAGGGGGGGGGGGGGGGAAGACAGCCTTCAAGTCTGGTAATAACTCAAGATGTTTATTCTCCACAATTGTTCTCCAATTTGTTTTCCCTCCAAAATAATTGAGGGGGACGGGGAGAGGGAGAGGGAGAGGAAGGAGTCAGGTGATATTCTGACGCCCCCACCCCCATCCCGCGCTATATTTTTAGAAGGGCGGAGGGGGGGGGGAAGGGGGGGGGGCAAGACCTCCAACCCCCCCGCACCCCATCTTACTGTTACGTCAAGAGTTCCACTTACCGGCAGAGATGCCAACAATGAGGACAGGCACGCCGTAGCAGATCAGCTTGACCCAGAGGACTTGTCTCACGCTCTTAAACTGTACCCACCACGCCTTCACCACGCACAGGTATATACAGACAGCCTCCGCACCTGCAAATATCGCCAGGTATTGTTTGTGCAGCATACATGTCAGCCAAGAGGTGTCGCTGAAACCTGTACAAACGTCAACTACCAAGAAAAAGTGGCCACAATCCAAATGCGAGAGACATAGATCCTCATGAGCCCCCGCATCTGCTGGGTCTCAAGAGGATCTATGCCTCTTGCTGGCGTCCCACTTTGTATCTATTTCTCTTGGACGAACGGGTTTGGTGCTTAATTAACACAGACGCAATCTACGACCACTGGCACTGAGGGATTGAAGAAACAATTAACTCCTTAGAGACGTGCGCTTTCCGGATACCAGGCATAAAGCCACGCCATATGAATGCAACACTTCTCGATTGCGTTAACCCCTTGGGTGTCGGTAGAGTGGTTTGGTCGAGGTGATTTCCGCAGGAATCGCTTCCACGAACACGCTACCGACGGCAACAAGCTTACAATGTTTGAACCCTTTCCTTATGATGCGAAATCCTCAGCCCGCGACGATAAAAGACGAGGTCAATGTACACAACTCTCCAGATCTCGGCTGTTACATTGTGTATCTGTTTAGCTTCCTGTTTGGTTGTTTGTTTGTTTTTGTGTTTGTTTGTCTTTGCGTTTGGTCATTTGTTTGAATGTTACATGTTTGCTTTTTTAAAACATCTGCTCGTGTGCTTGTTTGATCATTTGTTAACTCATTCGAGACGTGCCGCCTCCGGATACGCGGCATAAGCCGCGTATCCGGAGGCGGCACGTCTCGAATGAGTTAAGGGCAATCTCCACACAAAGTGTCATTCCTTTAGTCTTAACTCCGTCACTGCAGAGACAAATAATTGAACTCCACCCAGCTGTAAGCGGCACTGGTCCTCATGTGCCCCCGAACTTGCGAGGGGTCACGATGATCTATGTCACCTGCTGACATCACTTTGTATTCATGTTCCTATGACTGCCGGTGATACTGGACAATGATTCCGGCGTCCACCGGCAGTGAAAGTGCGAGACCGAAATCAAGGCAAAGTGACCTTCAGTTTACTCTCATGTCGACTCATGCCTGTTCCCTTACCCATCCACATGAAGACAACGAGAAAAAAGTAGTGCTCAAATCCTGCAATAACTGCGCAGACTATGACTCTTTTGTACCAGAGCAAGCCAGCCAGAAACAAAGACTGAGCAACCAAAAGCGAAAACTGCAACAGAAAGCAAGGTCACGAAGACCAAGGTCAGTGTCATTATAGTCAAGGTCAATAGCATAATTGTGTGCTGATCTGTAATTTCTTTGACGAAGCGAAAGTTCGTTAATTACGAGTTAGTTAGTTAGTTAGTTAGTTGGGTTTAACGCTGAGCAGGCAACTAAGGTCATCTCACGGCGGGCTAATTAGGAAAGAGGCATGCGCAGTGGATCACTGAAATGAGACTAAATAAACTGACGAACAAAAGGAATGCGACATTTTTTTTTAAATCAACTAAAACGCTAAAGTGTTTCCGACGATGCAAAAAAAAAAAATGTCGCATTTCATTTGCTGGTCAGTGTTTTAAGCAATTTGTTTAAAATACGCGCTTCCTTCTTGAGACCCAATGTATACACCGTTCACTGCCAGGAAACGCGCCATTTACCGCAAGAGGCATTGATCCTCATGAGCCCCCGCAGTTGCGGGGGCTCATGAGGATCTATGCCTCTTGCTAAAACCACTGTGTAGCCATGTCTGTTTGTACGCATATCTGTCACCACCCCTTCGAATTTACTGCGATTCTTAAAAACCAGTCTGCGTCCATTGGCAGTGAAGGACTGCATCTTACCGCAGTGTGCTGGTGGATTACAAACGTCAGTCTGCGCGGCTGGTCAGAGACGAAGAAGAGGAACAGTGTGATGACGAGACAGGAGACGGATAAAAGGCTGCCGATGATGGCAATTAAAAATTGCATGCTGTCATAGTCCCTGACCCAACTGCATTCGTCACTGTGACCAATACTGGCCAGCAAAACGTAACCGCTGGACAGATGTGAGTACCCACAAGACACGTGAGTCCGATTGAACGCGTAAAGTGAAGTACCTGCTGTAGAGCACCTTCTTTGCTCTCTGGTCGTGTCTAGGAATATGCACTCGTCTGCGTCAGATAGAATAGTGCGGTGTTTGGCAAACACAACTTGCATGGGCTGAACAAGGTCGATGACGTTAGTGAAATTACCGTCACTGAAACTCACTGTTACGATATCTGAGTTTATGGAACGTGAGTCCGCGATGCCTCGTGCGCCACGCTCCAATTTCTCGTCTGCTCTAAGTCCCAGAGAGTCATTAAATTGCCGGAACAACGATAGTACGATTGGGATATACTGTGTTTTAACCGACTTGGCGATCCCTTGCAGATTCTCCCAAGGAATAGAAATGCTGACGGCCTTGTGCGTATCGTTAGGGAGCGACTCTCCTGACTTAGCTGGTGAACCGTGTATTCCTGGCTCTATGGATACACCTTTGTTTCCTGTCTCAGTTAGTGAGGCACCTGTTTTACTGTTCATCTTGATGTGTGTGGGGATTTCGTTACTGAATACCTGCACCACGTCCTGACGTTGCTGTGAATAAAAACAACAAGACTCTGACGGAGAGACCTTCTTCGTTCACCTCGAAGAATGTGCCTTCTTGAAGAATTTTAGCCACCTCCAATCCCAACTTGTTAATGGCCAGCATTCCCGACATCAAGACGTGTTCTCCAAACTTGGGAGCATCGCTCCCAAGTTTGGACACATTTCTTGATCTCCAGATTGGTTGTTTCCTGACAGCAGTTTCTCTGGGAGCTTGCCGACGAACTCAGCAAAGCTGTCCATCATCCTCACCAAGAGAGAATTTTTCATTTTCACGCTAGAGAAGTTTTGAACCTTATGCAGGTGGCCAGAAAATATCGCCACAGAGGTAGTGATTATCAGCTGCAACTTGTCAACGTGATTTAAGCTTTCACAGCGTGTCCCAAACAGTCCCTTGAAGGGCAGACAGTTATACAGAATATCCCGATACAGGGAAAGTTTTTCTTCGTCGTCCACGTCAGACCAGACTGGCAGAGACTGATGGACGTGAGTATGACTACCATTCTCTTGCAGACCTGTTCCATTTAAAATTGGCAAATCCGATTTCCCTCCTTTTTGCTGTTGATATGGACAGGCTGGCGATAGTGGCGAATTCTTTTCGCTGCACTTGTCTAAAACAGGAAAGCATTCTCTGCCGTCAGGGCCCGAAGGATCGAAATCAGGTCCTATGCATTTCCAGAAGGTTCTCCCTGTAAAACCGGCAGGACAGTCTCCTATACTGACTCTCTGTGCATCGGCTGCTTCAAACACCATTCCTTCGTAAATACGTGTCTGGCAATGAACATTAGTCGTCTCAATGGACGACAGGAAAAACATACAACACAAAAGTATCTTCATTGTATCGGTCATTATTCCAGAGAAAACGTGATGCTGATGTCAGGCATTGCGTAACTAGTAACTAGTACATATGACGTAGGTGCACACACTTGTGTCACAACTCGCTACGTAATCAAGAACATACTAATTGATGCAGGGTTTGATTGTGTTTGGCAGTCGCATACCTTTAGTCACACTGACGCATTGTGTAAAAATGTTGAAATAAAGTTTAGTTGATTCTTTCATTCAGCAGTGGTACGTAATCAAGAACATACTAATTGATATATGGTTTGATTGTGTTTGGCAGTCGTATACTTTTAATCACACTGACGCATTGTGTAAAAATGTTGAAATAAAGTTTAGTTGATTCTTTCAAACAGTAGTAATAAAGCGCTTTTGTACAGAAAATATAAACAAGAATTTGGAAAGGACTGAAATGTGCATCTCACACCTTCCCGATATGTGTGTTTTGGTATTCATCAAATTTCGCTGCAGCAATCACAAATTACAAATAGAACAAGGAAGAAAGTTTGAAACACCGAGAGAAGACCGATTTTGTACAGATAGCACTATGAATATCTTAGGTGAAAAGATTCATTTAACCCATTCAACTCCGACACGCCACGGCAAGATATGGATCGAGCATGATAGTTCAAGGGCTGTGCCAGAAAGCTTGGCGCCCATAGGCGCCAAGCTATTCTGGCACAACCCTTGAACTATCACGCTCGATCTGTTTCCAAAAGTGTAATACGGTCTTCAGGGGGCAACTTCAAAATTTGCGGAATTAGGTCCTGGAGCTGAATGAGTTAATCCTTGAATGTCCGAAGTTTTCACGACAGGGACTTAAATGTATACCTTGGAAATATCGTAAAACGAAGACAATGTTTAATGTCTGCAGCCTACTGTCATCCACGTCCAAAAAAAAAAAAAAAAAAAATGTTTGAATTTCGCGACGTTTCTAAAGAGTTGTAATGTTATATAAATAAGAGCCAATTACGTCACTGAGATGCATTTTGTTGGGTTAAATATGCTACAGTCTTAATGTGTATATAATGTCAATTCATGCATGCATTCTATTGTTTCTGGTATTCTTATATTCAGCCATGACGCACTACAGCAGGAGGTGGATCGACCATGATAATTCAGTGGTAGTGCCAGATGAGCTTGGCGCCGACAGGCGTCAAGCTTTTCTGGTACTACCCTTGAATTATCATGGTCGATCCATCTCCTGCAACTGGTGCATAGTCATTAGATGACACCTCCAAAATTTGGGAAATGCGTGCGTCGGGCTGAATGACTTAATGATCGTCTGCAACATTCATCTGAGAGTGTGCATGTGCCCAAACGAGGTAATGTTTTACATGTTCATTGTTTCATTATTCTCCCATAGCCCGACAGGGGCGAAAGAAATCAAAATAAAATGTTGAAAATCTTGTTATTTGATCTAATGACGCGTGCGTACACGAGTAATCAGTATGGTCCACCTGGTCAAATTCGCCTGATTTTTGTTTGGAAGAACTTCGCCCATGATAATGCATGTAAAATTCCAGACCAAAACGCTGACTGCCAAGCGTGTAAAAGGCAGAGAATAAACCCAACAAAGAAAGATGCACGCTTAGAAAAGACAGTTACAAAACAATTTACTAATGTAATAATAATAATAATAATAATAATAATAATAATAATAATAATAATAATAATAATAATAATAATAATAATACATAGTGTTTATATAGCGCCCTTCCCCACAGACAGCAAGCTCAGAGCGCTTTGCAGCACATAGAAATAATCAAAAAAGGAGAAAAATTAGAACAAAATAAACACGCACTCACTCTTTAAATAAACACCAGCTCGCACCATGCAGCACATTTCTGACACGAAACACACACGCACATACACAAACACACACACACACACACACACACACACACACGCACACACACACACACACACACACACACACACACGCACGTACGCACGCACACACGCACACACACACACACACTCACACACCTAGACAAAGAAACACATATACATTAGGCTGCTTATCTTGTCAGAGCGTGAAGAAAGTGACAAAGTAAGCAGCGAAGTGTACACTTGTGTGTTTGTCAGTATTAACACAATACACCCTGAGGCTGATTTTGTAAAATGTGCTTATCGTCCTAAGAAGGCTACGTTTAAGATTAGGAAACAGATCAATTGTTTTAGTTCAAGGGTGCTGCCAGAACAGCTTGGCGCCGCAGGCGCCAAGCTGTTCTGGCAGCAACCTTGAACTATCAGTCACATTTATTTCAAGAAATGGGTGTAACAGAATGATAAAGGTTTGTACATTGTGTTGTAACTGTGTTCTCTAGCCGTGCGTCTTTCTTCGTTGCGTTATTTTGTATAGAGAGACCAGTACCAAGCGGTGTTTGTTGATTTGCTTGCTTGTTTTCTTTGTTAACTCATTGGATATGGATACGCGGCGAAACGGCGCGTCTCCAATGAGTTAACTCATTCTACCCCAACACCGAATCTAACTTTGCCTCAGTTGTCTCTGAGACTGCATTGCAGTGCAGACACAGATCGACCATGAGTTCAAGGGTGATGCCAGAATGCTTGGCGCCATAGCGCCAGCTATCTGCATCCCTGAACTGTCAGGTCGATCCTTTTCCTGGGTGTCTGGGGTAGAATGAGTTAAATGAAGGACATGGTAGTCGATCGCCTCCGGAGCAGACGGGTGTCGAGAAAGGCAACGGGCGTTGGGTAGACTAGAAGGAACATTGATTTGTGTTAGAGATCTATAGTAAGCCGTATTGCCACGACATCGAAAGGAAATCTAGGAAGGCTACGTACTTGTGGTGGGTGGGGTGGAGTGCGTATGGGTCTTTCCGAGCGTAGAGATCCCATCTTGACCTCACTGAACTGAACTGTGGGGAGAAATTGCATAGGCGGTGGCATTCGAAGATTTTCAGGGGAGATAATAATAACAAAGTTTAGATAATCAAACGACCGGGAGTGCGACGTGCGTGTGAGAGAGGAGTGAGTGGGGAGGGGGAGGGGGGGGGGGGCAAGGATGTGGGGGGTAAGGAATTAGCGGCGGGATTTCGTACTGGTGACAAGAGATCTACTATGTTACTATGTAACTATAGACAGCTGAACCTGGAGGAGGCATATGACCCAAGTAGGTTTGCATATATATATATATATATATATATTTATATTAACCCTTTCGTCTGTCGGTAGCGGTTTTTGTCGCGATGATTCCTGCAGGGAGGGTTAACATCTGGGCAGGACTAACTGGAGGTGCGTCCCCAGTCAAAACAGAAGGGCTTGTTCTGGGCATTCAATGAGGGGGGATAGCCAGACCATAACTGCCCTACCCCTTCCCCTCCCCCCCCCACCCCCCGCAGCCCCCCCCCCCACCACCACCACCACCACCACCTCACCCCAATCCTCCTCCTCGTGTTCCTACACCACTGGCAAGGTCCGAAATCACAGACTAACACACGGATCAACCCCTTCACTGCGGAGGGAAAACTGATCAACATTCAACTGCAAGAGGCATAGATCCTCATGAGCCCCCGCAGTTGCGGGGGCTCATGAGGATCTATGCCTCTTGCTGCAACCACTTTGCGTCCCCTGTGCCCCTAAGACGGCTGGCGTTCTTTGACGCTGAATTGACAATGATTTCAAAATCGCAATCTGCGTCGGCAGTACCAGCTGTGGAGGGGATGATCCGGCAGGAAACGCACCCGGCGGTAAACCCCACGTCCAGCGTTTAACGCCTTGACTGCCGAAAAATGTGCAAACACGATCATAACTGAAAGAGACATAGATCCTCATGAGCCCCCGCGACTGCGGGGGCTCATGAGGATCTATGCCTCTTGCTGAGACCAAAATGTATCCATGATTCTTGGGCGGCGTTGGCCTTGTTTGGTCGTTGAATGAGCCAAGATTTCAGCAACACAAATGTACGTACAGTGGAGGGGACGGGGTTCATGACCAGATTTTAGGAAGTGATTGACGACATCGTACCTGCCTGAACCCCATAACCCCTACCTCCGTCTCATCTTTCCTTCCCCTCAACTCAACACCCACCCACCCCACCCACCCCCACCCACCCAGCCCCCACCCACCCAGCCCACCCCCTCCCTCAACCTAACCATCCCAACCACTACCATCACCACCAACTCTCCCGTTCTCGTCATGTTATCCCTATCTCTAGAGGTAAACTCAGTTTCAAGCGGTCTACACCAAGCAGTAAAGGGGGTTGAAATTTTGCAGTAGTGAAGTTTCGCTTGCAAACGAACGACTCTGAACAACGACCGAGAGCGAAAGCACGGTAAATAATCGGCCAGAACCATAAGCACAAACAACACTCCAAACATCTCCAAGAGGCATAAGTCCTCATGAACCGGCTATAGGTCCTTATGAACCATAAGCACAAACAACACTCCAAACATCTCCAAGAGGCATAAGTCCTCATGAACCGGCTATAGATCCTCATGAACCGGCTATAGATCCTCATGAAACGGCTATAGATACTCATGAACCGGCTATAGATCCTTATGAACCGGCTATAGATCCTCATGAACCGGCTATAGGTCCTCATGAACCGGCTATAGGTCCTCATGAACCGGCTATAGATCCTCATGAACCGGGTATAGGTCCTCATGAACCGGGTATAGATCCTCATGAACCGGGTATAGATCCTCATGAACCGGCTATAGATCCTCATGAACCGGCTATAAGTCCTCATGAACCGGGTATAGATCCTCATGAACCGGCTATAGATCCTCATGAACCGGCTATAGATCCTCATGAACTGGCTACAGATCCGTATGAACCGGCTATAGATCCTAATGAACCGGCTATAGATCCTCATGAACCGGCTATAGATCCTCATGAACCGGCTATAGATCTTCATGAACCGGCTACAGATCCGTATGAACCGGCTACAGATCCTCATGAACCGGCTATAGATCCTCATGAACCGGCTTTAGATCCTCATGAACCGGCTATAGATCCTTATGAACCGGCTATAGATCCTCATGAACCGGCTATAGATCCTCATGAACCGGTTATAGATCCTTATGAAATCGTTGTTGTGAGTCGCTCGTTGCAACCGATACCTCATTAGTATCACTAGTATCTCCTTAACAACGATTGTTTAGCCGCTGCTCTCGGGAAATTTTGAAAAAGACCTATTTAAAACTGCTAAAATATACCCTGTTAGAGCTCCATTAAAGTTATGTTCCCCAGGATCAAGCATCTCAACACAGTCAAAAAACTGTCTGCAACAGATACTGCTGACAGCATGTGTTTGGGTCCTTTGTGTATTATATTAGAGCTTTATTATGTAAGTACAATGCCAAATGTCGAAGTTCATCGTTTGGAGGGTTATTGTTTTTGTACCCGAGTCGCGGATTTATCGTCTGCATCGGCCTCGTTTTGAATTAATATGCATATTTATGAGCCTACGTCACAAGGCAGACCCTGGCCAACTATCAGTGTTTCGCAACACTGCAGGTCACGAGGTCATCGTTGTGGTGTACACACGTATCAGTGTACACGTGTACTGGGTTCTCCTGCATCCCTTTGACGTAATTTTTCACTATAAATTAGAATAAACTTTCCATACTCGCTATGCTGTCAAAGTCACAATGCGGGTTCCGCTCAACCTGCTAGTATTTACTAGTAACGATCGTGCTTACAGTAGTGCACCGAGCGCGTTATGATCCTTTACCCCTCGGAAACACGCACCGTCTGCCATCATTGAAACAGAACATTGGTATTTATACCCACTTTCTGTGCTGCAGTCAATTTCACATCTCACACATCGAAGTCTACGTAACTGAAAGCATCATTGGAAACGACAAATGCACCATCGCAGCAGAAACACTACCTCTCTGAATCCAGTGAATAAGAGACTGCACAGACAAAAATATGTTACGACCAGCGATGTGCAACTCTGACACACACCTTAGTTTTCAGATCTCTGCAGCATAAAATGTGATAATTAGCTCGTAACGAAATGATAAAACAGATTTAAAATCTTGTGAAATCAGTCAGAGATAAATTCTACTGAAGATAATGAATTCTGAAAACCATTAGGGATCGCGGAACTATAGGAAGATCGATAAAGACCGTAGAGTACTTACTGATTCAGCAGAAAAGCGACAAATTCCGGGTGGGCGGTCAAGCCAAGCTCTTGCTTGTCACATGCCCATATTCCCTTGTCCGATGTCAATTCTACTTAAGGGGGTATCTTGTCTCTCTTCCTCTTTCTTCTCTTCAATTCCGAGACTGTCATTGTCGGCGCGAGTCGATGATACTTTCTGGTTTTCTTTGCTGGTTCATCCGCCATATTGTCTTTGATTGGTTATAATTATGCAGATGACCTAAGGTCGTATAGAATAGTTATGATGTCAGCTACAATAGCCTGTCAGAAGCAATCTTTTTACGTATGCGTCAAAAGATTCTGGTGGGCCTCTTTTCGCTTTGAACGGACGAAAGAATAAAGCATCTGGTGGGTCACTGTCTAATTGGGTATGTATACTGAAACCCAGTAAAAGCTTTTTGCGATCTGAAGCCTTAAAAAATGTCGGGCGTGCCCCTTTAAGAAACACCGACATGTGTTTCTTCTTTAAAACTTTAAGCTGTGCATGTCGACTGTTCACTAGCTTGAGCTTGCAAAGCGACTGATCCGTGCAAAGCTTGTCATAGTTTCAGCATCAGTGAAGCAGGTCAGTGGTCACTGAGGCCTGAACAACGCATATATTTCAACTTCTTAATATCATGTCCATGATATCCTGAAGGTAGTGGCTAAACCGTTGGATTTAGAAGCCACTCGAAGTTTAAATAAACTAGGTCCAGTTTTGGTGATCTTAGAAATGTCCTGAATTGTGTCTTGTTCGAAAATTAATTAAAAAAAAAAAACCGAGGCAGCCCTTGCTTAACCCGTCCACTGCCGAGAAAATAATTATGAACACCACCCAACCGCAAGAGGTATAGATCCTCATGAGCCCCCGCAATTGCGGGGGCTTATGAGGATCTATGCCTCTTGCTAATATCACTTTGAATCTATGTTCCGGGAACACATAAGGATTGAATTAAGGAAGATTGCAGAGACCTAGTCTGCTTCAGAGAGCACTAAACGGACTAAACTACTTTATATCCCATGATATTTTCATCCATCTCATCGCATTTTAGAGTTCCACAGAGCAAACAGTTGTTAACTGCCAACCATTTACTTCCGCTACTGACATGGGTAAGCACACAAAGCCTATTTGAGAAACGCCACAGGTTCCGACCCTTAGAAACAAATTGTCTTCAAGGGTGGTAAAACCCACCCGGCCTTCCAACATTCCACCAGCTACCGGGATCTCCACCCGACTCAGGCACGCAGGTACCCGTTTGCCATGATCCGGGCAATCGGGAGCGTAATCTCGCCAAATCTCCTGTCAACACGCGAGGAGATACGCGATTTGGGCGCGCGTGCCTGCGCAGCGACTCGTCAGTACTTGAGTGGAGGTTGTAATCTTAGCTAACCTCCGTCGTTTGAGAAAATAGATGAATATTATTATGTTGAGTGAACAATACTTTCAAACAAGAGGCATATATTCTGGTGAGCCCTTGCGAATGCAAGGGCTCATGAGAATATATGCCTCTTGGAGATGGGAGAAATTGATTGAAAAACTGGTACCTGGGCCTTGGTAGTAAGCGTGCCAGGTGCGAAGATTGGACAGTTTATAATATACGAGTGCTCTTTTCGCTTTCAGGGCCAATTGTCCATAGTTTAACTCATTCGCGGCCAGTCGCATCCGGATGCGCGGCTCATGCCGCGCATCTGGATGCGGCTGGCCGCGAATGAGTTAAAAATAGCTTGATAGGTACTGTATGCAGATCGCAAGGACTGGATCAACCATTATCAGAATGACCGAACAGGAAGGATGGTGTGCAAACTATAAGTGTACTCCTCTCCCCCTCAAAATCAAAATTAAAAAAAAAAAAGTCTTTGCACCGACACGGACTGTCTTATTTGCAGCTGGTACTGTCAGCAAAGGAGTTTAAAATTTCCGAGTTCAAATGTTAGACAACGTCTGGAAACAATGTCATGTTATTGTGTTTTATTTTCTTGTAATATTTAATATCGCACTATGTTTCAGTCTTATTAATTCAGCGTGTAAACGAGACCAAAGGAGTTGACTGCCAGTGCTTGTAATTTAGAAGAAACTAAGTAGGAAAAGCACTGTCAGGGGAGAAATTATGCATTATCGACCAATGAGCATATATCTACTTTGGTCAAAGCATTAAAAAAAAGGATAGCAAAGAGGTGTGCGCTAAGTAAGTGACTGAATGCAATGAATACGTAAGCTCTCCCCCCCCCCCCCCCATGGTGGGGGGGGGGGGATATCACATACACGCTGGATTTGCAGCCCCTTGATGCATGGAAATGTAGGTACCCCAAGAAGGGGTATAAATTGTGCCGGTGTGGACAGCTGTTTCGGTCTAGGCGATCTCTTCAGCACACCATCGGCTTTTAGTTTCTTCTAAATTCAGCATGTAGTTAATTATCTAAGTCAATGGATATATCTACAGACTTTTGGGAGGGAGAGCTCTTGTTGAATTTGAATATTTTTGTTGAATTGGGCTTAACTTATACGAGACGTGCCTAAACCGGATATGCGGCATAATAGCTCGAATGTAATTGTCTGATTGTGTTAGCTCATTCAAAGTGCTCTGCATCAACAGCTGGGAAAATGTCGTGTAGCGTTACCTGTGGCAAAGCTATACGACACTTCCGCAGCTGTTGATCTGGGGTGCATTAAATGATTTGAAGTATTTCGAAAGGCATGGCTTGACGGGTTGGATCAAGAAGAACAGATAAATTAAGACGAAGTTATGTCAACAATAATGTGTACGGATAATTTTCTTATATTTGTTACACACGGACTTGCACATTCATGCACAATTTCCATCTTTCCTGATTTGTTGTTGTTGTGTGCCTTAACTCTCTCTGTCTCAGTCTCAGTTTCTGTCTGTCTCTGTCTCTGTCTGTCTGTCTGTCTGTCTCTCCAGTTAACCAACTACCGCGTCTGCATGTAGGACAGAAACGCAAACAAAACAGAAGGCAAAAGAAAGTACGTGAGGTTTTGTGAAAATCGAAATGTTCATCTAATACAATGAAAATCTCGCTTTTCACAAATATGAACTTACTGTCTTTTGCCTTCAGAGGCTAGAGAGCACTTGGAAGGGGGAACAATTTAGACGGCCCCTTACCCGTCCTCTCTCCCTCCCTTTTGTGCCAGGGTGGAAACACCAACATCAGCTTTTTTGTCTCCAAAGTAACTGTTACAGGAAGCATGATGGAGTGTAGTTCAAAGGTAGTGTTTAATTAGCGTGGTGCCTTAGTTAGGCGATGATAGTTCAAGGGTATTGTCTGATTAGCTTTGCGCTTGAGGCGATCTTGGCGATAAAAACACGTTGAAATAATTGGTTTTAGCGCTTTATAAGTTATTATTATTATTATTATTATTATTATTATTATTATTATTATTATTATTATTATTATTATTATTATTATTATTATTATTATTATGTGTATCTCTTCCTCTAAATTTAGCCGGTTGAAGACACTGATGACTATTAAAACTGTCTTTGATATAGGTCAGCATATGCCCCTGACTTGGTGTCAGCATGATGTTCATCTGTGTATCTCAAAGCGAATTGTTCATAGGAGTTTCAGTTGGCTGAGTCAGTATTGCATCTCTTAGCTAATGCTGTCTGTCCAACATCATGAATTGCAAAGATCGTCATGTGCATTCGTAATTTCTGCATCAGCTCACGCATAATATCTGTGTCCTTTGGTGGTTCCACTTTAGACGAAGGTTTTTTTTTCTTCAAAAACACAGTTGGTTTGACCTTCTTCCGACCCCCACCCCCCACCCCCCACCCAAAAAAAAAAAAAAAAAAAAAAAAATCCCCTCTCCCCGGTGTTCTCTACACACCGTGGTAGGGGTGAGAGAGTTAGGTTGGGGTCTGTATTTTGACACAATGTCCTAGACTGTTTCCCCTACCCCGTCGTCTGTCACCTCCACCCCCACCCCACCCCCCCCCCATCCCTTTCCCGCACCTCTCCCCTCCCTGCCTCCCACTACCTCCATGCAATTGCTCACAGATATTTGTCCGGGCGTTTCGCGAGCTTTATAGACTCCAATCGGATCCTTTTCATCAGGGGGCGTAATTTCTGTTAATCGTGTAATGCACCATTCGGAGAGGGCCACTTTCCCGCGCCAATGTTTGCACACCAAGGCCCGCAACTGGACAGTTTCCTTTAGAATTCTCTCCCCTGTAATTCAATTTTTTCGCGCTCCCCGCGGGCACGAGCAGGGCTGAGGAAATGAATCTATTGAGGACGATTGGGGACTATTTCTTTACGATGATTTGCTCGGGACACGCTTGACGGTCGCTGAGAGTGCGTGTGTGTGTGTGTGTGTGTCACACACACACACACTCTCACACACACACACACACACACACACACACACACACACACACACACACACACACACACACACACACACACACACACACACACACACCGGACATGTGAAACTTTAACTTCCAACGCCGACTTCGAGATAGATTGTCGACTTGGACAAGAGATGGATCGACAAAGCCAGGTCTGTTTGTCTCAATCCTAGATCACCCAGGATCCGTCGTAGTTCTAAAATCACTAGCAACAAGCACTTTCTGACTGCCGACGGTTCTGTGACGTGCGCAAGTTGGTTCTAGCAATGAAAGTGTTAATTCAAGAGCGTCGGTCTATGAACCAAGCAAACGTTTCTTTACTTTTTCCCAGTGCCAAGGATACATGGCTTCGGGGGAGGAGATAATATGGACAGTGCTATGTTGACACCCCTACAATCTCCTACATTGGAGAACCAAGATTCAAAATTTGGGTTCTAATGCGTGAAGGCTGAATAAAATCATCGGCTTGGTCTAAATAATTAATTTTAGCCTACTGGTCATACCAGTCTAAATAACGCATTTTAGCCTACTGTTCTTAACAGTCTAAATAAGAAGTTCGTGCCTACTGTTGATAACAGTCTGAATAATAAGCTCTAGCCTGCTGTTCATAACAGACGTTCTAGTCTACCCTACCAAACAATCTAAATGTGAAGTTCTAGTCTGTTCATAACAGTTCTAGCCTGTTCATAGACTAGCACTTATTATTTTGATCAAGCCAAAGTTTTTACGGACTACCATCATTTAGTGTGAGGCTGAAACCTGGAGAATGATGCAAATAATGCTGGCGATTGCCAGCAACAGACAAACACCCTCCTGAACCCCTGCAACAAGAGGCACAGATTATTATAAGCCCTTGCAGCCTACGGCTGCAAGGGCTTATGATGATCTATGCCTTTTGTAATAAAAAGGTCTAGGGGATGGTTTGTGTTGTGGAGTGTGATGCCCGTGTATCCTCATGGGTCTGGTGTATCTCGGACAACGAGTTTTGGGGCATAAGCAACTGACGCGCGCGTTGATATTCGACGTACGATTTCAGCGAGTCAGACCCTCATACAGGGACTGACTCTCTGAAATCGTAGTCGTAAATCAGCACTGACACGTCAGACGCCTGTGGACAGAAGCTTTTTATAACAAATGCTTTAAAAGCATTTGCCGCGCCGCTATAGCTGCCGGCACCCCTGGTCCTCACCACTCCTCCCCTTCCCCTCCTTCCATCGACCATCTAATAGTTTTGTTTTTAAAGATCATCTTCTCAAGCAGCACTTTTAAGCCCTTATATCGCCGCGCCCCTCCCTTGTTCCTCCTCATCCCTCCCGCATTCACCTCACTCCCCCTACTACCCCTTTTCTTCTCCAACTCCCTCCCCCACCGCCCCAACTTCCCACCCCCACCCCGGACCCACATCCACACGTTCACAAAACCTTATTCCATCAGTTGGAATCTGCCTCTATCGTGTTGTTTTTCTCACTTTTTTTTTCAAATGAAAAATACAACGGTTCTTACAAATGCAACAGTTCTTGAACAGTACGTGCACCGTTTTTAAGTCCCTTCTATTCATAGAAGGGACTTTTTAAGATGGGTCGCGGTCGGGCGAATTCAACAGAATGTCCATGATGTCAAAGGCGGGTAGGCCTAAACCTCTGACAACTGAAGTAACAAGATAAAAACTACGTCACGTTTAGTTACGATAACCTCGCTGCTGAACGAGCATTTGGCACGAAGCGCCGTATGTGCGTACGTGTGTGTGTGTGTTTGTGTGTGTGTGTGTGTATGTGTGTGATGGTGTGTGTGTGTGTGTGTGTGTGTGTGTGTGTATGTGTGTGTGTATGTGTGTGTGTGTGTGCGTGTGTGTGTGTGTGTGTGTGTGTGTGTGTGTGTGTGTGTGTGTGTGTGTGTGTGTGTGTGTGTGTGTGTGTGTGTGTGTGTGTGTGTGTGTGTGTGTGTAAACACGAAAATCTCCGATATTTCTGTACACACAAGCTTTACACTTTCCAGTATTGAAGCGAAAGTGAAACTCATATCACCTGAAATCTAAAATTACGTAAAACCCACAAAATATGTCATGACAAATGACGTTTGATAATCCAATGACGTATACACTGGCAGATCTGCGAAGCTTTTTCAATAGGAGATAATTCAACATCAGAATCAGTTCAAAGACAACAGGTAGAGAGAGACCTTTGGCAGCGAGGACAGCTCTCTTATAGAAGGGACTTTGTGGGTTATGGTTCATCCCATCTTGTTTTTTAAGCACACGACTTTAGGCGGCAAGCTAGTATGACAGCATTCTGTTAATGTTCGTTGTTTACCTCACACTGGTTGTCTCCCTTGATTCGCTACCGCGGTATCGCGGTAGCGAATCAAGAGAGACAACCAGTGTGTAGACCTGTCTCCGGAACTGTAATGTACAGAAAACTTCGTTATATAACAAATGGCCAAAGGACTCACTTTTTAATTTTGCTGTATCCGATGTTTGTTACAAGCGAAATAATATACGTAGGAAAAGTGCTGCCAGGACAGTGTTGTTTTAACCGACATTTGTTATAACCGACTTTTGTTTTAAGCGGAGGACACTTATGTTAAACGTAATTTGGAAAATATCGATCAGAGAGCACAATGTATGCCTATTAGCTCTAAGCTATGCATGCATTTTCAGAACCTTTCATTTTAGTGACTTTGGATTGTAATAACGATTTTCAATATTTTGTTTCTTTAGAGAAGAAAAAGGGTATTTACCCGAAATATTAATACATTGTGTTGTAACTTTCTTTTCTAAGCGTGTTTCTTTCTCCGTCGGGTTCTTCTCTGCATTTTACACCCTTGGCAGTCACCTTTTTGGTCTGGATTTTGTTTCTTTACATATAATGTAGATCGCTTTCCTAGTTATGTCCTTCCTCTACTCGATTCCTATAGTTGTACAATATGTATGTATACCTAACTATATCAGTGTCTATCTTCTGTTCATCAAAGCGTGGCACATTTGGCCACGCCCGGCTGCGTCACCCGTGTCACATGATACCTCTGTCAGCCCACTGTTAGGGGAGATTTAGTCCGACGATAATCAGGGCGCCGTTCCGCTCGGCTGATCACAGGTGCCGCCAAAATGTTCTCGATCCGTGCGCAAATCTTCAGGTGGATATGACATTTTAGACTGAACTTCTAATAACCCGATTTTGGGCTCCCAGATGAAAGTGGAAGTATTATCGGGCCGGTTTTCCCCTAAACTGCCAGTGGACGTAGATTGTGCTTGTTGCTATTTGACGCCCAATAGCCCGAAACACCAAAGAAACACAGACACAAAGTGCTTTTAGCAAGAGGCGTAGATCCTCATGAGCCCCCGCATTGCGGGGGCTCATGAGGATCTATGCCTTTTGCAGTTGAGTCATGTTCAGTTTTCTCCGCAGTGACGGGGTTAATGGACATACCGAGTTTCAAAATAAAGTTGTCAAGGACGTAGACCTGCAGTTCAGTTCAAAACATTTTAACCCATTTGGGGCCAAGCTTAACTCGGATGCCACCTAGAATGTTAGACTCATTCAGACCTAGCAGACTACACCAAGAAATCGATCATCACAGTTCAATGGTGGTGCCAAAACTAGCTTCAGCTATCGTAGTCGTTCTGTCTTCAACAAATTGAGTGCCGCCCCCCCCCCTCCCCCCCCTTCCCCCCCTCCCCCCCCTCCCCCCCCCCCCTCGTTGGTTGATTAGCCTTCGGGGATTAACGTCCACCGCACCGAAGTGATAATGGCCGGCACTCACCGGCGGGTTATGGGGGACAAGGACAGCTATATGGCCTATGGAGTACGACCTGAACAAAATAGGCGCACTGCAACATTGCCGCATTGATTTACCAGGGCTTTCAACGCACATGCTATACGGAACAAGGCATTATGTTGTCCCCTGCCTACCTTTCTGCAATCTATAAGAATTTCAAACTGTACTGACCGGTGTGCTGTCATGTGGATGAGAGCTTCAACCAGGGGATGCAGATGGATCCAGTGTCTATCAACACGTCAACAAGAGGCATAGATTCTATGTCTCTTGAGGATGTTGATGTCTCTTGAGAATCTATGTCTCTTGAGGATGTTGTATGAGCGCTCAGCGACTGGAAGGTCTGACTTTATACTGAGATTTTGTCCATCGACTTGAAAAGCCGTTTTGGAGCACAGCGATTGTGTTTAGTTGTTGCTTCCCTTACACCAATCACTGCTTCAGTTTGTCTTGTTCTTGTAGTTATTATAATTACACGAGGAAAGAGAGAGAGAGAGAGAGAGAGAGAGAGAGAGAGAGAGAGAGAGAGAGAGAGAGAGAGAGAGAGAGAGAGAGACACACACACACACACACACACACAGACAGACAGACAGACAGCGAGAGTACGTATGTGTGTCTGCGTGCGTGTGCCTGTCTGTATATTTATGTCCCTCCGTCCTTCTCTCTTTCTCTTTCTCTGTGCGTGTGTGTGCGTGTGTGTATGTGTGTATGTGAGAGAGTGTGTGTGTGTGTGTGTGTGTGTGTGTGTGTGTGTGTGTGTGTGTGTGTGTGTGTGTGTGTGTGTGTGAATGTGTGTGAGTGTTCGCGTGTGTGTGTTCGCATGTGTTATTGTGTGTGTATGTTGAAAGAGAGAGAGAGAGAGTTTTACACGTCATCACATATGACGCACGCGTTTTTATGCGTCACTCATCTGCTTCCGGGATAAATGGAATGTCTTCTGCCAAATCATGAATTCGCCACGCTGATGTTTGAATGTCTGATGCATCCTCCAGTGACTTCTCGAGGCTCTGTTGTGAGGAACGAGTATGGACGCAAACGTACAATGGACCGACTTCGTTTTCTCAGCGTGTTTCAGCAACGTGTGTGCATCTGTCGCGGAATCTTCTTTTCATTCTTTTTCATCATCGTCGACAAAATGTGTGCACAGATTTGTTTTGTCAGTGAACAGGTATGACACAGGTTGGAAAACAATGTCGATTGGTGTATCGGTCATTGAAAATTTGTCTGCGCAAGTGATCAATAGTTATGTTCAACGGAGGACTTTTTTTCTCTTCAGGTCAACTTAGGTTCAGTGTTCAGATTTTCGGAAAAGACAGACAGACATCACAATAGTGGGCTTTATACTGAGTTTACTGCTGATAGGTATAGTGGAAAATACACTCGAATGGAACAGTAATTAGATCTCTGTATTGTTACTTTCTTAGATTATCAGGCTGAACACATTGCCTAATAAACAACCCCGGCGTAACGTAGTTTTGCATCGTCGGCACATCGCAACAGCAGCGGAAAGGCAGCATCAACAGCACAACAATCAAAATCAGCATCTCAAGCACACCAACACTATTTTGATACAGAGTTCAACATGGCAGGATGCAACGGTACGAACGGGACCAACTGTCACGCGAACGGCACGTGCTTCGACGGCTGGACAGGCGTCCGCTGCAAAGTCAAATGCACCAACGGTTACTACGGCCGGCACTGCGCCTTTCAGTGCTACCTCTGCCTGACCTTTCAGTGTTCTTGTGATCACGTGACCGGCGCGTGCGACCTCGCGTGCCAAAAGGCCGTCATGGACGAGACTGCCATGCTCCAGAGCGTTCTTCCAGCGGCGGTAGGAGGAGGCTTGATCATATTGACGGCGCTCTTCGTGGTGATGTATGTGTGGAGGTATGCGCTTCTCTGTCATTCTTCCCCATCACTGCCAAGCGCAAGAGGCATAGATCCTCATGAGCCCCCGCAGGTGCGGG
>BTPG01000007.1:40502699-40520199 GCA_036245525.1 Semisulcospira habei
GGTATAGGCCGTCGACGAGAGACCTCCAGCAACTCCTGTCCTGTGCTTCTCCTTCGATTCTACTCCAGGTGGTTCCCAGTCTCTTGATGTCTGCTTGGAGGTCTCGACGCCAGGAGTTTCTCGGCCTACCTCTTTTCCTCTTTCCCTGGGGGTTCCATGTGCCCATGGTTGTATCCCTGGATAGAGAGAGGCGGCTCGGTCCTGTGGCTTCCGAAGACTTCCGGCTTTCACCACAGGACGTCATAAGTCTTCTGGTAGAAGAACCTTCCTCCTCCAGGAAAGGAATTACTGTTAGTCTTTTCGTCGGCGTTTTTGTAGCTATTTCCTTTTTTGCAGGGTGGGGAAGCTTCCCCCACGCCCAACCCCCTTACTAGGAGGACCAGGGGTTTTCTGTCGGGGTCACCTTCCCTTAGACCATGTTGGTTCACGGCACCTTATTTCATTCGGTGCACCCCTCTCACGAGGGACCCCCTATCCACCACCCAGGGGACGCGCCTCAACGCCATATGGTCCCAGCGCGAGGGTCTGTGTGGTGTAGCACTGACTATTTTTTTCAAAGTTTGTTTCTTCTTGTGCATTTTGTCAACGTTGATCTTAATTATGTTTACTGTATTTTCAGTTTGAAAAGCGCTCAGAGCCATTAGGAGTTAGCGTTATATTAACCTTTTCACTGCTGAGAAAAAGTGAACGCGATTTAACTGCTAGAGGCATAGATCCTCGTGAGCCCCGGCGACAGCGGGGGCTCATGAGGATCTATGCCTCCTGCTGACACCACTTTGTATCCATGTTCTTTGGACAAGTTGTGGCTTTGGTCGTTCAGCGAACACAGATTTTAGGGACAAAATGTACGTCCGTTAAGTGGTTAATAATGTTTATTATTATGATTACTATTATTATTATTGTTATTATTATTAGTATTATTATTATTATTATTATTATTATTATTATTATTATAATTTTTGCGAACACGTGTTACGGCATATCGTCGTCGTTCGTTAGCTGCAACACGCTGCGACAAGTCCTAACACGGCAGTGCAACTCTGTCGCAATATGTTGCATGCAGCAAAATCTCTTCGTGTGTCGCTCTAAGAAACGTCGAAAGTGTAGGAAGTGTCCAGCAGTATGTTTTACAGTTTTGCCTGCTTGGAAGGCAATTAGGCGGCCCGAGTACATACAGCATGTCGGGCGGGCTATGTTAGTCTTGGCTCACTTGGGGCCGTGGACAAAGGCGTAGGCCCAACCGCAGCTCTACACCCTTACTGCTTCCTACACATGTGGAGTTGAGATGAGGTGGGGTGGGTGACACTGTACTCCAGCGACACGTCTTCCACGGAGGAAGGCAGCCCAAATTGTCGATGGTGGGCCTGATTACTATAATGTTTACTATAATGTATATACAGTATTGTCCAGCTAGCAGCATAATATTTCATCCGCGATGACAGTGACGTGTTTTATGTTGTGATATGTCTTCTGTGATTTGTGTCACTGTGAAATCGTGTTTATTGTCTTTACGTTTAGACCACAATATTATTAACCTATGCGGATGTATGTGAATGCGTGTTTTGTGTATGCGTGCGTGTGTGTGTGTGTGTGTGTGTGAGTGCATGCGTGCGTGCGTGTGTGTGTGTGTGTGTGCGTGCGTGCGTGCGTGCGCGCGCGCGTGCGTGCGTGTGTGTATGTGTGTGTGTGTGTGAGTGAGTGTGTGTGTGTGTGTGTGTGAGTGTGTGTGTGTGTGTGTGTGTGTGTGTGTGTGTGTGTGTGTGTGTGTGTGTGTGTGTGTGCACGTGAGCAGCTTAATTATATTATGATGTGTTTTATGTTTTTCTTTTACGTTGCACAGCACCGATACGATTTCCAATGCATTTTTACATATGGCAATAAAGTTCTATTTTATCTTATCTCATCTCATCTCATCTCATCTCATCTCATCTCATCTTATCTCATCTTATCTCATCTTATCTTATATTATCTTAACGATAAGTTTTTTTGACTGCTGAGAAAAAGTGAACATTACCCAACTGCAAAAGGCGTAGATCCTCATGAGCCCCCGCTTTCGCGGGGGCTCATGAGGATCTACGCCTCTTGCTGAGACCAATGTGATTCCACGCTTCTTTGCACGTGTGTGGTTTTTGGTCGTAGATTGAAAAAAATATTTCAGAAACGAAGTACATGCGGGCAGTGGAAGAGAAGGGGTGAATACAAAATAAATTTAAAGGAGCAGACTCCACATCTGCCAGAGATATAGATCGACTCGAGCTCCTCTCCCTCTCTCTTCTCCCTCCCCCCTCTCCTCCCCTCCTTCCCCGCCTCCATCCCTTGAAGCATTTGAAAAAGTCTGGAAAAGTCTGCAATACGTTTTTTTTTTTCACTGCTTATTGTACAACTGTCATTCTTCCACCTCTCTTTTAGATAGAACTTATAAATCATTTGCAAGAGGCATAGATTCTCATGAGCCGCTGCAGTCGCAGGGGCTCATGAGAATCTATGCCTCTTGCAGAAGGAAATGGGCATTGAGTTTTACAGACTTCCTGGTCCGGGGCGTGGGCTGTCCTCCCAAAATACTAGACTGCGATGTCTCTAATCTCGGTCGACAATCATCGGTTTCGGCAGGCGGTCTCAGCTAGCTATTACTTCTGATTCGGTTAGCCTTCTGACTGAAACACTGGGACTCTGCCCTTCTTCAAGAGACACAGATCCTCAGGCGGCTCAAGAGGATCCGTGTTTTTAAGTTGTTTCTATTAGTGTTTGTGTTGTTCAAGTGAATAGGGTCATAAATAGGATAACAAATTTTAAGCACGATCCATGACTATTTAATTAATTAATTTATTTGTATGTTTGCTTGCTTGTTTGCATGCTTCCTTTTGCTTGCTTGCTTGCTTGTTTGTCTGTCTGTTTATGTGTTTGTTTGTTTGTTGAGTAATTGATTGATTGATTGACTGATTGACTGACTGACTGACTGATTGATTGATTGATTGATTGATTTCGACTGACTGACTGATTGATTTTGACTGACTGATTGATTGATTGATTGATTGATTGATTGATTGATTGATTGATTGATTGATTGATTCCACTGATGGTCTGTTATGCTCCGCCTTGAGTGTCGTTGCAGGGGCTCATTTTGTTTCTTGCCCATTAATTTGTATTCATGTTCCTTGCATGGGCGGGGTGCGCCACGGTTTCACGAACTTAGCCCTTTCATGGCCAAGAAAAACTGAACACGACTCAGCTGCAAGAGACATAGATCCTCATGAGCCCCCGCAGTCGCGGGGGCTCATGAGGATCTATGACTCTTGCTGAGATAAATTTGAATGCCGCTCCTTGGACGGTTGTCGCTTTGGTCGCTAAATAAACAAAAAGGTTTCAGAAACAAAAACGTCCGTACAGCGGCATGGAAGGGGTTAATTTGAAGTAAGCGGAACGCACCTTTTTCCAGTCTCAGTACTGACGTCACTTTCAAATAATGATGAGCAAAATCGGACTTACTATCCATCTTAAAGACCCTTCTTCCGAAATGTGTTTCCCTTTCCTTCGTCCTCATTAGCGATCAGTGAGCAAAAGTCTTTCGGTCAAAGCAGAGCCCCAGGCGTGTAACCCCAACCCTTTCGTTGCTGAGAAAAATTGAACACCACCCAAGTGCAAGACGTATAGAACGTTAAACGTTAAACGTTTAGGGCTTAACGTCTTTTGTCCACCACGAAAGTGATTTCCAAAACAGCGAACCGAATAGGGTTTGCAGAAAGTTTCACCCTAGCTGGATTCGAACCCGCGACGTTTCGGACACGAGTAGAACGATATATATGTACCAGCTGAGCCTCTCAGCCCCCCCCCCCCCCCACCCCACCCCTCCCACCCCTCCCCCCGCAAGAAGTGTAGATTCTCATAGATCCTCAAAGTTTGACTCAATGTTATATATCATTTCATGCATTTTGCAAAGCAATAAACTATTTAAACCAAAGTTTGACTCCAGCCGGATTCGAACCCGCAATCTTTCGGACGTGAGTCGAACGATCTATCACCGGAACCACCAAGTTCCACTGCAAGACGGATAGATCTGCATGAGCCCCCGCAATTGTTGGGCTCATGATGATCTATGCGTTTTGCTGAGACCAATTTATATCGATGTTTCTTCGACGGCTTGATGTTGAAAAACACACTCTGCGTCACTGGAAAGAAAGACCTTAATGACCTACACTTGGCTACTCCGATGAAATTCGATCTTGATATGAAAAATCTCACATTGATTTCGATCTCTCATGCACGGTGGCGTAGATACAAACTCTGATATCGCTGGCTTGTGTTTGTACGACACTTGGCTTTAGTTTGTCTAAAGACTGGGTGGTCCCCCTTGTCAAACGTCTTCTGTTTCGGAGATAGAAATGTCACTCGGTGCGATCAGTTCAGATGTTTATATTTGTCGTGTCGTCACTGCAATGGCCGTAATGGTAGTTGTCATCAAAATCATAAAAGGATCTAAACTATCGAATTCTTTCTTTTTAGAAATGACCTTTATAGATAAAAACGAATCTACTGCAATTGTAATATTTTAATGACAAATGCAGCAATAAAAATAACAAAGAATAAAAGAACGATTGAACGGTCAAACATGAACAACAAACGAACAAATCAGGAAAAGAACGAACAAACGAACGAACGAACCAACCAACCAACCAATCAACCAACAAACCAACCAACGAACGAAACAAATGAACCAACCGAACCAACCAAACAACCAACCGTCCCACCCAGCCACCCACCAACCAACAGCCAGCCAGTCAGCCAACCAACCAACCCACCCAACAGCCAGCAAGCCAACGAACCAACGAACCAACCAACCAACCAACCAACCAACCAACCAACCAACCAGCGTAACCAACCAACCAACCAACCAACCAACCAACCAACACTTACATAAACAGTGCGCAGTCTACTTATAAAGTTGACAAAACAGCATATATTGCTTTGAAGAGGTGATCAGCACCGAATGATAAAAGAATGTGAAACTAAAGTCAGACGCGACATGACATAAACAGAAAAGAGAATAATAACAATCAAGAACACATGCCCCAAATGTACCACATAATGTTATCACCAAAAGTAGTAAGGATTTCGAATTTGTAATATTAGACTCACTTTCTTATCAACCTGAGGAGTTCTGGTGTACGAAGCAGCCAGCAAGAGGCATAGCTCCCCATGAGCCCCCGCAATTGCGGGGGCTCATGAGGATCTATGCCTCTTGAAGGTGTAGTGTAAGACAATTTTTTCCTGAAAGGGTTTTTATCTGGGCCAAAAATAAAATCGTTAGTTCGTGATTGTACGTCCAGTGTGTAGATGGCCAAGAAAACTGCAAAGATCCTCACAAGCCCTCACACGGCGTGGAAGACCTACATCCAAAACGTCAGCTAGATCACTGATCCTCATGAGCCCCCAACAAATTCATGAGGATCTATGCTTCAAGCGGTTGGACGGTACCTCAAGATCTCCACCACTTGCAGATTGTCGTTCTCACAGTTATTTTTTCTTCTTCCCCTAAATGATTTAAAAATGGCCAGTAGTGGGAGGAAAATGTTTGCCCAAGTGTGGCCTATCTGAGGCCCATCGGTACCCGATACTTTGCCAACACGCGTCTTGAACGTTGATGGGCCGTGATAGGCAAAGAAGTCAACACCTGCGGAAAACTCCATGGCAGGTAAAGATCAAGTCTTTTCACTCCCAATAGTGAACACCAGTCACCTTGAAGAGGCGCAGATCCTCAAGAGCATGCTAAGGTTAAGTGGTCTTATAAAATGAAATGAAACTTTATTATTTTCCAGAGTAAATAATTAGGTACATTAACTTCTTTTTTTTTAAGCGTGTCCTATTGTTAGTTTGTGGTTGTGCTATTTTTTGGAGAGCATGAGTGTGTTAATCAATAGGAAAGATCCGATATTCATTTGTGTTATTTTGGATAAGAATTACGTACCTTTTAGTAGGATTCATTTTCTTTTCCTTGGAGAATGGCGATCGACTTCAGCTGTTTAGCTAAAATGACGCGGTTTTTTTCCGTTACATTGTTGCCAAAGTCCGACCTCGTTTGACCTAGAACGTTCTGGAAAAGGCGCGATTATTCTAGTGACGTTATATGACGTCAAAGTTGTTGGTTACATTTTGTAAGCTTGTATCGAATGCGCCTATATATTAGTCGAAAGCTGCAGTTACTTCTCGAGTGTTCTTTTAAATGAATATTAATAAGTTTTGGTTACGTTTTCTTTTCTGGTTGGTTGTGTTCTGTGAATTTGCTGGAATGTACTTTAAAGCTGTAATAGTATAAAACAATGTGTTAGGAAATATGTCGGCACATTGTATGAGAGACGCAGTCTGTCAAAAGTGTTGATGCATTGTAGAGGAGACAGTGTATCAGTGTTGGTGCATTTGTGGATGCATTGTGCGGAGATCGCATCGCTGCAATAAAATATTGTTGGAACTGTTACTCCAGAGCGGTCTACAACCTTGCGCCACGTGTGACGAGTTGCAGCTGAGTGAAGTTTTTTTTACAAGAACCCTACGTGCGTGCGTCTGGTGTGACTTGTATCATACTACGACTACGACTACGACGTAACACCTGTGATTCACCCCTTTAATGCGACTGACGATTCCGTTCGTCAGACAAAAAATCTCGTATCAAGGCGTCTTTACCGCCAAACAGTCTCGTCGGTAGCATCCACGGGGTTAAACGAACGTAACTATGTAGATCTTCTATTCTGCAGACCTGTCCATTGTTATGATCACAACACTGTTTAACCTCCTCGCTGCCGAGAGAAATTGAACAACACCCAACTGCAAGAGGTATAGATCCTAATGAGCCCCCGCATTCGCGGGGGCTCATGAGGATCTATACCTCTTGCTGAGACCTGTATCTGTCCATGTCCAGTAGACGGCGGGTGTAGCTTTTGGTCGTGGAATGAACGTAGATTTCAGAACCAAAATACGTGTCCAGTGGTAGGCAAGGGGCTAAATCCTTGCTTGTCACAGACACAACAGAACCTATTTTGGGCGAGGACCCTTATAAAAGATTTACCTGTCTTTATTGGCAGGTGCCACTTTTTGACCTTCAAGACTTTTCGTGAGACAGCCGAAGATATGGTTGTTCAAAGCAGCCTCTAATGTACTGTACAATTCGTTTCGTTTACTGATTAATCCTTTTAGCCCCAAGGTCCCATTTCTCCAATTTTCGAGGTGTTGCTTAACGACTATATACCAGTTGCAGGAGATGGATTGGCCATGATAATTCAAGGGTATTGGCGCTACCCTTGAATTATCATAGTCAATCCATCTTCTGCTGTAGAGATTTGGGGCTAAATGGGTTAATGTCTTCACATGCTACATAACTAATCTGAGCGTCATTTGAAAATTTGAAAATTGTTTAATCCCCTAAGCACCCCAGCGCTACCAGCATACTTTTTGGATGTAGGATAAAGCACTGTCAGATGAGAGAATTGTGCAGTATCAACCAATGATCATAGATCTAGTTTAGACAAAGCACAAAAAGAACGGAAAGAGGGCTGCGCAAGTAAGTGACTGGAAGGAATAAATATGGAAGCCCCATCGAAAGGGGGGAGGGGGGGGGGTATCACATATTCACTGAATTCCCAGCCCCTTGATGCATGGAAATTTAGATCTAGCCCCCCCCCCCACCCCCCCCCCCCCCTCCCCCGAAGAGGGTCCAGATTGTATGGCCGGTGTGTACAGCTGTTTCGGTCTCGGTGACCTCTTCAGCACACCATCGGCGTAACAGGAAGAAGAGAGGGAACGTCTGTCTGCCTGCAAAGAAGACAACATTTTATTGTGGTTTCTGTGGCAGTCAAACCTTTTGCCTCTTGCGTTTGCATGTTTTCAGTGCGTAACAAAGTTTCATTTGATTCTGTCAAGATGGGATTACGGCGCTCGGAAAAGCCTTTACGCGTCCCACCCCATCCAATCAGAAGTCTTCTCAGAGGTTGATCAGAGTTTTAAACATCAATCATGAACTTAGACACAGAACAGAGCTAGGTCAACACTTTTAGCCCCGGATTCGTACAGCAGGAGATGGCTTGACCATGATAATTCAAGGATAGTGCCAGATTAGCTTGGCGCCTGACGGCGCCAAGCTAAACTGGCACTACCATTGAATTATCATGGTCAAGCCATCTCCTGCAACTGGTACATAGTCGTTAGGCAACACCTCCAAAATCTGAGAAATGGGACCTTGCGGCTAAAAGGGTTAAAAAATAAATAAATAAAAAATCGAGAAACCAGAGTCAAGTCGTGTTACCCCGTGAACAAGCCCCAGAAACACTGAAGGCTGAATTAGTCCGTCCACGCCGTGTTGCCCTTAACAGTTTAACGCCAGAGGTCGGCGATTGTGTTTCTAAGACCTGTGTTAAATCAACATCAAACAACCCCGGCCACCCAAGGAACCTGGACCCAAAGTGGTGTCATCAACTGACATAGATCCTCATGCGCCCCCGAAATTGCAGGGGCTCATGAGGATCTGTGCCGCTTGCAGTTGCATCTTGTTCCGTTTTAATTCTCGACAGCAAAAGGGTTAACAGTTTACCTCCATCTTCCGCAGTTTGTTTTAGGGTGAGGAAAATAGTCCCGGGTATGCGGCGCGTATTGACTCAGCGCGGGCGGCGTGAGTGATCAGGCTTCAGAAGCGCGCGCAGGAATGTGACCCTTGACCCGACAGAATCCTGTTGTCTGCTCAAACACGGAAGTGTTCCGTGAAAGATGTGGGCAAAAAGAGGGGTGGGGTGATGCGGGGAGTGACTGACATGTAAGTGATGCGGTCATTGGGTACTCCTTAGCTGAAAACGCTAATTACCGCGTCAGTTTGAGAAAGACAAGGTCGTCAACTTCGCTGGTAACAAGATTGGTATAATATAACTCAAAATGCACAGGACATAGCCGCGAACTGAACCCAACAAGCACGCTCACGTGAATCACGAGCATTCCCTCACACACTGCACACAAACACAGAACATTCACGTGGTGCTAAGGGCAAACTCAAGCAAGCCACTGACATTTTTTGGAAACTCAAATCGTTTTTTTTATAATTTTGAAATCTGATTAAGTGGACTGAAATTAATACCAAATTCGTGGGAGATGAAAGAGCCGGAGTACCCGGAGAAAGAACCCCCGACGGTCCGCCCGAATTAATGGTGACACTTATTAGAGGAGAAAAGTCCGACGCCGAAACCGGGTATCGAGCCTTGCATCTCTTGGCAGGCACTTTTACCGCTGCGCCACGGACCACCCCGGATAATTATGCCAAAGATTATTTTATGAAGTCTCGGCCCGTCAGTTTATATTGAAAATCTCGCTTTTTCTTAATAAATGGACTTACCTTTTTTGTCATCACAGGGTGGAGTTGTACTTCTTGTGGACGATTCGTGTGGTGAAGGAGAAATAGGAATTGAAAGTTAGTTAGGGTCAGAATGTCATAAGCTCCGAGCTGAGACGTAGGGTGGACCGTTCTATGTCCCATACGTTAGCCTTTATCCACCGCCCGAGAAACACAGACACAAATGAGACCAGCATGATGCTGACAGCCTCATCAGCCCTCCGCAGTCTGCGTGGGGTAATTAGAATCTATGCCCTTTTTTTTTTAGGTGTTTGATTAAAAGAAATCATGACAGTGGAAGAGTTTGAGAAACGGTTAGTAAAGGATGCAAAGAAGGGTGGGGGAGGGAGGGAGTGGAGACACAACAGAACCTATTTTAATCTTTATCATCCTGATACACCCATTGCTTGAAATGAATTTGACTGATAGTTGAAGGGTGGTGCCAGAATAGCTTGGCGCTAGAGGCGCCAAGCTATTCTGGCACCGCTCTTCAACTGAAACAGTTGATCTGTCTCCTAATCTGTAATGTAGCCTGCATAGGACAATAAGCAAATTTTACAGAATCAGCCTCAGGATGTAATGGGTTAACAACCATCCTTATGAGAGATCGCCTGTGGTTAAAGATCATCATGCAGGTGGCTGTAGCTGTGGCTGTAGCCACCTAAATGATAGTCTTTAATGACAGGTAACATTTCCCCCCCCCCCCCTTAAGATACCTCTTGAGAGAGCACTTGTCTTTACGACCACTTTTTCTTGCAAAGCAGATTCTACAGCATACGACAAAGTCATGACGCGGAATGACGCTTTCACATTTCTCCGTCAGATTCGAAACCAAACTACAAAACTTTGGTCAATAACTATGACATCACTTTCATAATGACCTCATAGCTACTTGTAATATTTTAACAGAAGCTTTACATCATCTATTACGTCATCCTTTGTTTAAACTGTGATGCTACTTTTCATCTTGTCACATGGCAACATCGGCTAAAGAAGTAGTAAAGCGGACGTAGTCTCAGTATGGTGTTGGATGCTTATTTTCATGATATAAAATAGGAAGAGTTACTGTAATACTAATAGTCTCAAGATACGGACAGTTAAACACATTAGAGACGTGTCGCATTCGGATACGCGGCATAATGCCGCGTATCCGAACGCGGCACGTCTCAAATGAAAGCTATCTATAGTGTCTGTCAGGCAGTCAGACAAAACTAGTGACGAGGTTTCGCGGTTTGCAGCGAACGACTCCAACAGCGAACGAGAGCAAAATCACGGCGGATACTGAACCAGCTTGTACCATAAGCATGGACACGGCTACCCACATATCTTAGAGACATAGATCCTCATGAGTCCCGTAACACTCCAAACATCTATAAGAGGCATAGATCCTCATTAGTCCCGGAACACTCCAAACATCGGCAAGAAGCATAGATCCTCATGGGCCAGGAAACACTCCAAACATCTCCATGGGTCCTCATGGGCCCGGAACATTCTAACATCTCCAAGAGACCTAGATCCCTATGAGCCCCGGAACGCTCCAAACATATCCAAGTGCCATGGGTCCTCATGGGCCCGGAACATTTCATCTCCAAGAGACATAGATCCCTATGAGCCCCGGAACGCTCCAAACATCTCCAAGAGCCATGGGTCCTCATGGGCCCGGAACATTCCAACATCTCCAAGAGACATAGATCCTCCTGAGGCCGGAAAATTGAAAACATCTCCAAGAGGCATAGATCCTCCTGAGGCCGGAAAATTGAAAACATCTCCAAGAGGCATAGATCCTCCTGAGGCCGGAAAATTGAAAACATCTCCAAGAGGCATAGATCCCCATGAGCCCTCCGGGCTCATGGGGATCTATGCCTCTTGGAGATGTTTAGAGTGTTGTCTATGCTTAGGGCACATGCTGGTTATCAAACATGATTTCGCTCTGGTTCGTTGTCAGTAGTCGTTCGATGCAGACGAAACCCCACCATTATTTTACGAGTGGCTTACAGGGAGAGACTGATAGTTAAAAAAAGTACATGTATTTGAAAAAGGGCATTGTTTTGGGTAACTTATGTTTGACGTTAGAAGTCGGTAATTGTATTCCCCTACAAGCAGGGTGGAACAAATAATTTAGGTGTTAATCAAAAAAAAAATGTGTGATGAGTAGTGTGTGATTTTAAAACTAACGGTTACGAGCCGTAAAGTTCAAAGTCCCAGACCATTTCACTCTTATAAAACAACTCCTTGAACAAAGACAACAAACATGAAACAAGAGGGAGCCCCGGGAGAGGGGAGGGGGAGGGGGGAATGATGACATGTTTCTCACAGACTGTAAGGAGCCTGGGGTGTGTTTTAAGGTCAGACCATGTCCCCTAATGTCAACACATGTAAGACATTAACGGTCTACCCAGATTCACGAGACGTGGGCAACCGCAGTCTTATTCGTCTGTCCTCTGTCCCTCCCGTCGCCTCCGTGCCCTGTGTGTGCCTCATGGTCCAAGATGCTCAGGACTCTAGTGCAGGTCGGCCTCAGCGTTACTCATTCCATTATACCGCAGTATTTGACACAACGCGCGCAGGTCTCTGGCTCCAACGGGTCCATGCTTGTTCTCTAACGTGTCCGCTTAAAGGTCCTGGTAAATCAAGGAGGTACAGTTGCAGTGCGCCTGGATTGATCAGTGTTCGGGTCGCACTCCATAGTCAATAGCTGTCCCTGTCCCCCGTAACCCGCCCGCTAGGCCAGTCCATTATCACTACGGTGCCGTGGACGCTAAACCCCGAACTCACCAACCCTTTGAGGATGTCCTGTGAGCGAAAGGTCCTCCGGCCGACGTCAGACTTAGCTGGCCTGCGCAAGGACGTGCGCGGGCCAGCTAAGTCTGACGGCGGCCCGAAGACCTATCGCATACGAAATAATTATTAAATTCCTCATCAATGTCTGTTTAATATTCAGAACCACAGTTTCCTAAAAAAAACCACAGTAACACTATCGTAAACAACTCGGTCTGACAGTCTGTGGATCCATTGTACGACAATACGCTGAGGCTGACTTGTAGTTGGGTCTCTGCAAGAGAAGGTAGATAGGACGGGGGTTCACACTATGACTGTAGGTTATGGGGTTTAGCCGGGGACTGCCGGTAAGACGTAGTGCACGTGAGGTGGAGTGTTTGTTCGGCTTACCTTCATCACGATCTCACCATTTCTTCCTGCGGGATCAGAGAGAGAGAGAGAGAGAGAGAGAGAGAGAGAGAGGAGAGAGAGAGAGAGAGAGAGAGAGAGAGAGAGAGAGAGAGAGAGAGAGAGAGAGAGAGAGAGAGAGAGAGAATCTACAACATAAAATAGGTTTAAAAAATAAAGACATTATATTTACACGCATCTTTTCATGCAACAATAGTGTTTAAAAAAATGAAAACGAAATAATAATAAAATTTAAAAGGAAATATATACACAAAATAATAGTAACACTCAACATTCATCTTATACCACAAAACACACACACACACACACACACACACACACACACACACACACACACACACACACACACACACACACACACACTATACATAAATGCATGTATTACATGAAAGTATTAACCATCAGGGTTTGTTTAAATAAATGCCCAGTGATGTTATGTTTGGCTCATCAGGTAATCGAAAGTTTCGTTTTAAAGATTCCAAGCGAGGCTATAGTCTTCAAATGTGCAGGAATAGTGTTCCATACAAAAGGGTCCAGAAAATGATAAACTAGTTTTAAAGAGGTCAATTATAGGCAGAGGTAGGGGTAAAGTATTGTTCTTTGAGGTCCGTTCGCGTTCTTGCTGTGGCATAAATTTGGTGGTTAGATACTGCGGTGTCATGTTCTTTAGTATCTTGTGCACGAGGATGCATTTTTTTAAATTAAGTTGTTGACGCAGGCCAAGAATGTTTAGATGTCTAAATTTGTCTGTGGTAGGAATGGGCCGCGTATCCATCATTTTGACAGCTCTTTTATATATATCGAGTTTAACCTGTTCATGTGAACATCACTACAACCGTCCCACGCTGTGGAGACATAATCAACGTGAGACTTGATATGGGCGTGAAAAAACAGTTTACGAGTATGTTTATCCGTTACTTGTCTAAGCTGGGACAACAGGAAAGTGTTTTTTAGCAATGATTTTACAGACTGTATTAATATGCGTCTTCCAACATAGTTGTTCGTCAACGTGTATTCCCAAGAATTTACGCTCTATGACTTGTTCTATCGGTTTAGCGATCAGTTGTAAATATAACGGCTGTGGTCGGCATTGGTGTTTTTGTCGTGTAGTGATTAAAATTCTCTTTGTTTTTCCTGGACGAAGAACCATATGATTCACTCCACCCCAGTCGGAAACCTCGCTGAGACTACTTTGTAAGCTAAGGTTAATATCAGCTGTTTTTTTTTTTTTTAACCCGAAACATGGAGGCTCGTATCGTCCGCAGACAGGTTGCATTTGACCACAGTGTTAGTAATATGCAAAGGCAAATCATTAATGAATATTATAAATAGAAGAGGTCCCAAGATCGACCCTTGGGGGACACCGTAGTTAACTTGTCCTTGTTTAGAGTATTTTGTTTTGTGTCTTTTAGGTTTGATCTAAAGAATGCTATGGCGGTTTCACTTATATGGTGTGCTGCTAGCTTCTATAGAGAATGTCATGGTCGACAAGATCAAATGCTTTTTGTAGGTCTAAGAAAACAACTCCAGACATCAGGTTTTTATTTATTGATTCCAACCAGCTGTCTGCAATGTGTGTCAGTGCTGACTGACACGAGTGTTTTGGTCTAAAGCCGGACTGATGAATATTTATGAAATTGCACTTTTCCAGAAAATTTAGGTGTTTTTGTAATGTGTTTTTCAAGGGGATTTGACAGGGCCGACAAAAGTGAGATAGGACGGTAGTTATTGAAATCTTCAAGATCTTTTGATTTAGCCATTGGAATTACCTTGGCCTCTTTGAAATAGTTGGAAACGTGCTATGCTTCATACAGAGATTAAAGATATAAGTGAGTGCCTCAACCGTATATGGTAGTGACATTTTCAGAATTTTGTTGTCGATACCATCCATCGAGGTTGTCTTTTTGTTCGGCATGCTAGAAATAAATTTGCCGACTTCAGCGACGGTAATATCAGGAATGATGAATGTCTGCAGTATATTTTGGCCTCACAGTATTTTTCCTGGAACACTAGGAACTTGGTACTCTGCGTTATTACTTGCAGCTGACTGAGCAAGTGATACAGCTGTCGATAGGAAGTGGTTATTTAATATATCAGCTGACAAATGGGATGGAATTTCAGGGGCTGATTTACCCTTCGTTATAACGTTCAGGGCTTTCCAAACCGATGCTGTATCTTTTTTCGTCCCTAATCTTTTCATGGGAGAACAGGTTTTTTTACGCTCTCACTAGGTATTTAACTCACACGATATCGTTGTTTCTTATAGTCATCAAACTGTTTTTCTTTGAGAGAAACACTGATCTGTTCAGGCGCACTGCTGCTGTGCTAATCTGATTAATCACGACCTTTAACGAACATATGCAATCTCAACAAGCCCGTCTTTTTGCCTAGGCAATAGAGAGAGAGAGAGAGAGCAACGGTATGTGCAGAATACGATGCATATGAAACAAGAACTACCCTTTTCATGCAAGGAATACTGAGTTACAATGCGTGTCTCACATGCACCATTATATTTTTGAGTTAGTCATTATCAAAACCAAAAAAAAAAAAAAATTAATATAAAATGGTGTAATATTCATCTGCGTCAAATGCTCGTTGGCTCATTGGAGACGTGCCGTATACGGAAACGCGGTGAAGAGCCGCGCATCTGTATATGGAGCGTCTCCAATGAGTTAACATAGAAACAATAAGTAAATTCAATTTGCGCGTCTGAAAGTTGAGTCTGCAGTTTCTCAAAACTTTAGTTCTCGGGAATTCCAGTTGTGAACAAACTCACAATGGTGACATGTCTCGTAATCATTTGAGTACACGGACCTACCAACTCCGACGCAAATATTTTTTATCGTCAGCGAAGTCCATCAAATTTTATGAGGCACAGAACCTCATAAGCGCCTACAGAAGGCGGCAGCTGAAGAATATCTATGTGTTATCTAGCATCTTTTTTTATACCGATGTTTCTAAATTCGTTGAGTGTTCCAAGTTTTACTTACGTTCTCCATGTTCAGGCAAGATAGTACAAGAGACATAGATCCTCAAGAGCCCCCGGATTTGCGGGGGCTCATTAGGCGGATTTATGCCTCTTATTCCAATGTAATCCCACCTTCCTGAAAAAGTGAGGACATTGCAGGAAGACCTAGTAGAATGTTTTAAGGTCATAAAAGGCCAGGCTAACGCTGAGATCAAAAACAATATGGCGGGTGGGTGCGCATTATAAAAACAACAGCGACACCTAGCGCTCGTCTGGCTAACGATGACACAACGTGATTCTTAACGGGTTACCTCCCTTGCTGAAACCGAATCTGGGTCAGGACCTGGGTGGGTGGGGTAGAAAAGAAATGGCGCAAAGTCATGAAGGAGATGACAAGCAAATAATGGGTATTTGCCTTGAAGCTCTCCCTGGTTGTCTTTGTGGATGATCAATATTTGACAAAGAGAGTGGAAAGGAAGAGTTGTCGGCCTCACTTTCAAAAGAGCGTGCATGTCCGTAAGTATAGTGCATGTACATCCACTTTTGGAGATTTTAGTTAGTGCTTATACCCCTCCCTGCCGCAGTACGTACACTTTAATTTCTGAAATCTTGCTTCATTCAACGTCAAACAAGCAACGCGATCCAAGAAACATGGATGCGAACTAGTCTTAGCAAGAGGCATAGATCCTCATTAGCCCCCGCAGTCGCGGGGGCTCATGAGGATCTATGCCTCTTGCAGTTGGATCGTGTTCATTTGTTTTCTCTCGGCAGTGACAGGGTTACGATATTAGTCGGTGCCTTTAAAGGCACAGGCATGTCGGTAACACAGTGCATCTACTTTATATCCATTCTCAATACCGAGGTCGCAAGTTCCCTCACTCTTTAGCGCGAGAGACGATAAAACGCAGTGGGCCGTGGGCAAGACAGCGCGTCACTATGGACGATTGGCAGTGCCAGCAGAAAAAAAGCTGTACAGAAACTAATTATTTCCGGGAAATCGCCCAATATTAGCAGCGTGTTCATGAATAAGATGCATCTACTGTTGGTATTACACAGTTAAATAATAATACTAGCTATTGAAATTGGCAGACCCTATTCCGAAGCCACCGTGACCGGCTTTATCGGCATATGCAGTTTTGAGTTGAGAGATCGTTTGCCTTAGCATTATTTACATAAAAATAAAAACAGGTTGTATTGTAACAACTGAATGACCAAGAAGCAATCGTACACAGTTCTTTGTCAACATTAGCTGAAATTTTTGCCGCATGTTACTTGTGATTCACAGCAAAACAGTATCGGCTATGCGTAACAGCAAGCCGAGTTGCCCACATTTCGTGGCTAGCCAGGTCTTGTCTCGGCTCAACGTCACGTAATCTGGTGAACATTCTCACACTGCTCGGGAACTCGCAACCGGCCTATGTTTGTCGAAACACATTCACGGGTTTTAATAATAATAATAATAATAATAATAATAATAATAATAATAATAATAATAATAATAATAATAATAATAATAATGAGTACTTGTATAGCGCCTAACCTAAAAAATTAGAGCTCTGTGCGCTTAACAAAAGATAATTGTACAAAAATAACTAATTACAAAAACGCAATTTACAACAAGTATTTAAAAATAAATAAATAAATACGCACGTCACCTATAACAAATTGGGATATAACTAAAGGCCAATATAACAACACTTTTTCAGAGGTTCCGACAGCACCTTTCAATGTGCACAGTCCACTTCGCTTATTACAAAGTCGGACACATCAAAAGCCTGGATATTCCAACAATTATTTTAGAGATCCCGACAGCACTCTTTTTATGTAAATTACGTCGCTTATACCAAACTTCGAACATATCAACAAAAAGATTTGTGTCCCCTGGGGTATTGTTTGCTGTACACACACACACACACACACACACACACACACACACACACACACACACACACACACACACACACACACACACACACACACAATTT
>BTPG01000007.1:40525199-40540199 GCA_036245525.1 Semisulcospira habei
GTGTGTGTGTGTGTGTGTGTGTGTGTGTGTGTGTGTGTGTGTGTGTGTGTGTGTGTGTGTGCGTGCATGCGTACGTTTCAAGATTCAAGATTCAATATATTTATGGTCCAAAAGGGATATTCTTGTTACAGCTCGCAATTCATAAAAGAAAGAAATAAACGGATTAGTTAGAAACATAATCATTAAAATCTTGAACACAAGTATGACCGATAAAAATATGTTAGTGCGTTTATATACGTGTATGAGTGCTCGTACATTCCGTTCATACGGGCGTGCGTGCGCAAGTAAAACAGAACACGTGTAATGACACCACTGAAAACAAAAATAAGTTAACATCACACCCGGCTTCATTCTAGTGTACCATAAAGACACAAACAGACTATTATTAAAGCACACCAAACATACATTCGGGAGGCGCCAAGCTATTCTGGCGCCACCCATATTGACAAGCAAAAGAAATGCTTCATTTTTCCAACAAACAAAAGAAGTAGCATTTCTTTCGCTTCTCAGTATATTTACACTACAGTAGATTACTTTAGTTCGGACAGCAATGACCAGTGAAGAAGAGGATTTTTATCTAAGAACGAAACCAATAGAGCGATACCAAGTGCCTGTAATATAATGCGGGAGAACGTATTATATAGTTATGATGTCAGTGTTGTTTTCCTGACCTATTTGGTAGATTACGAAAATGGGAAATAAAGAAAGCTACACTGAAAAATGCTCTCAGTATAAATGTGCAGCAAAAGGGACTTTTTCTTAACCCATTCAGCGCTGACGCACTACAGCAGGCGATGGGTGGACCATGATAATTCAAGGGTAGTGCCAGATTAGCTTGGCGCCGACAGGCGCCAAGCTAATCTGGCACTACCCTTGAATTATCATGGTCGATCCATCTCCTGCAACAGGTGCATAGTCGTTAGATGACGCCTCCAAAATCTGTGAAATACGTGCGCCGGGCTGACTGAGTTAAGACAATATACGTCACTTGTTTAACAAGTCGCTGCAACAACAACCTATGTTGTCAATTTTCACACGCATGAAGTTTAAATGCGTTCTCTCAGGCACCTGTGACAAGTTTTTTGCTCGAACGTATCATGATAGTTCAAGGGTGGTGCCAGAATAGCTTGGCGCCTGTCTTGTAAGCAAAAATGTAAAATTCAGATTTCAAGTTGACTGCCAAGCGCGTAAAATGCTGATAATAATAATAATAATAATAATAATAATAATAATAATAATAATAATAATAATAATAAAGTAGATTTGTTAAACGCTTATTCTAAAAGTAGCTCTAAGCGCTGATACATAACAGCCAACACGCACACACACACGCACAACACACGCGCGGGCGCGCGCACGCGCGCGCGCGCACACACACACACACACACACACACACACACACACACACACACACACACACGCGTGACAGAATAACCCAATACAGAAAGAAACACGCTTAGAAAAGTCAGTTACAACACTGTTGTGCTGTAACTGCCTTTTCTAAGCGCTTTTCTTTCTTCGTTCTGTTATTCTCTGTCTCGTACACAGTGTGTAGTCTTCTAAGGCTGACTTTAAACTCTGGGAATTTCCACATTAGAGCTCAATTTAATGGCTCAGCCCCACAAAATGTGACTTCTACCCTGGGCGCGGACAAACACTGCCGACCCTCCCACCCGCCACCCCGTTCTCATCCGTCATCCATCCGGGTAACAGGTGTGCGACCCTCAACCCTACCCTTACCTGTCCCTTACCTTTGAAACGCCTTCCATCTGCAAGAGGCACAGATCCTCATGTGTCCCTGTAGTTACCTGAAGGTGTATGTTTCTTGACAGTAAGATTCAAAGTTAAATATGATCGTATTTTCATGAGATGGAGGCTTCTTTCTACTTTTAACCCTGTCTCTCAGCGTAGCACACGTAAGGCAGGCACAAATCAACCTGCAGGAACCACAAATCTTCACGAGCCGCTTGATAGGAGGGGCTATTGTGGACTTATCCATCTTGCAAGAAAAGAAAAATTTCAATTTTCATGATTCTCCGTGAGAATTAGGGAAGTTAGCAGGATTTTAGTCTACCTGCAAACCTGTCCCCCAACATAGCACACCTTAGGCAGGTACACTTCAAAGAAGCCGCTGGATCGGGAGTGCGGGGGACATTGTTTATACTGCGGCCGGCGAAGCGGTCCTCGCAAGCCCCCGCGATCTGCCCGCCAGGAAAGTTGAAACTTGGAATGTTTTTCTTTGATTACCGGCAAGAAATTGTCATTTCCAAGGTTTATATAAATTTTAATTGTGGGAAAATCTTGCCCATTGAAAATTCGTCCGTGATTTGAAAATAATGTTCAAGTCTCGAGTGTTTATTTTGTTGACAGGACATGGACTTGAAAACGATTTGGGGTATCTTGATGTCATTTTTTTGTGTGTTTAACCCATTCAGCCCTGACGCACTGCAGCAGGAGATGGGTCGGCCATGATAATTCAAGGGTAGTGCCAGATTAGCTTGGCGTCCGTTGGCGCCAAGCATATCTGGCACCGCCTTTGAATTATCATGGTCGATCCATCTCCTGCAACTGCTGCATAGTCCTTATTTGACCCCTCCGAAATTTGGGAAGTACGGCCGTCGGGCTGAATGAGTTAACTCCTTTGCTCCTAGTAATCACGAACTGCGTGACGGAAACCACTGCAATCTGAGGGACATTCGCGTGAAGAACGCAGATGTGACTGGGGACGAAATTAGGCGTAAACAACACATGACTAGCAAGAGACATAAATCCTCATGAGCCCCCGCGACTGCGGGGGCACATGAGGGTTTATGTCTCTTGCAGCTGGGCTAACTCTTGCCTTGCATCGCCAGTTAAAGGGTTAACGTCAGTACCCTTTAGTTAGTTGACCGGATTGACTAGCTCTTACTTACTGTCTTAAATTCTTATAGAATCCAGACCAAAAGGGTGACGTGCAAGCGAGTAAAATATAAAAAATAAATTTAAAAAATACATACTACTACTACTACTACTACTACTACTAATAATAATAATAATAACGAGTACTTGTATAGCGCCTAACCTCGGAAATTAGAGCTCTTGGCGCTTATCAAAAGCTAACTGTACTGACAAAAATAACTAATTACAAAACGTTTTTTAAAAAAGAAAAGAAAAGAAAAGAAAGAAACAAGTTGCATTGTTCATGTCCTTTCAAAGTGTGTTTCTTTCTTTGTTGGGAATTTCGTTTAAGTTCCTGATAGTTCTTGGACTTGTACGGTTCTGCATAAGCATTTATTAATTGTCCCAATGTACAGTATTGGACAGCGTATTGTATGTCTCGCGTGCGGAATACATGTAAAAAATTAAAAAAAAATAATAATAATAATAAATCCAGACCCAAAAGGTGAGTGCCAAGAGTTGTCACCTACTTCCTTCACGCACTGACAAGATAAGTAGCGAATTGTTTAGCTATTCTGAATTTTTTTTAAAAAATTGTGTTATTACTGTCTTTTCTAAGCGGGCTTCTTTCTTTGCTGGGTTTATTCCCTGGTTCACAGTATTATCAGGTATTTGCGTGTGATTTACGACGATATGCAGAAGCCTGCGGGCGACTTTTATGATTTGACGACAAATAACATATGCCAATACGTATCCGGCACGCCTGAGTTTGAGGATGCAAATGCGCCTATCTGTACAAGCGAGTGGTAGAGTACTGAACTAACCTCAGACTAATGAGGCTCTATGCTCCACTCAGCTAGAATGCATTGCCCAGTACGTAAAAGGCTCGTGCGCGGGCCCACTGCGGCCGACTTCGACCAGATGTTCTTCGAGTATGAGTAGCCGAGGCTTGTCGAGGGGATACGCACCTTTAAACAATACAAGAATCTCTCTTTCCTGATTAGAAGGAAAGTAAACTCTTCAGGGACAGCCCTTGAAACGTTAAGGGGGGAAAAGCCCCTCCAATAACGCTATTCTGCGGCGGGGCGTTGGGTTCAATAGGCCACTCGCTACCAGGTAAAGGCCGCATGCCTGCCCATTATACTAACTTCACCCCACTTTTGTTTCATTACCTAGTCAAGGCGAGTGGTGGCCTGTGTCTGGTGGTCTGAGATTTTGGACCTTAAGGCTGATGTCTTAAGGTCCAAAATCACAGACCACACACAAAAGGAACTTCTTTTTTTTCAGAAGAAGTGTAACTTTTCTTGTGCATTTTAGGACACGTTGCAATGAACATGCCGTTCGACGTGTTTGCATTAGCAGTTGTATTAGTGGTAAGAACGCATCTTTTTAAATGCGTGGGTAGGTCTGATGCGCAGGCGTATGCTTGTACGGTCTAATTTTTATTTATTTATGGATATCTTGTCTTGAATGCAGACCATCTCGAATTTGTTCTTTTCAACTTGAATGAATGCCTCGATTTGCTTTTACACGGATTTTTTTCTTCCGGTTTTGTGCTGCATATTATGTGATGTTTATACTTTCTCCATTTATATTGTTAATTTCTGCCTCTTCGTTTGCCTGTTCATACCTTTATATGTTTTTGACTTACAGATTGTATATTTTACTGTATAGTATGATTATATTCGCATGTGTAGAGCAGCAGTAATATAGGCATTGTTATGCCTAAATCTTTTATCCTGAATAAAAGTTTCGTAATCTCTGGGTTATTCTTTAAAGAGATCGCCTCAAGGGTTCTCAGTGCCCTGAATGTTGTCTTGTTTCAACTAAAACCTTTCTATCCTTCTTTTCACAGTCCGTGTGGAGTGGGCAAATTTAACCCTTTCCATCCTGATACGCTACTGCTTGAAATAAATTCGACTAAAATCGTTCAAGGGTGGTGCCAGAAAAGCTTGGCGCATTAGTCGTCAAGCTATTCTGGCATCACCCTGGAACTAAAATGGTTGATCTGTGTCCTAATCTGTATTGTTTTCCTCTCTACGTCACATGACCAGTCACTTTAGCGCAAACCGTACCATGTGACCGTGATATAAAAATCCCTGTAGCGAAAAATGGCGGACGTTTTGTAATCCTTTTTATAAAAGATGGCCAAACGTTCTAAAGTACAAAGTTACTTAGTGTTGTTCGAAACAACAAGCACACTTAGTACTGGAGACGGCAACGTCATGACATATTTTAAATTACGTCATAAGTCTGTTATGTATAAATGTATATCCCTTTGACGTCAGTCATGTCTGGCGTGATCCAGGTCGCAAGATGTCTTCTTGATTTCTTTTACGAAAGTAGTGGAGGAATGAAAACAAATACGTTATTAGTCGGAGGGGTTTGCTGCACGGACCCTTGTAGGCCTTCGGGAGGTCAATGGAATCATTGTACCCCTCAGGCCTTCGGCCTTCGGGGTACAATGATTCCTTTGACCTCCCTCAGGCCTACAAAGGTCCGTGTAGCGAACCCCTCCGACTAATAACTTATTATGTAGCCTTCATAGGACAATCAGGAGAAGAAAAAAAAAATCAGCCCCAGGATGCAATGCGTTAACAGAGGGTTTTTACTGCTCCCTGCAACAAGGGAGGAACAGAGCAGAATAAATCAGCCCCAGGATGCAATGCGTTAACAGAGGGTTTCTACTGCTCCCTGCAACAAGGGAGGAACAGAGCAGAATAAATCAGCCCCAGGATGCAATGCGTTAACAGAGGGTTTCTACTGCTCCCTGCAACAAGGGAGGAACAGAGCAGAAAAGTCTATGGTCGCCATGCTCTGTATGAAAACATGATATGTACGCTGAGCATTACCTGGGCTGGTCAGCTACAACTGAACCTTCTCACGGCCGAAAAAAAATGAACGGGATCCAACTGCAAGAGGCATAGATCTTCATGGGCCCCCGCGACTGCGGGGACTCATGAAGATCTAAGCCTCTTGCTGAGATCAGTTTACATCCGCGTCCCTTAAACGGTCGTGACTGTAGGTCATTGAATGAACAAAGATTTCTGAATTGCATAGTGCGTCCACTAGCAAGGAAGGCGTGAATTTCAAAATGGCAGAAGAGTACTCAAAGATTTATGATATGATCTAGCTTTGATGCTCAGCTAACTCTGTCATTGTTACGGGTTTTTTTTTTTTCCTATAGAAACTACTAATGTATAATGAAATAAATAATAATAAAAAAGCACATTACTTGTAACACTTTCGATAAAATTTGGACTCCACACCCGAACATCCAATACCTCTACTCCCTTCAATCACCACCCCCCCTCCCCCTTTACCCCCTCTCCAATTTCTACCCTTACAACCCACCTCTACAATCCCACTAATAGAAGATAAACAACAAGGGGAGCAAGCTTGTGGCCGAACAAATTATCACCCCTTACTTTGCAAACACGTGGGGCGGTAGGGGGCGACACGGTCGCAAAACCGATGTACCCCGCTGATGAGTGTTGCTCTGATCCTGTTTGGTTTCTGATTGAAAAGCATCAGCTCTGTCTACAAGAGGCACAGATCCTCATGAGCCCCCGCAGTTGCAAGGGCTCATGAGGATTCATGCCTCTCGCTGGTCGAGAAATATCCGTATATTGTAGGTCGGTGAGGATTTAGGCGTTGACAACATGATGTTGGAGGGCCAGACTATAAAAATAGGCACCCTCGGGAGTCTCATTACCTAAGAGTAGCCGATGCTAGTCACCCCGTAGACTGATCTGACAATATCTCCCTCTGCCTTAGAAACATGATGTAAATGGGCCAGACAAGTATTGTAGACAAGCATGTCCGGAGTTTCATTTTAAAATGATTCATTTTTCTCGTACACTCGTAAAAGTCCTTTTCAAACATGACTAGGATGTGTTAGGTCCGTCATTAACAAAATGAACTTTGGAAACGTATGTGTATCATGAGTGACTCATAGACAATTTCTAAGTGATGGGAAGGAGTACTCATGGGATTTCCCAAGCGTAGAGATGAGACACCAGTTTGAACGAACTTAAATAATAAAAAAACTGAAACAGCAAACTTTACACACACAGGCTTTCGAATAAACACGAAAAATTTATGTTATACAAAGTTTAGGGTTAGGGTTTGCATGAGCAAGCTTAATCCCCTGCGCAAACTACTAAGCAAGGTACTCCGATATAGCGAAGAAACCTTGAAGTGGCTTGCGCAGGATTATAACTCGCTCATGCACCTGGCACCGGGATCCTAACACTGACTTATTCGTGACTCCACCGTTATCTCATTCTGCCCGAGATACACCACAGCGAGATATGGCTTGACCATGATAGTTCAAGGGTGGTGGCAGAATAGCTTGGCGCCTATAGGCGCCAAGCTATTCTGCCACCACCCTTGAACTATCATGGTCGAGCTGTCTCCTGAACTGTAATTCAGTCTTCAGAGGATAACTCCAAAATGTTTGTATTTCCTACCCCGAGCACAATAAGTCATGAGTGTACTCGAAAGCCTCTGTCGGTATTTAGAGGCCGCAAATTGAAACAAAGAAACAAAAACTGAAGAAAAAACCCACAACAACAACAAACTAGCCCTGTGAAGGCAAAAGACAGCAAATCCTTGTCTTCGTTGTATTTGCAAGACAGCACGGGCAAGTCCATTTTATGAAAAGAGAGATTTTCGTTGTAATAAAAAGAAAATCTCACTTTCACCAAAAAAAGGGACTTGGTGTCTGCGTTCACAAGGTAAATATCAACCCACAAGGGAAGTCAACATTCGCATCATTAGATTCCACCTCTTGGGTTATGGACCCTCAAACACCAGGCCGGTGACAGATCGGATGGTCCACTTCTGGCTGGTCATCCCTTATGGTGTGATGTGTGAAAGCAGTGCGGAGAAGACGATGTCCAGACACATCACAGCGTCGTGTTTCGTGGTCAACACATCTTTTATACACAAACATTACTTGTCAGCTAAAAATATCACGGACTAACTCAATGTGTTCAATACGATAAATGTTTTTGGTCACACAAAAAGTAACAAAGGTCAACACACTTTGTGGACGAAATGATTTGTGATATGTGGTCAGCAGAAAGTAATGTTCTTGAAGCCATCATGTTGCAGCTGTGAAAAAAATAGAAAGCAATAAACCTTACGGGTCAGTATTAGTATCGAAAAGGAAAATGTTTTAGAACAAATGAAAAACAGTAGTGAACATCTCTCCATTCCACCCCGTCCCCCCCCCCCCAACCCCTCCCCCTCCCCACACACACACACACACCCAGGGGGATGTGGAGCTCATGTGGTATTGCGTTCGACTTACGTCCGAAAGGTTGTGTTCTAACCCAGCTTGGGTCCAATTTTGTTCAGTCCCTTTTCGTTACCCCGTCTTTGTGTAACGTTTTCTCCACCAAGTAGCCTACTCCTACCATTTCCCTTTCCACTTTCAATTTTTTTTCCACACACATCGTTGTCACTGCCGACCACAAATACATGTTGTAACTAATTTGCTTGTTGAGTACTAGCTTGACGCAGTGAAATTGACTGAAACAAAACTGTGACACCTTCCTTCTCTCTCTCTCTCTCCATCCCCCCCCCCCCTCCACCCCACACACACACCTTCAGCATTCTACCCACACCTCCTATCCTACGCACTCCACCAACGACATCTAGAGACTGGGAAGCGGGTAAGGGGGGGGGGGAGGGGGGGAGGAGGAAGCAGAAGCACAGTGATGTCTTTTAACGATACAATATTGACACAGTGCCTTGAGCTTAATGGAATCGCCGTCTGAGGAAGACTGTCCCACCATCTGGGAAACACCAAGAACCGAAAGTCACTCAACACACTCTCATCCCATTCTTTCATCTGTAAGAAGCATAATTTCGCACGAGTCCCTGTGGACGTCGCATCTTTAACGCATAAAATTACCTCCGTTTGGGGGCATAAACATAAAATACCGCTGGCAAGAGGCGTAGATTCTCATGAGCCCCCGCATTCGCGGGGGCTCATGAGAATCTACGCCTCTTGCTGTAGGATGTCAATGGATTTACATTTACATCTTTCTAACATATACCTGGGAAGTCGCTGAGGATTTAACCTGTGTCTACCAAGGCAAAGACTGAGAGAACGGAGTCGCTATTAAACTCAAATATTTGATCATCTCTTCCAACCAGCTCACATCAAGAATACCACTTATTTCAAAGGCTGGATTATTTCGTTACGCTTTTCTTGAACATGTCTGACGTTCATAATCTTTGTATCGTGTGTTTACGCACAGAATAGCACAGAATATCGCTTTTTTGTATGTATTTCAATAAGCTTTTCTCGAACATGTATATCTTACCTTGGCTGTATTAGTAACGTGGGTTTTGTTTTCTTCAGAATATCGGTTTTATCAATGGTACGAATGGTCCATTGAACTTTCTTGAAATTACCCTTCCTTGATGGTTATGTCTATATAGGGAGAATGCCACCTTTAAATATTAATTACCATACTAGTTTCAATGTGACTTTCTGTAGAACACATTTCTTCCAGCAACTGTACTGACTGTGTTTTCTCTGTTCTCGTGTCACTATAATTTTTTTTTTAAATTGGCAAAATGTTTTTTTCTCTCTTCTGTACACAACATCTCCCCATAAAGAAAGCCATGAGCATTCTACCTTAGGATGGTGACAGGCGCTGTACAAACGAACATCATCATCATCATCATCACCATCATCGTCGTCGTCATCATCATCACCATCACCATCAACATCGTCATCGTCATCATCGTCATCATCATAATCATCAATCATCTTAGTCTATATCATCATCGTCATCATGTGTATGTGTGTGTGTGTGTGTGTGTGTGTGTGTGTGTGTGTGTGTGTGTGTGTGTGTGTGTGTGTGTGTGTGTGTGTGTGCGAGTGTTAGTTGTTAGCCTATTCATTGTATCAGTGCTTAGAGCTACTTTTAGAATAAGCGCTTAACAAATCTCCTTTATTATTATTATTATTATTATTATTATTATTATTATTATTATTATTATTATTATTATTATTATTATTATTATTATTATTATCATCATCATCATCATCATCATCATCATCATTATCATGCAGTAGCAGCAGCATCAAATAATGTACTAACACTAATATAACTATACTTTCTCCTACCGTGCTTTTCTGTCACAGTCCGTTAACCCTGTGGCTGTCGGTAGCGGTTTTTGTCGCGATTATTCCGACAGGAAGGGTTAGAGTAAGGTCCGACAGGAATCATCGAGACTAAAACCGCTACCGACAGCCAAAGGGCTAAATTACTTTTTTTTCTGAGAATGTCCAGGAGAATACGTCAAGTGGCTGGAACTCAAGTAGACCATCCCAGATTGCAAACAATCCGCGGACCGACGTTGGTCCTCGTCAGCACGAGGACCTTTTGCATACAGGGATGATAGCAAACCGGAAGTCGCATTGTTCAGCGATGGCTACCTTCGTTTGCCGTCATCTTCAGAGATATTGGAAAACAGGATGGAGGCGCACTAGTCCTCTCTCTCTATCTCTGCTTATACCTTCACCGTTAAAAAATAAAGTTTCATTAATACAATAATTCCCCCCCCCCTCTCTCTCTCTCTCTCTCTCTCTCTCTCTCTCTCTCTGCTTATACCTTCACCAAAGAAGTTTCATTGATACATTAATTCTCTCTCTCTCTCTCTCTCTCTCTCTCTCTCTCTCTCTCTCTCTCTCTCTCTCTCTCTCTCTCTCTCTCTCTCTCTCTCTCTCTCTCTCTCTCTCTCTCTCTCTCTCTCTCTCTCTCTCTCTCTCTCTCTCTCTCTCTACGCGCCTACAAAACACATTACAGGACATTAACAGCTGGTGCAGTAACAATTCCATGATCTTAAACCCTGCAAAGACTGAATGTATGGTTGTAAGTACCCGCCAAAAGCACCAGCTCGGCACTCTCTCACTCAGCTTGTCCCTTCAAGGCAAATCTATCAGCCAGGTAACGGAACAACGTCTTCTCGGCGTTACTGTAGATAACCAGTTTAAATGGCAATGCCATCTTAGTAATATATGTAAAACAATATCAAAGAAACTGTTTATTTTATCAAAGTTAAAACATATAGCTAATGTAGAAACACGAAAACTGTTCTTCAACGCCCAGATCAGGTCACATATAGATTATGCTTCTACGGTGTGGGATGGCGCAATCGAGGTCCAGTTAAAGAGACTAAACTCTCTTCATCGTAGAGCCGCGAAGCTTATCCTTTCAGACCCTAACTCAACAACGGATAATAAACTGAAAACCTTAGAAATTCTCCCCTTGAAAAAAACATTTATTATACAATAAGGGAATAACGATGTTCAAAGTATTGAATAACAGACTCCCCGAGTATATAAAAAAAAATGTTTTTCCTCCCGGCATCAACATACTCCAGATCAAGGCAGTCCATTACTGTGCCACGACCTAGAATCGATCTCTATAAGACAAGTTTAGCGTTCTCAGGTGCTAGCATGTGGAACACATTGCCCAAACATGTTACAACATCAACAACGCTTTCGTCTTTTAAAACCGCTCTCTTCAAGTACCTCACCTCAGCATCGTAAGATTTTCACAGCAACCTGCACTTGCAGTGTACGATTTTCCCCTTTCTAACTCTTCAATTCAGTTATATCTTCAGTTAATACAAGATGCTAATGCTGCATGTATTGTGTGTGTGTGTGTGTGTGTGTGTGTGTGTGTGTGTGTGTGTGTGTGTGTGTGTGTTGTGCTTGTGCTTGTGTTATGAATGTATGTATGAAGATTTATACCTTTATAATTGTGTGTATGTGTGAGATTTGTTATGTTTATTTTCACCTTTTCAATGATTTCTTTTTTTAAAAACTTTATATTTCAATTTTTATTAGTTATATATTTAGTTTTTCCCAATTTAATGATAGTATTTTTGTGATTTGTGCATTATATGTAAAGTAGATTAGCAACGGCAAGTTCGAAAAATGGTTTCACCAAAACTTTCACCGTTGTAAAATAAAGAATCATTGTCATTGTCATTGTCATTGTCTCTCTGCTTATACCTTCACCATAGAAGTTTCATTGATACAGTAATTCTCTCTCTCTCTCTCTCTCTCTCTCGCTCTCTCTCTCTCTCTCTCTCTCTCTCTCTCTCTCTCTCTCTCTCTCTCTCTCTCTCTCTCTCTCTCTCTCTCTCTCTCTCTCTCTCTCTCTCTCTCTCTCCCTCCCTCTCTCTCTATCTCTGCCGGAAAAAGAAGCATGGACACACTAGTCACCAGCCACCACACCACCAAAAATAATTTTTAAACGTATCATAGAATATTTTAAAAATGTATGTAGCGAAGACAGATTTCAAAGATGGCAATATATCTGAGTTATTTGCTATACCGTTGTACGATGGAGTTTGTTTGATTCATTCCTGTGCCTTTCTTTTGTCAGTATCAGATGAGACTGACGCTGATGCCGACGACGATGGTAAAGACGTTGACATTGCGTATGTTTGTTTATTTGTTTGTTTGTTCTTTCCTTTGTTCTTTCGTTGATTTTTTTGTCTACTGTATTGAAAATACGGTAGACTTCATGACGGGGCTGGTCGGAGCGCGTTCCGTAGAATGCAAAGGACATATCAGGCGGGCGGGGCTCGTGGTCTGGCAAAGAAATAACAAGATAAAAATGACGTCACGTCTAGCCACTCTAACCTTGCTGTTGAATCTCTTTTTAACGCGAAGCGCCGTATGTGCGTATGTGTGTGTGTGTGTGTGTGTGTGTGTGTGTGTGTGTGTGTGTGTGTGTGTGTGTGTGTGTGTGATGGTGTGTGTGTGAGTGTGTGTGTGTGTGTGTGTGTGTGTGTGTGTGTGTGTGTGTGTGTGTGTGTGTGTGTATGTACACACGAGAATCTCCGATATTTCTGTACGCACAAACTTTAAACTTATCAAACTTCTTTATTATGTGGGTGGCTAAGAGAGCCTCCGAGCATATTGTAATTGGCTGTCTTATGGAAGACATAAAAGACCGTTTATAGAAAGTCGGTGGACCCAAATTAGAGTCCGCAATTTTTTATCATATGCACTTGAAATTTTGGATGTGGCTAGTTTGTATACATGCATTGGATGAGTTCGTTAGCCAGCTTCGTACCTCTTCAGCTTTTGGGAAAATAAATGTTCAGTGCGGAAAAAATATTTCAGAAGTAAGACTCCTTGATTTCATCAGAAGAATCAGTGACGGTGACATAAAAGCACCAAACGCGTCAATAAGTGACGTCATTTTGCTGCTCGTGTTATTCGTCTTCTTCAGAATTCCTGTCGCTATTCCAGCCCACAGAGCGTACTAATAGGCGGGAAGAGCTGTGTGTACGTCTTTATTTGTGTGCGCTGGCGTGTGTGTTGATCAGAGGTTGGCTTTAAGAGGAGGGAAATGGATCAGAAGGACAAGCTTAAAAATATGAACAACTCTGAATGTTCCTAAAAGAAAAACGCACGTGAGCTCCAAACAATACGGTAGACTTTGGGATGAAATCCTCATCTTGTTTCGTTCTTTCTTTATTTTTGGGTTGGTTTTGCATGATAGCTTCGTGTTTGTTTGTTTGTTTGTTTGTTTGTTTGCTTATTTTATTGTTTGTTTGATTGTTTGTTTGTTTAACCCTTTAGCTGTCGGTAGTGGTTTTTGTCGCGATGATTCCGACAGGAGTCATCGCGACAAAATAGGCTACAGACAACCAATGGTTAGACAGCTTTTCTTCGCCCACTCTAATATATTTTTGTCGTTTATATGAGGGTGTTCTTGTTTCCATCATTCAGAATTAAATAAGAAACACACATCAAAATGGTGTATTTGGGCCGCGCACGCTGATTACAATCTTCTTTGATTAGCTTTTTTCCTCCCCTTGCTGTATCGTATCCTTTCCCTTTGGCAAAGCGACACGTGCGAGCTGTGATTTTCCGAACGTGGGAACAACACATTACCAGAGTAAGAGCCGCAATTCCTCCCTATTTCTTCCCTCCCCCCGGGTAACAATTACAGATTACCATCCATCTGCAAGAGGCACAGAGCCTCATGAGCCCCCGCTAAAGCGGGGGCTCATGAGGATCTGTGCCTCTTGAATAATACAATTTGTTCCTAAAGTTGTGGTGAGGTGAATGTACAATGTTTTAGGCACTCATACGTGGAATTCTTTTATTTTGGACTTTGTGAATCTAAACTATGAGAAGCATGGCTCAGAGCTCGTTTGGTGGTTTGTGGCTTGTGGTTGTTATAATTAATACTGTTGCTTTTATGTGAGCGTGGGGGTTGAGGGTGAGGTGGGAGTGGGGGGTGGGGGGTGGGATGGAGTCGAACAGTTTTAACTTGTGGTTTGTGAATATAATCATTCATACAACGCCTGCACTAAAAAAACCAACAACAACAACAACAACAACAACAACTCATCTGCAAGTCATAATGATGACATTGCCTAGCTCATCCCCCCCATCCCTCCACCCCCACCCCCACCCCCCACCCTCACCCCCCTAACCCCCACCCCAACCATCTGGCAGAAGCTCATGAAGACATTGTAGATCATCGTTTAGAATGTTAGCAAGTTCAAGTCACAGATGTTTGTTGCGTTATAAACACGTCGACGCTTGAAGAAGCCGCAGCAGGAGATGGATCGACCATGGAAGTTGAAGAGGTGTGCCATTTTACACCGTCAGCAAGCAAGCAACCGAAAGACAACAGTGCTGGGCTCGAGTGGACGCCAAGTGGACGACAAGTGAGTGATCAGTGACTGAGTGAGTTTCAGGGCCAAGTTATTCTGGCACCACCTTTAAACTATCACGGTCCAAAGCTGTCAAGATGGATCTGACTTTTGATCGTTGCCCTCACAGGGCAACATGACAAATTGGGAATTCGTCCTCAGGGCTCACGCGTTCACCCCTTCACTACCGTGGACGCAGACTGAAATCTGTGCCAATTCAAACCCAAAGAGTCCCACGCTTCTAAGAAACATGAATGCTACGTGGTGTCATCAAGAGGAATAGATCCTCATGAGCCCCCGCATTTGCGGGGGCTCATGAGGATCTATGCCTCTTGCGTTTGGATTTTGTTCACTTTTTACCGGCAGTGAAGAGGTGAAAATGTGACAAAGCTCCTTTTTGGGGGAACA
>BTPG01000007.1:40545199-40547699 GCA_036245525.1 Semisulcospira habei
GGCCATACCTTCCCCTGCAGCCACTGCGGTCGAACCTGCCTGTCTCGGATTGGCCTCCGCAGCCACGAACAAGCCTGCAGACGTCGTGGGCAACTCCTATAAAATCTTCGTTCGCGAAGTCAAGCCAAGAGGCAGCAGCAGTAGTAATAGCAGTAGTTACTTATGGTCTTATGGTTTATTGCAGACGCTGCCCACTGACAATTCGGACATATTGTCCGAAATTAGGACAGTGGGCACTGAAAAAGTAACACACACCTGTTAAAAATGATTTTTTTTTTAGTCCTAAGTAGCAACAATCCCACCTATTTAAATTAATCATCTGCTGTTATTTTTATTGTTTTTCTAATATCATGAGGGTTTTACCCGAAAACCTTATCGCGGTTTTTGCACGCGCGCGGATTTGTGCGCGTGCGCGTAGCACGTGCAGAGTAAAAGGTGTCCGATTACCGAGCACGATACCCTTTTCACTTCCACCGCGGACATCTGCGGAGAATGGCTCGGCTGTGATGCCATCAACGTTGATGACGACGATCGCAGTGATAAGAATAACAACAGCAGGCACTCACTGACAGATTAAAAAGAAAATGCCATCGAAAATATCATCAATTAATGTATCCATTCGCATTGTTGGGTGCCGGTGCATCTCCTAAATTTTGGAAGTGTTACATAACGACTATGTACCAGCTGCAGGAGGCGCATTGACCATGATAGTTCAAGGGTAGTGCCAGATTAGCTTGGTGCCTGAAGGATCTATGTCTCTTGCAGTCGTTTTTTTTTTCTCCAGGGGATGAAGGGGTTAACCCCTTGCAATTTAAGGGCTTCTACTGAACATTCCTGTAACTACCCTCATTTTCCTCTCAGGGGTTTAGTCGCTAGCATCCAAGGGAGGAATTGTGTGTGATCTGTGTAACGTTTCATGCATATATTGCAATGGCTTTGAGTACCATATCGCATAAATCTGAAGACGCATTTCAGCATCACGTGTGTCTGTTATGCCTTGTCGACACACCCAATGAACTTTAACTCATTCAGCCGTGACGCACTACAGCAGGAGATGAGGGGGCGACCATGATAATTCAAGGGTAGTGCCAGATTAGCTTGGCGCCTGTCGGCGCCAAGCTAATCTGGCACTACCCTGAATTATCATGGTCGATCCATCTTCTGCAACAGGTGTCCAGTCTTTAGATGACGCCTCCAAAATTTTGGAAATACGTGCGCCGGGCTGAATGAGTTAACAGCAGTTGGGACACGCAGCCAAAACACGCGCGTAATCGCACTTATTTATTCTGCGCAGCCGTTAGGGTGTCAATCTATTTTTAGCTGCTTCTCGTGCTAAAAGCGTTGTATTTATAGAATGCAGTGGAGTCTTTGTCAGGTGACTTGATAGAGAGACACGTGTGCTGAACTGGATTGTCCTGTGTCTAAATGAACCATAACTAGACCTGTGTGCTGTTTTTCGAAACCATCTCTTACAGATGTATATCTTTGAAATGTTACGGAGTTAGTGGGCCTTTAAAATGTCCTTGTTAGTCTAAAGAAGTATATGACTTGACTTCAGATGTGATGCTTTTGGCTCCGGCAGGGAAAGGGGTTTGTCCCCAGCGCGTGCAGGGCGCGTTCTCTAATCATTTTAAAAGTCTGGTGGGAGGCAACTGAGCCATCGTGACAATTAGACTCCAGGAAAACAGACACGCAACATACCACAGGTAGTCTACCGCACAGGCAAAGGTTGAGAAGAACCCAACGGAGAAAGAAACACGCCTTAGAAAAGAGAGATGCAACACAATTTATTCATATTTCGGGTATATACCCTTCTTCCAACATAAACAAGAATAGAGATCTGTCACTACTTGTCTTAACCATGTTATGTTTATTATTTTAGTATTGTGTCAGTAGGCACGAATGATTGTGTTTTTGTACGTTGTCAGTACTTTAGTTAGTTAATTTCAGTTAGATTATCTAGATGTAAAGCACTCTGAGCCTTTCTTTGTGGGGATATTGCGCTACAGAAGAGTTATATTATATTATTATTATTATTATTATTATTATTATTATTTTTATTATTATTATTATTATTATTATTATTATTATTATTATTATTATTATTATTATTATTATTATTATTATTATTATTATTATTATCGAAAAAGGGTTGTGACAACTCTAAGTGAAACTCTCTTTGTCAAGGTTTTTGCAGCCTTATGTGTATACAAGAAACCTTGGACAAAGCACAGCGCTAGAGGAACCATACTTGTTCGCTGTTGTGTCTGAAGTTTAACCCTTTCTCTTCCAACCGACGTCATTTTGTTTCTGAAATCTGTGTTCGCTGAACGACCAAAAGCCACAACTGTAAAAAAAAAAAAAAAAAAAAAAAAAAGCCATCGAACTAAAGTGGTCTCTGCAAGAGGCATAGATCCTCATGAGCCCCCGCTGTCGCGGGGGCTCATGAGGATCTATGCCTCTTGCATTTAGATCGCGTTCACGTTTTCCCGGCAGTGAA
>BTPG01000007.1:40552699-40642699 GCA_036245525.1 Semisulcospira habei
ACTGATTTCAATAATTAATTCGACTGATTGACTCATGGATCCATTGACTGGTCTTACGACTGGTAAGTCGGCGGGTTGGTTCTTGACGGACTGACTGAATGTGATGGATGGATGGATGGATGGATGGATGGATGGATGGATGGATGGATGGATGGATGGATGGATGGATGGATGGACGGCATGATAAGCGGATGGATGGATAGAAAGGCTTTAAAATAAATATTTCATTACTCGCTTCCAGGAATTTTGCATATGTTGAGGTGCAGAGCCTTTTACCACAAATGTGTTACTAAACTCCGATCCTGGCAAATTCGTGAAATGGCCAGTGTTATCGATGAAAAGGGCATCACGTTCATTACAGTTCTCAAAATGTGTGCCGGTCTGTGATTTTGGACCTTACGGCTGGAAGCCATAAGGTCCAAAATCGCGGACTGGCACACACATGCATGTCGTAACCAGCAGGACACGTGACTTTCCGTGTAACAAGCGACAAGGACTCATGCTTCGATCTAACACCAAAACACCCCTCATTTTAGATCTCAATCTGTGAAACTGTTCAGCCGCGTCAGGTTCATTGTGTCAGAAATTCGCTCAGTCTGTGACACTTGTAATTGTTTCGGTGTGGATTCCGACGCCAGTAGTTCGGGGGAACGTTGTAACAGGGAATGTTTCTACCCACGAGAAGCATAGACCCTCATGATCCTCTGCCATTGCAGAAGTCATGACAAGCTCAGCTTTTTTACTGGCCTCACTGGTGTCGGGGTCTCTGATTTTGGAAGGCTGTTTTCGCAAGAGACATAGATCCTCATAAGCCAAACCGTGCTGCGGGCACATGAAGATTTCTACGTCTTCTCGGTTTATTTGTAGTTAGGTCTTTGAGTTCTGAAGATCTTTGATTATTTCTCAAATTATGTGTGCTGGTCTGTGGCCGGTCAGGTCCAAAATCGCAGACCAGCACACATATACCTCTGTGTTTCTCCATTGGAAGAGGTTGTTATAGTTCAATCTGCAACAGACGGGAAAGTTTCAGCAGAAATCGGCGTCGCGTGCAAATTATGCACTCACCTGACCGCGGACTTTGCCAGTCACAAGTTCAAATCCCGATTATTTTCTCCAAATCAGGAACGTAGATGTACATAAATCGAAGTCGACAACTATCAGCACTAGGCATAGATTATCATAAGTCCCTGTGAATTTACGAATTCAAAGATTTGAGCAATCAATGTGAATTTATGTACTTTTCCAGCTGCAATGATCTGGTGTAGGAAATGTTTTTGCGGGGTGGTTCGCAAAGTCATCCCATGAGTTTTTGTTTATTTGTCGAAGTACATGGCTTTACAGTAGCCATTGGTAGGCAGACCAAACAGACATTAAATTATCAACTAAATCACCAATACTTTACATCTGTGGATCATATTTATTTGAATGTGACAAGATTTCACCTGGTGACTGAAAACGTGCTTCAGTCAAAACTTTTTTTCTGTCTAATTCTCGTGAGCCCCTACAGACACAGACGTTCAAGAGAATTCACGACATTTGTTTGGTTGGCATTTGTCCATGTATTTACAGCTCTGCTCCTCGAGTGTAGACTGGGTAAGCATCGATACTGAAGCCTGGCACCGTTAAAAGGGTACAACGACATCAGCGGACTCAAGTAGCAGACGATTTCAACACGAAGGCCACTGCGAGGCCAGCTTCCGGTTGTGACCGATGCAGACGGCTTTAAATCCCGGCGACATGTATTTCATTGAGGAACGTAGATGCAAATGAAACCGAGGCATACTGCAAATGAAATAGATCCTCGTGAGCCCCTGCAGCTGCAGAGGCTCATGAGGATCTATGTCTTTTGCAGATGGCAACGGTCTGCGGTAGTTTGCACTCGAGTCTGCCGTAAGCTAGGGACTGTCCTCATCTGGGCACCGCGCATGACAGGAAATCGATAGTCAGCCATGCTTGTCCTGAATTGAACCGCCACGCCTGAGTGAGCACGGCTGGAACCGTTGTTTTTCTTGCGCGTGGGGCGTGCAATGTTTAGATGGGCAGCACGCACAGTCTCTAAGCAAACCCCCTACCATCTGCATCTAGCATAGATCATCATGGACTACTGCCACAAAGGGGGCTTATAAGAATCGTGATGGTAGAAGTCGCTTCCACTTTAGATTCAGGTAGTCATCTGATTTTAAGTGTATGAGAGAGAGAGAGAGAGAGAGAGAGAGAGAGAGAGAGAGAGAGAGAGAGAGAGAGAGAGAGAGAGAGAGAGAGAGAGAGAGAGAGAGAGAGAGAGATGCCCCTGAAAAATGATGTGAATGGAATTGAACGCTCGTAGTTTAAAACCTCAACTTAAGCATTTAGCCTGCTTAGCCAATAGTGTTAACTTCTAAGTTCAAGAGACGTAGAAGATTCTCATGAGCCTCTGCGGCTGCGGAGGCTCATGAAAATCTATGTCCCTTCCAGACTGAAAGGAATTAACTGAAGGATCTTTGAAGAGAAAAAGTGCCGTAGAAATTAGTTTTTGCGGTCAGAGAAAATCATCCTTACCTGAGTGAATCTGCCTTTGTTCACCGGGCGCTGAATCAAGCCATGTTTAACCTGTTCTCCTTTGTTTCCTTTCTTTTCTATTTTAACCTCTTCACTGCCAATAGACACGAGAAAAATGCCAGTGAAAATTGATGTATTTAAAGTTAAGCGGTCATAGATTTAAAATATATATATATATACATCTTTGAAAACATCACCGGTTGAAAACTGATCACAGTTCTATTTGAGGAACTCAAATACAAATAATCAACAAGAGGTATAGATCCTCATGAGCCCCCCTCATGAGTATCTATGCCTCTTGCAACTGTGTCGTAGGCTTACACATCTTTATCTTGTCCCGGCGGTGAGTACCTTAACCAACTTCGGACAATGCGCTCACGATTCCTAAATGTCCACAGCTGTAAAACGCTTTTTTTTTTGTCCTTTCTATTTCTTTTTTACGAGAACGAAAGAAAATAAAAATCGTAGACGAGACAATCACCACCTATGGATGCTCTGGCTAAAAGCATCCTTAGATTTACAGTCAAAGCAATCAACAAAGATTAATTACAAAAGGTTTAGGTACGATTAGGTTTCACGGGCCTTTAATTTTTTTAAAATTGTTCTCCTGATTGTAATGGAAATGTTAATTGCAATCTTCTGACTGATGGAGGACGGCTTCGAGAAAACAACTTCCTTTAGGAAAAGAAGCTAACAGAGTTTATCTTAGCCTGTCCAGCTCAACAAAAACAGATCGACCATGATAGTGCCAGAATAGCTTGGCCTCTCTCGGCGTAGTCTGTAGCATAGACTGGTTAGGAAGTTAAATGTTTACGCGTCTAGATCTTGTAGTTGGTTCTCACAAACCAGATAGGTGAGGCTAGCGCTGTCAGAATTGTACACAAACCAAGGGGAATTACTCAGCACTGGACAGACAAACAGTTAGATCCCCTGCCCCCGCCTATCAGGCACCCAATCGCCAGCCCACAGAGAAATACACAAGTATAGAGCAAGACGATCATCTACATCCACAAAAAAGTATGCATCAGGTCTCGTTTATAACCCATGTCTTTCTCTGGAACTTAGGAGGTAGGCAGGAGAAACATGCATACACAAACACATTTTATAGTTGGTTAGTTTGGGATTTAACGTCCCCGGCACCCGAGTGTCAATGAACGGCTGTAAAGGGGCGGGTTATGCGGGACAGTGACAGCTGTTGCCTGTGCGGTACGACCTGAACACTGATCAAATCAGGCCCACTGCAACTGTGCTACTTTGATTTACCTGGACCCTTTAGCGGACATGGTATAGTCTAAAACAAGCCGTCATCTTGCTTAGGCAAGATCTTGTATGACCTCCTCTCTCTGTCTCTCTCTCTCTCTCTGTCTCTCTCTGTCTCTCTCTCTCTCTGTCTCTCTCTCTGTCTCTCTCTCTCTCTCTGTCTCTCTGTCTCTGTCTGTCTCTGTCTCTGTCTGTCTGTCTGTCTGTCTCTCTCTCTCCATCTCTCTCTCTCTCTCTCTCTCACACACACACACACACACACACACGCACACACACACACACACACGCACACACACACCATAACACACACACACCATCACACACACACACACACACGCACACACACACACCATCACACACACACACCATCACACACACACACACTCACACACACACACACACACACCATCACACACACACACACCACACACACACACACACACACACACACACACATCACAGACACACACACACACACACACACACACACACACAATCACACATATGTGTGCTAGCTCGTGATTTTGGACCTTGCTGCCTATGGCCGTAAGGTCCAAAATCACGAACCAGCACAGACGATTCTCCCGTCTCGCCGTCTATTTCAGTCCTATTTTCGACCAGCGCACGCGAGAGCAATTGAATTAATCCGACTATCATGAGCTACTTTTGCGTGTTTGTAACCGAACTTTCTGAACGCCTTTTTTTTTTCGCAGTCCATCTGCAGGAGGCTTAGATCCTCATGAGCCCCCGCAATAGCGGGGATTCATGAGGATCTATGCTTCCTGTTGGCCTAATTCTATGATGATAAAGTCCACATGTAACGCTTATCCACTCCACGCTAAGGGCGCCAGACGAACCATCTGTATGTTGTTCGCGTTGACTTTGACGACGGAGATTGGCACGAGCGGTCTAGTTAGAATATGACTGTATATATATATAGCGTTGTGTTAGCTCGCAACTCTCCGGAGACTCCTGTGTCGTCACACCTGCGTGATCCGTACTCACGCACTTTAAAGTTACATTGACCAGCAAACAATTTCAGTTCAAAAAGCTGTAAATGCTCGTGAAACGAATAAAAACAAACAAACAAACAAACAAACCAAAAAAAAAAAATATATCAATTTGAAATAAAGTACCACCGTGAAAAAGCACAACACAATTTAATATTTTGTTAGCAGTGACATTATACTGAAAGATAAGCTGTGATTGTACTCTCGCCTATACTCTATTTTAATTCGTTTTACTCAAAAATTTAATTAATTTGTTGTACTTGTCTTTTTTAACCTTTTGACGACGGAACACACATATGTGTGCCCCAAGCAAAGCTCCGTTGCCGACGGGACACACACATATGTGCGCTGGCCTAGTTTCCCTATTGCCAATACCGGCAGTATGGTCTAAGGGAAGCAATCTACTATAATATTTCAAGCACTCATTTCTTTACTTGTAGAGTGACTTTTCTTGTTTGTATGGGCTGAAACCAACGAATTAGAAGCTCTAATACAAAACGTCCCCATGTGCAAAAAAAAATGGCAGATTTTGGTGTAAAAACGTTTATGTGTGAAGAAACTTTTCTGTTGTGCCTTTCTTTCTGGATTATTTACTGGTGACACACTAGAATATGTCTCTGGAATGCTAGGTGAGTGTAATTTTCACACTCTGGCTAACTAATACACTAACAGCATGTTCAGTTTCAGTGGAACCCAGTGTGAAACTGTTTTTGATTTTTGGCTTCTTACCCCATCTTCTTTATACACCTGTAAAATCTTAACATTACAAAATATTTTCTTCAGCATAGTGTCTACGAGTTCACCTTGAATTGCTTTTTCCACTGATACCAAATATGTTGGGGTATGATAAGATTTTTACAACAGACAAGGCCAATGAAATTTGTCAAAATTACTACGGTAGCAGGGAAAAATCAAGTTGGCAGACTACGGTGTCAAAAGGCTAAACGTATTTCTTTTTCGGGGTGTGATTTCCTCTGCAGCTTATAAGTTTGACAATCACCGGGTTCCAATAAAATGGACTATCAATGTTGTTTTGCCTTTGTCTTTTATAACCCCTCTTTTCTCGAGACAAGTGAGTACGTACACGCCATAAAGGTGTTGCCTCCCTTTTCGTTTGTCCAATTCTCACCGCTTAGCTAATGAGAAGAGTATAATTTTTTAAAAATATATTTTCGGACTTTACGAAAAACTCATTCTACCCCAGACACACCACAGCAAGATATGGATAGACCATGATAGTTCAAGGGTGATGCCATAATAGCTTGTGCTCTGTGGTCTGCTCTCCTTCTTCCCAAGGGCACAGGGGAGATGGCAGGAGGTGGAAGCGTCTGTGCAGGTGGAAATTGAGTCGGTTGTGCCCGGTCCTCAGACTTAACATGGTCACCTGCTCTTGTGGGGACAGCTGACGGTAACTGTCTAGGGGCCGTTGTGGTGGTCTGTGTCCATTTACTTCAGTTTAACTTGTTCACTCCTACACCCAGTCAGACACTGTTCAACCCTTTCACTGGCAGTGGCAGATGCTGTTTCCGAATTTTGTGTTAACGAGCCCCAGCCGTCCAAGGAACATAGATACAAAGTGGTGTCCGCAAGAGTCTTAGAGTTGCGGGGGCTCATGAGGATCAATGCCTCTTGTACCTGGATAGCGAAGAAGTTAACCCCTTAACTGCCCAGGTAAAGACGAACGTAAAACCAAACTGCAAGAGACATAAACCCTCATGAGCCCCCGCAGTCGCGGGGGCTCATGAGGATTTATGTCTCTTGTTAGATCTGTGTTTTAATGCCTTTTTTCTTGGGGGGGAGGGAGAGTAGGTGGGGGGGGGGGGGGGTCGGGTGCCGACCCATTTTCCTTTTTTTTTTTAAATATTGATAATGGTCATTGTATAGAGGTTTCAGACTCGCAATTCTTGGGTCACTAGCAGTGATGGGGGTAAAACCGTTTGCCAGCACAAAAATGATACGTGTCCCACAGCGAGGAACATGCAGGCAACATAACATTTCGTGCCTGGACCTAAGGGTCGCTCGGTGCAATCGTGTCTAAATTTGCATTCATTAACATCGTTGATACCACTTGCGTGTCGTCCCAAGTATCCATGCAAGCACTTATGTTGAAACTGGGCTTTGTCCAAACTAAAAATATTTTTTGTTGTTGCATACGATAAGAATAAGAGCTGGAATAAGAATAAGAAAGAGAGTAAGAATAAAAATTAAGAATTAAGAATTAAGTATGAGAATGATAATGAAAATGGAAATTAGAATTAAAAAAATAAAAATAAGAATAACAATCATCACAGACAAGAACTTATACCTGAGTGGGGAAAGTTCGGTGTGTAAAAAAAAACTAAAACGTGTTGATTCAAGACATAATAATAATAATAATAATAATAATAATAATAATAATAATAATAATAATAATAATAATAATAATAATAAGTAGTAGTAGTAGGAGGAGTAGCAGTATACTGACGAGCCAAAAAAATGTGACATTTTTGGAATTTTGGGAATTTGGATTTTAAAAAAATGTCACATTTCTTTTGCTCGTCAGTTTAGTAGTAGTAGTGGCAATACCATCCTTAGGCTTGTTGTCGTCATTCTTGTTTGTATTGTTTCGTATTACCCTTCCTTTATTGTTAGTATCATTCTGCAGATCATTATAGGAAATAACGCCTCACTATATTTGTTGCCACAGTAAAATTATTTTTGGCCTTGTCTGTGGTTTTGTAACTTACAGCCTATAGCCCTAAGGTTCCAAATCACAGACAAGTAAACGCCTACGCCCCCCCCCCCCCTCACCCATCCCCTGCCCCCCCCCCCATCCCTCCTTTCATAATTAGTAATTACATTTCTAGTGAAACAAACACTGTTTCTAGTATTACATAATTATTACTATCATATAAAATTTAATAAACTGATTTTAATTCACATTTTATATAAATACTAAACCATTTTCTGTTGCACTGTCGGTTTTTTTTTATTGTTGCTTTTCAAATATCAAAAGAGAATACTGTCATAATTGTGAACAACATTGCCACTTGTTTTCTGAACACCAGATGTGATGCATCCACTAAATAGAAGGGATTACTGGTTATTACATGATAGCATCAGCGGTTTTTCATTAAATGTGCGCTGGTCTGTAATTTTTAACCTTACGGCCTAGGGCCGTAAGGTTAAAAATCACAGACCAGCACGCAACACTAATGAAGCACCCCCGATGTTATCAACAAGATAACAGTACGCGTACTCATCAATTTGGTGCAATGATTAATTTTAATCAATTGCAGCTCTGAGTAAATGTTCACATTTTGCATAATTGTGGGGTTTTGCTGTTGTTGTTGGGTTTTTTTTTTCAGTTATCGGCTCGTCACAGTGAGAAAAATACTTACATCAAAGTACTGTCAAAATTATTTGATATGAGTTAACATGGAGGACACAGAAGTTGATCGGAATTGTGAAACCAACTGGATACTCCTACACGTCCCACAGTGTTAATTAATTAGTTTGTTGGTTCTATGGTTCATTCCTTGGTTCGTTTGTTCGCTGGTTCGTTCGTTTATTCATTGATTCATTCGTTCGTTCTTGCGTTCTTTTGTTTGTTCCTCCCTTTCTATCTTATTTCCTCATTCATTCATTCATTCATTCATTCATTTCTATTTTTCTTTCATTCATTCATTCATTCATTCATTCATTCATTCATTCATTCATTCATTCATTCATTCATTCATTCATTCATTCATTCATCTTTTTATTTCGTTCTTTCGTTTGTTCTTTCTTTTGCTCGTCCGTTAGTCCGTTCATTCATTCATTCATTCATTCATTCATTCATTCATTCATTCATTCATTCATTCATTCATTCATTCATTCATTCATTTTTATGTTGTTTTATCTATTGGTTGTTCCGTATCAGAAGCCGCTTATCAAAGACTGAGCACCGGCAGGGCACTCTGCTGGAAGAAAACGGATATAAATAAGACAAGCAAGAGGCATAGATCCTCATGAGCCCCTGCAACTTGGGGGCACATGAGGATCTATGCCTCTTAAAGATGGCTTGTGACTGCCCGCCGTGCTGAATTCTTCATGTGTGTAAGTCCATCACTCCCACTGTATCCCACAGGCCTATCTATAAGGCTCATACTTCTCTTCTCGTGGAGTAATGTCTGTTTTTTTCCTAATTTTGAGCGCATTACATGAGTTTACCCACCTCTCTGTGAGGACTGCTTCTGAACACAGCCCGTGAGTCACACAGAGATACGGTATTTACACACAAACACTTCCGTCACGGAAACAGTCGCCTGCGGATGTCATCATCTGGAGTGACGATGTTACTCTCAGGGCAACGTTTAGGATAAGAAAGCCGTGAAAGTGTCTTTGTTAGAGATCTGCGGTGTTTTTTTTTTTTTTTTTTTTTTTTTTTTTCAGTACGTGTTTCTTGTTTTACAACTTAAACAGTTTAACTTACCAAAAATCGAGGAGCAATGCGAGCTTCCTTCCTATGGAAAAGCTCGTCAGTTATCACAGGGCAGCGCCAACGGACATATGACGTGCAACCTTTGGCTGCTGTTATCTTTATCACCGGTATTCACAGATACACATGCTATAATTTCCACGATAAAATATCTTTGCTGAAGTGAAAACAAAAATGTTTTATTTGAAAATATGAAATACATTATTGTTTTCTAGAATGACTCATTTGTCTCTGCTTCTGAGACAGGATATTAACTGAAAAGGTGCTGTAAATTGATTCGTTATTGTCTTTCTAATCCCATTCAATGTCGTTGGACGCAAAACAATTCGTGAGACCGTGGCGAATCCAGTTCCAGATTAACTCGCCCATCCAAGTAACAGGGATAAAAATAGCGTCATCAAGAGGCAAACAACCTTTAGCAGTTGGTTGGGATTCACATTTTTGCTGTTGTCAGAGAAAGGGTTATCTCTTAGACATTAGGACAGGAGATAGTTCGACCATGATAGTTCAAGGGCAATGGCAGAATTCCCTAGAGACGCCATTATACTCGCAGTACCCTTCAACTATCATGGTCGTTCCTTCTCCTGAGCTGGCCTGTATAAGGTAACACACAATTTCGAAAATTTTAGACCATACACACCAAAGTATTAAAACACTTGATATCAACCCTTTGTCTGCCAGGGGGGTGGGGTGGGGGGGGGGGGTGCAACATTATGTCTTTGAAAGAAGAGCAAATTATCACCGAATAATAACCCCATCGATCCAAGGAACACACATACAAAGAGGGTCCTCAAGAGGCAAAGAACCGCATGAGTCCCCGCATCTGCAGGGGCTCATGCGGTTCTGTGTCTCTTGCAGTTGGGCGGTGTTTGCATTTTAGTCCGGCCGTGAAGGGCTAGGGGTTAACAGTTCGATTTAATTTCTCGAAATTTACACAATTATACTACCATGCTTTCGACTAGATTTTTGCGACTAACAAATTAACGTCCAAAGTTGTCCAATGAGGTAGATTTTCTTTTTCGTACGTTTTTTTCCCCCCTAGAAACATTTCAACTAAACGCACCTTCACTTTTCATGTTTACACTAACACCCAGGACTACGTTTGAACTCGTAGGTAGGAGGGACCAGGCGCTTGACACCTGCAGACCGGATTGTGTTGTATTTGGGATTAAGCCGCTCTGTCGCTGTCAAGCCGTGAAATTTAAACTAAGCATCCTTTTGAGTGTTCATTCGAATGCAATTGCTGCTGTATAGTCGTCAAATTTAACCTCCTTGTGTGATGGAGCCACCGGAACAGCAAACAGTACTGGTGGCTGCACGCACAAGGGGGTTAAACTAAACATCAACTGGTTATCGTTGAATTCGAAGCCGTGAAATTTAAACTAAGCATCCTTTGAGGCTTCACCGCTTAACTCATTCTACCCCAGACACACCACAGCAAGATAAGGATCGACCATGATAGTTCAAGGCTGATGCCAGAATAGCTTGGCGCCTATGGGCGCCAAGCTATTCTGGCATCACCCTTGAACTATCATGGTCGATCTGTGCCCTGCACTGCAATGCAGTCTTCAGAGGACAACGGCAAAACGTAAGGATTTCGGTGATGGGGTAGAATGAGTTAACTCCCGGGATAAGGCCAGCTCTACTCAGCCGCAAGAAACATATACCCTCATGAGCCCCCGCGTCACTGGCAAGTCCTATCTTCTAGACGCATAGTTTGCTCACATTTACATCCATGCCGGTCAGTGTGCAGGCGTCAATTCGTGATCACTGGAGTTGAAGGGGTTAGTTGGAAAGAGCCAATTACTGGACAGCCCCACCCGCCGATTACCCGGATCCATGAAGCTATCACGGTCGAGCTCCAGAAACCTGTATCTATTAGGTGATAAGGTCATCAGGTCGTCATAAGCAATGTTTGTAAAGGCAAAGCTTCCAAGTTTAACCCTTTTAACCCCGTGGGTGCATTTCCCGAATTTTAGAAGTGTTACTTAACGACTAGGTACCACTTGCAGGAGGTGGATTGACCAGGACAATTAAAGGGTAGTGCCAGATTGGCTTGGCGCTTGAAGGCGCCAAGCTAAGCTGGCACTACCCTTCAATTATCATGGTCAATCAATCTCCTGCCGTAGGGTGTTGGGGCTAAAAGGGTTAGGTACATCAATCATTAACCCCTTCGCTGTTGAGAAAAAGCGAACACAGATTTCAGAAACAAAAAAACTCCAGGTACTTCCGTTAGTAGGAAAGATAATCTGAGGGGCGTTCGTCCACTTGGTAGTGTTTGGCAGACGAGCCTAATGCGAGTCATGAATGTGATAATAAGAGCAAACATCTCTCAACATCATACTTTTTCGTTCTCCTAAACACTCTCCGTCCATTCAGCTGATTGGCGCGCCTTTCAAACAGAGTCATATTAGCACAGGCAAGTGCGGCGTTTCTGCATTTTGCACAGACACGAATTAGGCGCGTAAGTGCGTTTTCACATTTCAAACAGACACAAGTTAGGCACAGAAGTGCTTCCCCCATATTTCAAGCAGACACAAATTAGGCACACGAGTGTGTTTTCACGTGTCGAACAGACACAAATTCGCCACACAAGTGTGTTCAAGAAATCGACCACAAGGCATTTTTCTGTCATCGCGAGTATTATCGAACTTCACGCTTCCATCAATGCCGGTAACAGGTGAACACGATCCAGCGGCAAGAGACACAGATCCTCATGAGCCCCCCGCTACTGCGGGGGCTCATGAGGATCTATGCCTCTTGCAGACACAACATTGTGTCAAAGTTCCCTGGGCGGCTGGGGCTCTTTGGAGTTGAATCACGAAGACTTCTGGGAAGTCTGGGGCTCTTTGGAGTTGAATCACGAAGACTTCTGGGAAGTCTGGGGCTCTTTGGAGTTGAATCACGAAGACTTCTGGGAAGTCTGGGGCCGCTAGCACTGAAGGGTTTATATTGCTCAGAAGCTGACAATAATGTTTGTCTTTTCTGCAGATTCGTTGCCAGCTGCAACGTTATACACTTCCGCAGCTATTGATGCGGGGCGCCTTAAATGAGCTTAAAAAAAAATCACTCGGCCTGTAAATTTTGCTAGTCAATGAAAACAAAACAAAAAAGGATGGAGCAACCAGCAGCAGAGTCCAGCACATGAATTGGGAGAGGAAAAGAATCCCATTCAAAAACTAAATGCAGCAAACAAATAGAAGAAGAGTGGAGCAAAGTGGGGGAGAGAGGGGAATGGGAGGGGAAGTCTTCCCCTCCCCTTCCCCTCACTCTCCCACTTTAGGGGAAGGGATATGACAAAACGCTGGACACAGCGAAAGATGAGAGAACAAACTACCAAATACTAAAAGCAGCTATTTCCAGAAGCGGTTGGTAGCCCTGAATTTGAATAAAAAAAATTCTGCAGCCAGACACATAGCCACATTGTTCTCAACAGTCTGTGAGGCCGATGGCTCTTATTTGGTCCATTTACATGCATGTTTTTTTGTTTTTTTTTTAACCTGACGTCCTTCATGGGACGATCAGTCTATAATTAAAGGGGTGGGAGGAATAAGGGTGGTGGGGGGGGGGGGGTGGCGAGGAGGAGGTACTTGGAAACAAAATATACCTCAAATCACCTCAAAATCCTTAGAAAACCCTCAGAGTCCAACAATTTTTAACATACAAGAAGATACTGGACAACGACAAAAACGATGCACAAATACTAGACAGCGACAGAATCAAATAAAAAACAACCCGAAACACCAGCGCTGTGTAATGACAAGCCACCAAGGACCCTTCCCAGAATCGCGTGCTTTGGGGGAAAGGGGGATAACCGCTCTAGCCGCATGTCCATAATTGGGCAGAACAAGGGCGAGCGTTACCCAATTAGGCCTATGCGCCCCAGTAAATGAGAAAGGGATTCATCACTCAGTCAGCACCAGGGTAAAAACAGTTGTAGTCCTCGCCGCCTGAGCGCCAGACTCTCTGTCCCAGCTCGAGCAGAATTCATTTAAATTGGAGAAAGGCAGGGAGCGGGAAGTTGATTGCTCGTGATTGATTTCAAAATAGCGTGAATATTCTTGACTTATTTGAGTTAGTCGATACAAGCGCTGTATGAATTGATATCGCCATCATCACCATCATCATCACTGTCATAGTCATCGCCCAATATCAACATCAGTTTCAACATCGTCATCATTACCATCATCATTATCTGAACAAGACGCGTAAATATACATGAGGCCCTGCAATTACGGGGCCTCATGTATATCTACGCCTCTTGCAGATGGGTTGTCGTTTTCTTGCAGCAGTCCTAACCTTTCTTCGCTCCAGGGGGAGCTTTTGTGCCTCCCCGACCAGGAGAGTTCTGCAAGCAAAGGGAGATAATTCGCGAGTGTCCACCGCCGGATCATGCGGCATCACTCTGGGCCGTTTGCTCAAGCCGCAGAACCATGAATGCAGAGTTTGCTCTCCTTGCTAGCACCCAGGCCCACAAGAGCTGTTCTGGTCGCTGGATGAAGCGCTCCTGACCTCCGCCTACAGAGGGAAATAGAGCTGCCGGATAATACTGTCGACCTTAGCCAACACGAGCTTGAGGAACACGGACTTAATTTTACTTAGTCGCTGGTTGCTAGAAAGGACTCAGCCACAACAGTCAATGTTGGATTGTGAAATGTAGAAATCCCAAAGAGGAACTCATCTCTACACACGTTTCGCAAGAGGCTTAGGTATGAGGACCGATGCCTATTGCAGAAGAAAACAGATTGTTTAGGAGCTTATGATGATCTATGCCGTTGAAAATGGAACTATGGGAAAGGGTGGAAATTAGTGAAGGGCGTTTTATGATTGTACATCTGGAAGAAGATTTGTGACCTCAACAGACGGCAGAATGGAAACTGATGCACGAGATTATGAGTGAATATCGTTCTGTCTTGCACACTGTCCAAGAGAATGTGACGCCTTATGCCGTCTGCGTGGACGCATGAGGATCTGCTCCTCTTGGAGATTGGTGGACGTTCTTGGCGGGACTCGTTCTGATTGGCTGGCCCTTCTCCAGTATTTTCTTTCCATTTCAGCGAGGAAATGGCCGCGGGGCTACCATGGTGCCCCCATAAAGATGGCGGCCGGAGCAGGCTCGGAGTTTCGATGGGAGATAGTGATGGGGGCGTGTTCAGTAGAATTTGGATACATGGAATTGGGGACGACTGAAAATGGCATGAGAGGGGGGCAGTTTTCAGACAGAAAATCTCACTTGGGCGAAAGTACTGAGACGTAGATGTGAACCGGATGCATGACATTTAACCCATTCGCTGCTTGTGATCGCGAATTTCGCGTCAGTAACTACTGCACACTGACCGACATTCGCGTGAAAAACACAGATGTAAACGGAACAAAATTATTCATAAAGAACAAAGTAAAAGATTAGCAAGAGACATAAATACTCATGAGCCCCCGCGACTGCGGGGACTCATGAGGATTTATGGCTCTTGCAGTTGGGTAGCGTTCATCTTTTCCCGGGCAGTTTACAGACACAGAAAGTATGCATATACTGACGAGCAAAACAAATGCAACACCATCGAGATCATCTGAAGCCCTTCATTTCGACGATGTCGCATTTCTTTTGCTCGTCAGTATATCTCTTGGGGTGAAGTATTGATGTGCTTTCCTTTTAGAGGCTTCGCTGGCACAACTCCGAATAGATGGCTTGTAGCTTAACATTAATTTCCGCAGAAGGGATATCAAAGACAGGGGTTCTTAAAATTGCTTTTAGCTACAGTGTATCCGTACATTCTGAAACAACTTTCACCCCCACACCACCCCCATACCCCCCACCCCACACCCCATCACCACCACCCCCCACACCCCCCCCCCCCCCCCACACACACACAAAATAATAATAATAATAATAATAATAATAATAATAATAATAATAATAATAATAATAATAATAATAATAATAATAATAATAATAATAATAATAATAATAATACGTTTGAAGAAAAACACTCGTTACAAATTTCTGATGGTCTTATGTATTAGATTTGCTTTTGCAATGTCACTGCAACCTTTTTTTTTAATATTTTGTTGTAAATTTTAAACTAGACATTCCTCAGATACATTTTCTGGGAAATTTTGGGTTGGAACATTTCAGTCACGCCTTCAAATATCTCTCTATTGTCCGTCTTCCTCCACTGCATGCCGGTTAAACTCATCTGTGTCTTGTTTTAATCAGGAGTCAATGCCAGGAAGAGTCTTGTGGCCACATGCTAATGAAATTCTATCACACGTTTATTGTCTTTAGGGCTAAGAGAGGCACCTACGGGACACGAGGATTACTGATCTTTTGCTCCCTGCGCCTTTATGAAAATGGATCTTAAGGGTGCCAGCAAGAGGAATAGATCCTCATGAGCCCCCGCAGTTGCGGGGGCTCATGAGGATCTATACCTCTTGCAGAAATGATGGAGTTTCACAGTAGTTCCGTTGTTGTCGATTTTTGAGTCTGTCGATTACTGAGAGGAACACGGATTTAAAACTAGGCTGGCAAGAGGCTATGCTTAAAAGCTCATAAGCTCAGCAAAAGGCAAAGATCCTAAAACGCCCCTGCAGGCTTCGAGAGCTTCTGGGGATCTATAACTCAGACAGATGTATAGTTTTTGGTATATAAATACAATTTCAAGTGTCAGTGTCCCTCCATATCAGAAGAAATAAAGACTTAGATGCGTCCATTTAAAAGACGAAGGATGTCGCCACACATGATTTAGGTCTGTACCTCTGTCAGATTAGTCGCGTTGGTTTCAGGACTGTCTTCTCGTGGGAGGCGATTTTTGGTGGGATTGGCCGCCAGTCTAAACATTGTTTGATTCCTTGGTAAATCAAGAAGCGTTGATAATCTTTAAACTAGTCCCCGCCTGCGGTCTTAATATTGCTGCGCCTCTCCCTCCCCCCCCCCCCACCACCCCCACCCCTTTAGGGACACAACAAGAGATTTTAGGCATCGGCTGGGATAGCAATATACTTTTTAAAAATTTAATCATTGCGTAACATGTTCTATTCTACTGATGTGACAAGGCTGATAGCCGGTTATTATTACTCTTTTAGACTAAATATATTCGGTTTGTATTCAAAATATGTTGACGTGAGTCCGAAATAGCTCAGGCGGTTAAACGTCGGAGAAGGAGAGCGAAGGGAATCCCGGACCCGGTAGCTGGACTCACAATCCAGGGGGAAAAACGGATTTGTTCAATAGCATGTCCGTTGAAAGGTCCTGGTAAATCAAAGTCGCACAGTTGGAGTGCGCCTGAGTTGATTAGTGTTCAGGTCGTACTCCGTAGGCAATAGATTTCCCTGTCCCCCATAACCCGCCCGTCAGGGCCGTCAACTCCATGATCACTTCGATGCTGTGGACGTTAAACCCGAACTAACCAACCAATCAAATATGTTGACGTCTGTAGTGACGTCTTTGGGTGTGTGTGTGTGTGTGTGTGTGTGTGTGTGTGTGTGTGTGTGTGTGTGTGTGTGTGTGTGTGTGTGTGTGTGTGTGTGTGTGTTTTGTGTATGTGCGCACGCGGGCGTGTGTGTGCGTGTGTTGTAGTGTCAGTATGTGTATGTATTCGTGCATATGTGTATGTGTGTAATTCCTCGCCCAAGCCTGATTATGAGGTTGTTCTGTGGTTTTCAACCTTACTGCACCACATGTGCTGGTCTGAGATTTTGGACCTTACGGTTGTAAGCCGTAAGGTTCAAAATTACAGACCAGCAGGCATCTGTTGTGAGGGTTTGAATTGAACCATACTATTTCCCAAACCACCGGAACCAGTGTCTCGACTGAACTACATATGACCAAATACGTTTTAGAAACAGATATCAATCAAAATTAAGTCCATTCTTAGGCTTATATCATCACGTGCTTCTGCAGCCTACACGTGTCCATGAGGGTCTGTGCGCAACAGGAGACTGACAACGTTCAAAGCAGGCGTGAACTAAACTGTCACAATTGAAGCAAAAATTGCTGTAAAATATTGTGTGGTGCGCCATTCTCTTCAGCCCATTCAGCCCAGACGCACTACAGCAGGGGATGGGTGGACCATGATATATCAAGGGCAGTGCCAGATTAGATTGGCACCTGTCGGCGCCAAGCTAATCTGGCACTTCCCTTGAATTATCATGGTCGATCCATCTCCTGCAACTGGTGCATAGTCATTAGATGACGCCTCCAACATTTGTGAAATTCAGCCGTCGGGCTCAAGGAGTTAATCAACTATCACATCAACTCTAGTACGTTGTGTCTGCAGTATGCATAGAGTTTTATGTGGCCATGTAGCCTCTGCAGAGACTGGTTAGAATCTTTTTTTTTTTTTAAATCGCAAATTTACAACTACATATTAATGTTGTTCATAACATCAGAGTAAGTCAGCTGAAATGTTTCCATCAGTAAGATACGTAAATTCTCACGAGACAAGGGAAAGATTCACACTATAGATAATCGTAGCTGTCAGACTCCGCGCTATTGAATTGTGCCATTGAAGAACCTGCAGGAACTCACGAGAATCTGCACAAAAAGAACCATGACAAGATCTAAAATTATACATGATTTTATTTTTTTTTTAATCGGAGGGTTAGCTGGTTGGTTTTTATGGTTTAAAGCCGCGCAGGCGACTAAAGCCATCTCACTGCGAATGAAACGACGGGAGGTTCACACTATAATTTTCATTAACCCCCTTGCTGCCAGGTGAGGTTTACTGTGTCTGTACTATTCGTTAATCTAACTAAAAAGTGCACCAGAAACGTGGACTCAAAAAGTGGTGTCAGCAAGAGGCATAGATCCTCATGAGCCCCCGCAACTGCGGGGGCTCATGAGGATCTATGCCTCTTGCATATGAATTGTGTTCACGTTTCTTCACGGCAGTGAAGGGGTTAATCATGTCTGTCAGTATTCGCGCTGTTGAGGCGGCATTGAAGGTCCTAAATTACACGGTGACGATGTTCGCTATGACACCTCAAGTGATCATTCACGTCACATCTCCCGACGTTTGACGTTCGTCGATAGAGCGGACCAACAATGCCTGTTTTGTCCCCAGTAAAGATTTCTAGAATTCTATGCACTTTTGTAGCGGACAATAAAAGAAGGGACCTAAACTGTGTTGCGTCCGTATTTAATAGCATTCGTTATGAATGTGTTTTATTTTTGTTGTGAATGAATTGGGTCTTTTCTTCCGAATGTAGTTTGTTTGTTTCTCTCTTTATCAAATATAGTGTGTGTGTGTGTGTGTGTGTGTGTGTGTGTGTGTGTGTGTGTGTGTGTGTGTGTGTGCGTGTGTGTGTGTGCGTGTTTTTTTGTGTCTCTGTGTGTGTGTTTTTGTGTGTGTATGTGTGTGTGTGTTTGTGTGTGTGTGTGTGTGTGTGTGTGTGTGTGTGCGTGTTTGTTTGTGTCTGTGTGTGTGTGTGTGTGTGTGTGATGGTGTGCGTATGTGTGTGTGTGTGTGCGTGTTTGTTTGTGTCTGTGTGTGTGTGTTTGTGTGTGTGTGTGTCTGTGTGTGTGTGTTTGTGTGTGTGTGTGTGTGTGCATGTTTGTTTGTGTCTGTGTATGATGGTGTGTGTATGTGTGTGTGTGCGTGTGTGTGTTTGTATGTGTGTGTGTGTGTGTGTGTGTGTGTGTGTGTGTGTGTTGTGTGTGTGTGTGTGTGTGTGTGTGTGTGTGTGTGTGTGTGTGTGTGTGTGTGTGGCATAGAGAGAGTGAGAGTAAAAAGATTGTAATATTTATCGTTGCAATTCTGTGTGCTATTTGTTATGACTTGTTTGGACCTGTTTCCTTTATATTCCATTCCATTTTATTCTGTTCTGTTCTATTCTGTTTTGTTCCGCTAACGCAAGCGACAAGAAAGATGGAGACACAGTATAACCTGTCTGGCCGACCACCTCTTTTGCAAGGAAAATAAAAGTGGTGTTAACCCATTAAACCCCGAGTCCCTACGGCAGAAGATGGATTGACCATGATAATTCAAGGGTAGTGCCAGATTAGCTTGGCGCCTTTAGGCGCCAAGCTAATCTGGCACTACCCTTGAATTATCATGGTCAATCCATCTCCTGCAACTGGTACATAGTCATTAGGCAACACCTCCACAATTTGAGAAATGGGACCTTGGGGGTGATAGGGTTAACACATTCTACACCAAGGACCAAAATCCCCAAATTGTGAAGTTGCCCTCGGAAGGGCTGTATTACAATTCTAGGGACAGATCGAGCATAATAGTTCAAGGGTGGTGCCAGAATAACTTGGCGCCTAAAGGCGCCAAGCTAATCTGGCACTACCCTTGAATTATCATGTTCAATCCATCTGCTGCCAAGCTATTCTGGGCGCCAAGCTATTCTGGCCCCACCCTTGAACTATCATGCTCGATCCTTGTCTTGCTGTGGTGTGGCGGGGCTGAGTGAGTTAAAACACAGATGTTCTGAAGAGAAATCTTCAAGTTCAAGACAAAGTGCTACATGTTATAGATAAGATAAGATAAGATAAGATAAGATAATATAAGATAGTTTATTGCCATATGTTTCCATGTACAAAACAATAAAAACATTGAAGGCTTTCATCCAGGTGGCTTACTTACTTACGCCTGTCACCCCTACCCGGGTATAGGCCGTCGACGAGAGACCTCCAGCAACTCCTGTCCTGTGCTTCTCCTTCGATTCTACTCCAGGTGGTTCCCAGTCTCTTGATGTCTGCTTGGAGGTCTCGACGCCAGGAGTTTCTCGGCCTACCTCTTTTCCTCTTTCCCTGGGGGTTCCATGACAATGCCTGCCTAGTGATACTGGAAGCTGGCTTTCTCAGACTGTGACCGATCCATCCCCATCTTCTTCGCCCAATTTCATTCTCTGCTGTTATCTGCTCTGTTCTCTCCCAGAGTCTGACGTTGCTGATCTTCTCTGGCCAGTGGATTTTCAAAATTTTTCTAAGGCAACTGTTCATGAAGGTCTGTTCTCTGTTGACTGTGGTTTTTGTCAATCTCCATGTCTCTGCTCCATATAGGAGAACTGCTTTTACATTGGAGTTGAAAATCCGGACTTTGGTGTGTTGTGACAGCTCTCTGGAACTCCACACTTTTTTTCAACTGGAGAAAGGCTGCTCTGGCTTTACCGATTCGTGCTCTGACATCTGCATCAGTGCCGCCTTTTTTGTCTATGATGCTCCCGAGATAGGTGAAGGACTCCACCTCCTCCAACGGGGTGCCAGCAAGCAAGACTGGTTCTTCCCTGGTTGCGTTCAGCCACATTGTCTTTGTTTTCTGTTTGTGAATGGTGAGGCCCACTTGGGACGAGATGTCAGCAAGCCTCGTGGTCTTGTCCTGCATTTGTTGATGAGTGTGGGACAGTAATGCCAAGTCGTCTGCAAAATCGAGGTCGTCAAGCTGTGTCCACAGTGTCCACTGTATTCCACTTCGTCTGTGCTCTGTGGTCATCTTCATGACCCAGTCTATGGCCAGTAGGAAGAGGAACGGAGACAGCAGACACCCCTGCCTGACACCAGTTCTGACCTGGAGCTCTCTGGTGAACTGCCCTTCGTGGATCACGCGACATGTCATGCCATCATTGCTACTCTTGATCAGGCGGACGAGCTTTGTGGGTACACCGTAGTGTCGTAGGAGTTTCCACAGAGTCTCTCGGTCCACGCTGTCAAATGCTTTCTCATAATCCACAAAGTTGACGTACAGCGGGGAGCTCCACTCCAGAGACTGTTCCACGATGATGCGGAGAGTGGCGATCTGGTCTGTACATGATCGGTTCTTCCTGAATCCTGCTTGCTGGTCTCTCAGCTGGGGGTCAACGGAGCTCTTCATTCTCTCTAGGATGATCCTGTTGAAGACCTTTCCTGGTACTGACAGCAAGGTGATTCCTCTGTAGTTGGAACACTTGCTGAGGTCGCCTTTCTTGGGAAGCTTGATTAGGTACCCCTCCCTCCAGTCAGCTGGCATCACCTCCTCTTCCCAGATCTTTCCAAACAGTGGGTACAGCATCTCCAATGTTGTCTCTAGGTCTGCTTTCAGAGACTCCGCTGGGATGCCATCTGGCCCTGCTGCTTTGCCATTCTTCAAAAATGCCACTGCTTTTCTGATCTCTTCCCGGCTGGGTCTGTCACAGCTGATGGGTAGGTCGGTCTCTGCCGGCTGGATGTCTGGGGGGTCGGGTGGGCTAGGTCTGTTCAGTAACTCTTCAAAATACTCGGCCCATCTGTCGAGTTGGTCTGCTCTGTCTGCAATAGGCTTGCCTTCTTTGTCTTTTACTGGTCTTTCTGTATGGCCATACTTACCCGACAATCTTCTGGTAATGTCGTAGAGCTGTTTCATGTTGCCGCTGCCTGCTGCCTTTTCTGCCTCTGCTGCCAGGCTGTCCGTGTAGGCCCTCTTGTCTGCCCTGATACTCCTCTTCACCTCGCGGTTGGCTTCCGAGTATTCCCCCTGTGCCCTTACTTTGGCTGCTCTCGTGCGACTGTTGTTGACCGCTGCTTTCTTCTGCTTCCTCACTTCTATCTTCTTCAAGGTCTGTGCCGACAGCCAGTCCTTGTGGTGGTGTTTCCTGAACCCTACAGTGTCTTTGCAGGTTGAGTTCAGCGCCTCTCTAACTGCCTTCCACTGCTGCTCTGTGGTGACCGCCTCCTCTTCATTTACTAGCTCCTGTAGCGCTTGAAACCGGTTGGACAGCACCAGTTTGAACTCTTCTCTAACTCCAGTTTCTCTCAGGAGGCCTACATTATAGCGCTGTCTTCTTGTTGTCTCTGTGCGGCTTTTCTTTAGCTTGAGCTTCATTCTTAAGGTAAGCAGATGGTGGTCTGAGGCGACATCTGCTCCCCTCCTCACTCGAACATCTTGAAGGGATCTTCTAAATTTCTTGCTAATGCAGATATGGTCTATTTGGTTCTCTGTTGTATGGTCAGGTGAGACCCAAGTTGCTTTGTGTATTCTTCTGTGTGGGAAGATGCTGCCTCCATTGACAAGTCGGTTTAGAGCACAAAAGTCTACAAACCTCTCCCCGTTCTCACTCATCTCCGAGCATAGTCCCTGTCTCCCCATCACCTCTTCGTATCCGGTGTTGTCCTCCCCTATTTTGGCATTAAAATCGCCCATGACGATGGTGATGTCTCGCTCCGCACATTTGTCCACGGCACTCTGGAGTCGGTCGTAGAACTCTTGTTTCTCTTCCTCGTCACTGTCATTGGTGGGCGCATAACACTGGATGACGTTCAGCTTGAGCTTTTTCTTGGTTCTAAAGGCTGCTGTTATAATTCTTGGCCCAAGAGGTTCCCAGCCCATCAGCGCTCTCTGTGCCACTGGTGACAGCATGAGTGCTACTCCTTCTGTATGGGGGGCATTCTCCTCTTCATGACCTGAATACAGAATCATCTCCCCACTTAACAGCCTTTTCTGGCCAGACTGCGTCCATCTGGCTTCACTGATGCCTAGCAGGGAAAGGTTGTACTTTTGAATTTCCGATGCTATCTGGGCGGCCTTGCCGCTCTGGTACATGGTCTTGACGTTCCATGTGCCCATGGTTGTATCCCTGGATAGAGAGAGGCGGCTCGGTCCTGTGGCTTCCGAAGACTTCCGGCTTTCACCACAGGACGTCATAAGTCTTCTAGTAGAAGAACCTTCCTCCTCCAGGAAAGGAATTACTGTTAGTCTTTTCGTCGGCGTTTTTGTAGCTATTTCCTTTTTTGCAGGGTGGGGAAGCTACCCCCACGCCCAACCCCCTTACTAGGAGGACCAGGGGTTTTCTGTCGGGGTCACCTTCCCTTAGACCATGTTGGTTCACGGCACCTTATTTCATTCGGTGCACCCCTCTCACGAGGGACCCCCTATCCACCACCCAGGGGACGCGCCTCAACGCCGTATGGTCCCAGCGCGAGGATCCAGGTGGCTACATCTACCTAAATGATGCGCCATAATGACATGGAGCACTTCTTGCCCGTGAAGTCTCCTTTTGAGAGAGTGCCGGCTTGAATGATGGTCTTTAATGACAGGTGAAATTTCATCAAGTTGATCACTCATAAGAGGTGCTGTTGTACAACAATTTGTATGCTGCTCTGTGGTTTAAAAAAAAAAGAGACAAACTAACTTACTAATCCAAAATCAGTACAAAGAAACAAACCAAATGGAAAGTACTGCCAATAACCCCTTTGCTATAGGCCGTTTGACATCGGAGCGCACAGCGCTTTTGCCAATATCTCCGCAAAGAAAGACTTTTCTGTACCACTTTAAAGAACAAATATCATTTAGTGTCGGATGATCTAATATGGAATATTTTACTAATCTCCTGTGATTTGTAGAGTTTGCTCTACAGTCGTAAAAATGTGGTGAAAAGAAAAGAAAAGAAAAAGCCATTTTCTATATCCTAAATGGAGCCCTGGCAGATTTCAATATCGAGGTCAAGCATGCAGACTTTATGTATGTCTGCGCAGTTTCCGGTTTGAAAATTTGGCCAATTCACGTGAAAATGGATCTGTCATATTTTGGGCTGCTTATATCCAGGGCACATTTAGGGATGTAAAACCAGCCATTTAATGAAAATAAAATCAGAATTGTTACGACAGTACAGCAAAACTGATACATTGTTCGAGTTTCTTAAAAGTAAATGGTATTAGGTCAACTGTCACTGAATGATATTTGTTGTAAGATTGGTATAGAAAAGTGGATCTTTGATGAGATATTAAATTTTGCGAAAAACGGTGTGCTCTCCGATGTCAAACGACCTATACCAGTGATCACGAATCACGCATCTGAAACGACTGCATACTGACCAACATTCGTGTGAGTAATAAATACAGGTATAAATGTGACAAAAGCAGACATAAACAACACAAGACTAACAAGAGACATAAATCCTCATGAGCCCCCGCGACTGCGGGGGCTCATGAGGATTTATGTCTCTTACATCTGGGTAGAGTTCGCCTTGCCACGGCATCTACTGGGTTAAACAAATCACGAGAAAGAGAACGCAATATGTTTGCAAAAGCACACTACCGCGAAAATTAGTAGGCGTAACAGATAGGAGATCATTTTGATAGATAAATCAAACTCACAACGAAATTGGAAAGTCGCCGTATTTTCCGAAAAATAATAAAAACGTAGGCTGCATTCAACGACAAGCTTTAACAGATGTGTAAACATGTTCGCACGTTCACTAACCTCTAAAACCGTGTGTACGAAAGAAAAACAAATCGCGACCATAGACATTTTCGGCGGTAAGTTGACACAAAGATGGAGGATGACGGGAGGCTACTCCAAACGCTCCAGACGAAGGGAAGCTACTCCAAACTTAGAGGGGGCTTCCATTTCTTCAAACCCCGAAAGAAACGTAAGAAAAGTGTGAGTAAAAGATGTTGGTAAAATGTTCAGATTTTCACAAGCAAGGGACGCAAATTATCACGAGCCCCTGCGAATGTAGGCGCTCATGAGAATCTATGTTCCTTACAGATAGAACGTTGTGACAATGGGGATAAGCTCTAAACGTAGGGTCCCCTCCACCTTTTTGTTGGAAACACCAAGGCCGCTTTTTTATAGTCGAGAATTTGTCAAGCATTTTGAGGAGGGCGCGTAGCGAGCGCTTGTGAACAATGTCTTTTTTACTTTTTCCTTCAGCCTCTTCACATCGGGGGGTCTCTATGGGCAAACAACCGCGTCGCTGCTTACCGTAGGAATCACGTCCCTTTGAATAGAATTTCAGCGCGTCTTAGCGCTTGACGATTTTGCGCTGTAGAAAGTTTCTATTGAAACAGCATCTACTTGAATGTCGATGAAAAATCTTAAGTGTGAGAACATTTTACACTTTCTAAATACCTCGGTAAACTTAATACGGCCCTTCAGTTAAGGAACAACGATATACTCAGGCCCGTGCAAGAGCCATAGATTATCATGAGCTCCCGCAAAGCGGGAGCTCATGAGAATCTATGCCTCTTGCAGATGGATATTATTGCATGTTTCAGAATAATACTGTGAAAGATAAATAAAGTGTCTAACGCATAAAAGCTTCTTTTTGCGATTTTGGTGGTGTCAGTGGTTAAACAGAAAAGCTGCTTTGAAGGGAGAAACACTGTGCTATCACTTGTGTACAAAAAACTGTAATACTTATCAAATTGAGATACTATCGCAATAATAATATTCAACATGGTTTTGTTATATGTTTGCCTGGCAATAAGCAATTATCTTCGTCAAATATTGTCATAGCCGTGTAAGCATGGTCTCAATATTCCGTGGGAAATTAGATTAATATGCATGTTTGGGTTGGCATTTCCTCTTAATATCTGGACTGATTTTTTTTTTTTATACAGGAGTTTAAAATATCTATGTCATAATAGTAATATCATTATATCACTATCACTATTATATATATATATATATATATATATATATATATATATATATATATATATATATATATATATATATATATATATATATATATATATATACATATACCTATATATATAGTTATAGTGATATAATGATACAGTACAACTACTACTGCTGCTGCTACTGCTACTAAGTCTACGTCTGCTACAACGAACGTCTCGTAAGGTCGCATATAACAAAAGTCGGACACAACAACACTATTTCTGTAGTCACGACTACACTCTAAGTAAAATACTTTGCTTATTCCAGACTCCGAAAACAGCAGGGACATTGGGACTCCTGGTAATTTGTTATATCCAAAGTTTACTGAATAATAATAATAATAATAATAATAATAATAATAATAATAATAATAATAATAATAATAATAATAATAATAATTATTATTATTATTATTATTATTATTATTATTATTATTATTATTATTATTATTATTATTATTATTGTTGTTGTATTGTAGTAGCAGTAGTTTTAGTAGTAGTAATAATGATTGTAATTATGAGTGGTATTATTCTTAGCTTATGTTGCGTATTATTCTTAGCTTATGTTGCGTCCCTAAACCAAAAAAGAACGGCCATACAACTATAACGTATAGGACATTCAAACACTTCAGGAAAGACGAATTTCTATTTGATCTAGAAAATACTCCTTTTAATAACGTGCTCCTGTCCTATGATCCTAATACCGCCCTCAGTATTTGGTACTCTCTTTTCCTAAATGTACTTAATAAACATGCTCCTCTACGCGAGAGGAGGGTAAAATCTAACACTCTTCCTCCCTGGCTTACTCCGGAAATCATGCAGGCGATGGCGCTTAGAAACGATCTACGTAGCAATAAAATGTTCACTGAATATAAGCAACAGCGTAACCGTGTTAAATACATGATCAGAGAGGCAAGAAAAAAGTTAGTTCGTGACACGGTTAAAGACAGCAAAGATACCTCTACTATATGGCGCCTTCTAAACACACTTACTAGGGGGTCTCCAAGTACCGCAACTACCATTCCCACTAATCTTACTGCTGATACATTCAATGACCATTTTCTTTCGATTGCCAAATCTCTAATATCGCCAAGCCAGGATAACACTTATCACCGCTCAAATTTGCTGTCTGAGTTTTGTCAACAAAGAACAATGGGCACAGCCCCCTTCAACATCCCTATGTTAGCTGTTCATGAAGTGGGTTTACTCATAAGTAACCTTCCAAATAAAAAGTCCTCGGGGCCTGATGACATCAGCCCGAAAATACTTAAACTGTCTCTCCCATACATTGTAGAATCCTTAACTTATATTTATAATCTCTGTATCCAGCATAACACTTTTCCTAACGAACTTAAATATGCCAAAGTAATTCCACTTCCAAAAACAAAAGATCGTTCTGATCCTAATAATTATCGGCCTATTTCTTTATTAACTGTTTTGTCCAAACCACTGGAAAGGCACGTTCATAAACACCTGCTTGCTTACCTAGAAAACCGTAAGCTCCTCCACCCTTTCCAATCCGGATTTCGTCCGCAGCATTCATGCCACACAGCACTTACACGCCTTGTTGACACATGGCTCAAGGGTATGAATAAGTCACAGTTAACAGGAGTAGTCTATCTGGATTTTAAGAATGCTTTTGATCTGATTAACCATACTATTCTGACTTCTAAGCTTCACACATACCTCAATAACGGAGACGCAGTTGCTTTTTTCACATCTTACCTTACTAAAAGAAAACAAAAGGTTCTTGTTCATGGCTCATACTCCTCTCTCAAAGATGTAAGCTTCGGTGTGCCCCAAGGGTCTGTGCTGGGCCCTCTACTGTTTTGCTTATTTATCAATGATTTGCCTCTACATATTACTTGCCAAGATGTACAATGCGACCTTTTTGCTGACGACACCTCAGTTCATACTACTAGTAAAGATATACAGGTAATTTCCGACAACCTACAACAAAGTCTTCATGAAGTATCAGCTTGGTGTATAAACAATTCTATGGTTGTTCATCCAGCCAAAACGAAATCGATGGTAGTCGCCACACGCCAAAAACAGCAGATAATGCCTCTATTACTTAACCTTTCTCTTAAAGGTAGTCAGGTAGAACAGGTAAATGAACATCGAGTACTGGGGATTAAAATCGACAGTCAGCTAAAATGGCAAGCTCATACAGACGCCTTATGCAAAATAGTAGCCAAAAATCTCTTTATGTTATCAAAACTAAAATATTATACTGATTCAGATACCCGTAAACTATTTTATAACGCTCACATACGTTCTTATATCGATTACGCGTCATCGGTATGGGATGGGTGTAGTGAGGTCAATTTAAAGAGACTCAATTCCCTTCACAGACGAGCGGCCAAAATAATCTGCCCTGATCAACACCTAAGCACTGAAGAAAAGCTCTCAAAAGCAGGTCTCCTGCCACTTCAAGATCATTTTAAATATAACAAAGCAATCTTTATGTTCAAAGTGTGGAAACGCAAAACACCTGAGTACATCTCCACTTTGTTCCGTAAGTCTGAGTCCAAGCTTGGAAACATCAGAAAGCTTTTCATAGTCCCAAAACCAAGGATCGATCTATATAAAACTAGCTTATCCTTCTCAGGGGCACTTATCTGGAATGCCCTTCCCGACCATGTAAAATCCGCCTCCTCGCTAGCCTGTTTTAAAAAGGGTCTCTGCAAATATTTTGTGGATCACTCGTAGGGATGACTTAACCACTTGTATTATATGTTTCTTTTTATGCTGGGTCCAATTTATTCCCAATTAAGTCTGTTATCCTTTTCATTTATCATTTGGACTACTTAGCTCTGTCTATGTGTGAAGGGGGGTGGGTGGGGTGGGGGGTGTCTGTGAGTCTATGAGTATGTCTGTCTATGTGAATAGTGTTGTCATCTCTTTGTAAGTATTATGTTTACTTATATGTATGTATATTTGTAGTTAGTCTTGTAGTTGTTAGCAACGGCAGGTTTGTAAAATGGCTGTGTCGATGACGATGTCAATGCCTAAACCGTTGTAAAATAAAGTTTCATTGATTCATTGATTCATTGATTCATTGATTCATTACCTATTATGTGCTCCAGAGCTAATGCGTCATTTCCCCGCAGCATTTTGTCCACGGTTAAATCTGCGTCAGGGTAGAAACTTAGCGTGTAAATGAGGAACGGTGCAACTACTTACGGAAGAAGTGACTGCGGGAAAATGGGAAACGTAATTTGTCATTTGTACCTCAGATCAACAGAAAGAAATCTGCTTAGCATGTGACAATGAACTTTTCTGACTTTGAATCTGAATCAAGCATTTCGTGCGCATTGTATTTCTGATGGAGGCAGGGTATGTTTCAAGTAAGCGTAGTTTCATTGCTGCTTATTGATGCATAAAGCGAAAAAGAATTATGTTTTCGGCACACTAACATTGTCTTCCTTTCCACTAAAACCATACACCTGAATTGTATTCATTTTAAATTAAAATTTAAAGACTGTCAGTTCATACAAGTGTGAGAAACGTATAAGAAAAAAAAAAAAAGAAAAAAAAAAAAAAGAGAAGTGTCGTGCGTGCAACGTAACCATTTGGCTGTCTGTAACGCTTTTTGTGGAGGTCATTCCTGTCTGAATCACATCCACAAAAAGCGTTACGGGCAGCCAAATGGTGAACAAAGACGGGGGGAAAAATCAAGTTTAGATATGAATGATGACATGAAATGTGAAAAAGGCTCGCTTATATTTTATAAATCAGAAGAAGCACATGTAATATTTATTGAATAATATTGGAGAAATTTCTAATTAGTATTCTTTATTTGTATTATATTATTATCTATTATTATTCTCATAATAAAAATGCATTTTGTTTAAGAATTATTATGAAATTATCTTAAGAATAAAATTAAGTAAGAATAAAACAGAAGAAAAAACTCCTCCTTATCGCCCCACCCATCCCCCGCCACACACACACACACACACACACACACACACACACACACACACACACACACACACACACACACACACACACACACACACACACACACACACACCATACCCCTCACCCCTATAAAACAGATAATCAGGGTAATGTTAGATTGACGATTCCGAAATACATGTAGCTCAGGCGGTTAAGCGTCGGAGCAAGAGAGCGGAGGGAATCGCCGGGTCGTGGGTTTGAGTCCCGTCCCTGCCCCGGTAGCTGGATTCGCAATCAAGGGGAAAAAAGACGTCCTTGTTCCATAGTATGTCCGTTGAAAGGTCCTGGTAAATCAAAGTGGCACAGTTGACGCCTGAATTGTTCAGTGTTCAGGTCGTACTCCATAGGCAATAGATTTCCCTGTCCCCCATAACCCGCCCGCCAGCGCCGTCCATTATCACTTCGGTGCCGTGGACGTTAAACCCCGAACTAACCAACCAAGATGTTAGACTGGGTGAGTGTGTGGCAGAACGGGTAGATGGGGAAGAGGGTAGAGAGAGCACCGCAAATAGTAGACAAGAAAATCACGTCCAAATTTTGTATGATTATAGTCTCCTAACCGTCAGCCATGACCCGGTTACGGCGAGTTGTGACAGGCGCCCCCTGGCGGGCAGCGTGAAAGCCCCAAACCAAGGGAGTTAATTAGCGCATTCAGGTGCGAGAGACGGCACTGCGGGAGGGTTGGGAGGGGTACCTCCGCCATTGTGCCTGCTTTTGTCACATCGTGGATGCGCCGAGGGCCTTCAGGGCTCGGGTCTTAATCCGCGCCTCCCTATTTCCGTGGTGTAATTAAGTGACGGCAAGTCTCGGCAGTTCTTGAACAACCACCATGCTCCATCTGCAAGTGGCATAGAGTCTCATTAGTCCTGGCAATAATTTAGGGGGTCGTGAGAATCTTGAGGTCTATCTGCAAGGATAGGTATATTTTATCGGCAGATCTCTATAGCGCGGGCACCTCTACTGCTCGGGCATGATCGGACAGTTCTTGGACAAACCCCTTCCCTTCTACTGCAAGAGACATAGATTTTCATGAGCCCCTGCCAAACGGCAGGGGCTCATGAAAATCTATGCCTCTTGCAGATGAGATTGAATGCAGAGATTCATGAGGATGTCTGACTTTGGTGGTACAGCACGGTAATTTTTATTCACATCTCTGCTTCTCAATACTAATAATTATGTGTGTGCAAGAGGCATAGATTCTCATGCCCCTGATATAGCAGGGGGTCACGAGAATATATATATGCCTCTTGCTAGGAATCATACCGCTTTTGTATTCTTCACGTCGCTACTGCTCTAACAGAAGAAGCTATCAGAGCTGACCACAGCCAGCTCAACTCACGAAGATAAGAGTTCATTATTCGAGAGTTCCCACGGTCGTCCTCTAGTTCTTTTTTTTTTTTTTTTTTTAATTATACAGGTCCATGAATCATATACCAAATAAGGTGCCTGACGGTTTACTAATTCTCACAGAATAGTCGCGTGTGTTTAGTAAGTGATTCCACTGGGCAAGTTATTTACACTGGAAACTCGCCTGTGGTGAAAGCCAAAGAACCTGTGCGACTTTTGTTTTGCACAGCTATAGCATACACAGTTCATACTTTTCCAGAGATAACACTTAGAATAACATTAACTCATTCAACCCCAATGGCCATATTTCCCCAATTTTGGAGGCGTCATCTAACGACTATGCACCAGTTGGAGTGCGTCGAGGCTAAATGAGTTAAGTCATTTCGTACTGTAGTGTGACTCAAACAGCAGCCAAATAATAACCTAGATACTACTTGAATTGGAATCACTGCTGATGAGCTCGGAGCCTGTTCAGATCATGGTCAATCCATCTCCTGAAATAGGTACTGAAATATTTATAAACCTGTTTCAGGGGCTAGAACGCCATTATCTTACAAAATGTCTGCTGGTCATACTTTTTTTTGTTCCTTTCTGTAACAAACATAAATAAGACAGCTGTGTCTATCTGTACCATTTTCTGTGCTATGAAAACGTCTTATTCCAAGAAGCTTTCAAGTAAACCTTTTTGCTATGATTATTTTAGTTTAATTGCATTTTTTTTTTCTTTTTTGCCAATTTAACACATTGTACCCAAGGACCGAAATCCCTAAATTTTGAAGTCGCCCTCTGAAGGACTGCATTACAATTTTAGAGACAGATCGAGCATGATAGTTCAAGGGTTGTGCCAGAATAGCTTGGCGCCTATGGGCGCCAAGCTATTCTAGCACCACTCTTGAACTATCATGCTCAACCCATGTCTTGGTTTGGTGTGTCCGGGCTGAATGAATTAATTACATTTTACACTTTGAACTTTCACGCTTTTGGTCTCCGTTTGATGTTGCTATTCATGCACTCTGTAGTAATGTATGAGAAACCAAAACTGCTACAATAACATTCGAAGTAATCTTTCATTGTTAACTTTTTACGGGCTGCAAAGCGCACTCTTAGCATATCAACTCTTGTCTTAGAAGAAATCTCAGAACTATCGCAGTTGTACACGGATCTCTGTGTCCAAATAAACTACTCCCCGAATTGCAGGAGTTGCTTCCCTTAGCCTGACCATCTTAACAGCGAAACCACCTCTATCTGAATGCAGCAAAGATGTTCATTAACCAATGCCTATTTCTTAGCCACTGCAGGATGCTTAACTGATGAAGCTCTGATCAGGAGATTGACCGACCACGATAGTTCAAAGGTGCTGCCATAATTTGTCACTACCCTTGAACTGTCATGGGTGATCTGCCCCTTGCTGTCATAAAATACAGTTTTCAGATGACAAATCCCGGACATTAGGACTTAAAAGCATGTTTACCAGTTTGTCCGTGCACTTTCGAGAAGGTTTTCTCGCACCACCTTTGAGCTATCACAGTGGATCTATCTCGTTAACTGTATATTATAATCTTCAGAGAACGGTTCCCAAATTGGAAATTTAACTAATTAGAGACGTGCCGCATGCGGTCACGCTGCTTTTACCCGCGTGTCCGTATGCTACATGCCTCGAATGAGTTAAACCTTGGAGCTCGGCGTGTTAACCCCTATCATCCTGAGGCTAAAAGCGTCGAATTTGTGCACTGCCATATCCAAGCTACATTATAGTAGTTACAAATAAGGATATAGACCAATGGCTTTAGTTCAAGGGTGGTGCCAGACTAGCTTGGCGCTTCTGGCACTACCCTTGAACTATTTTAGTCATTCTTTTTTTCACACACTGGTGTATGCCGAATAATGATGGTTAATGCGCACAAGCTTTTGCAGTCAGGCTGCAAGGACACATACTTAATAAATAGCTTGCTTGCAAGTCCAAAATCGGGCTCATTTATTTCCTTCGATAGAGGAGGACATTGAGAGTGCAGACTATGACTTGTGGAGTCCTTGCGGACAGCCCTTCATTCTTTTGTGCGGTAAATGAGTAGATGGAAGAGTGTGTGCATAAATCATTTCATACCTTTTTGTTCCTTCAAAGCAATTACCGACTTCTATTCAGCTTGTTGGTTTTCAGTCCTGAAGGGAAAGTTTTGAAAATCATTTATTTTTTCTAATAGAGACATCGTTAGTTTGAAATGCCAGGCTTTTTGTCCCTAGTGTTTGAACGAGAAAATGAGTGCAAACATTTGGATGGTCATAGCTTTTTATTAAAGCTGAATTTTGTTTTTGTACTTACGACAAATGGGATTCAAAGAAAATAGAAAAATAATGAATTTTCATAGTTGTAAATGTCTTTAGGTCGGGGGGTCAGCAAAACACATTAGGCCTGTACGTAGGATATGAAAACAACTTTTGTCCCTTGGATAAATACGCCTGTTTAAAGTTGAAATGAGTTATTGGTTAAATTTTCAATTAATTTACTAATTGGCTTACTGGACTCTCTCTCTCTCTCTCTCTCTCTCTCTCTCTCTTCTCTCTCTCTCTCTCTCTCTGTCTGTCTGTCTGTCTGTCTGTCTGTCTGTCTCTCTCTCTCTCTCTCTCTCTCTCTCTCTCTCTCTCTCTCTCTCTCTCTCTCTCTCTCTCTCTCTCTCTTTCTCTCGTCTGTTTGTGTTTAGTGGACTATATATTTTGTATCACTGTGCTTTGATGTCCCTGTTTCATGTATGTTTTGTACTGTACTTAGTTAGTCAGTCGTAGTTGTAGCAACGGCAGGTACGAAAAATGACATAGTCACTGACTGTGTTAATATCGCCACCGTTGTAAAATAAAGATTCATTGATACATTGATTCATTGATTCTCTCTCTCTCTCTCTCTCTCTCTCTCTCTCTCTCTCTCTCTCTCTCTCTCTCTCTCTCTCTCTCTCTCTCTCTCTCTCTCTCTCTCTCTCTCTCTCTCTCTCTCTCTCTCTCTCTCTCTCTCTCTCTCTCTCTCTCTCTCTCTCTCTCCCGACACTGAGGAACGACCTGGTAGTGCCTAGGCCTCGCCTTGACATTTTTAAATCGGCCTTGTCATATTCAGCAGCCAAAGAATGGAATTTACTTCCAAAAGAAATACAATCTATCACGACCATAAATGCTTTGAAGACACGGCTTCATCAGCATTTGCTACAAATGCAAGCGTAAACTGCTTTTGTTTTGGAATGAAGTGCCGTATGAATTTGTCTATCTGATTGTTGTTGGTTTTTTGTGATCTTATGGTACACTGGTTAGATGGTAGCGCATGTATATCTTATTACGTGTATTAAATGTGTTTATGATGTTTTTGTATATGATCGCCTACACACTGGCTGTATCCCTGCTGTCGCTTTCGAGCGGCAGCTGATCGAGAGGGGCAGCCAGTTTGACTCGCCTTGTTGGGCGCTTATGGTGTGTCAGTGCGTGCGGCCGCGTGAGTGTTTGTTTAAGTAGTTTAGCAAGGACAAGATGGAAGAAAGGTCTTCAGAACTAACTCTTTTTATCCTTGGAAAATAACGATTCATTGTCATTGTCATTGTCATTGTCATTGTCTCTCTCTCTCTCTCTCTCTCTCTCTCTCTCTCTCTCTCTCTCTCTCTCTCTCTCTCTCTCTCTCTCTCTCTCTCTCTCTCTCTCTCTCTCTCTCTCTCTTTTTCAAGGCAAGGCTTTTCCGGCATTTAAATGAGCCGCTTAACAAAACGCACACAGCTTCTGCGTTTTTACTATTCATTAAGTATGTGTGCGCGCGCGCGTGTATGTGTGTGTATGTTTAAGAGGAAGTCAACAGACGGATAATAAATACTTGGATAGTTTGTAGTTTATGTTCAGTTTATTCGATGTTGGCGATGTCTATGCAAGTTGACATGATAATGTAGCTGTTGTGCTTAACTATGACAGTAATGCCTAATTGGAGGTTGTTCGGGAATCAGAAGCGGGTCAGGTTTACGTGTGTTTTGTCGACAGCGGTAGGTTGGAGGTCTGGTCAGGCATCGTGATAGCACATGTTGGTCCGGGCGTTTTATCCGTTGTTTGCGACAAGCATGCGCCGGGTACTTTTAGTGCACTGCCGCTTTTGATTTACGGAGATCCTATATTGATGCTATGAGAGCGTGTAGTTGTGTGTGTGTGTGCGTGCGTGTGTGTGTGTGTGTGTGTGTGTGTGTGTGTGTGTGTGTGTGTGTGCGCGCGAGTGTGCGTGCGTGCGGTCGTGTATGTGTGTGTGTGTGTGTGTGTGTGTGTGTGTGTTTGTGTGTGTGTGTGTGTGTGTGTGTGTGTGTGTGTGTGTGTGTGTGTGTGTGTGTGTGTGTGTGTGGGCGTGCTGCGTGTGTGTGTGTGGATTATTTTTCCTCTGTTGTTTGTAGCAAGGACAAGAATGAAAAAAGGTCTGCGAACCTATTTCTTTTTTCCTTGGAAAATAAAGTTTCATTTCATTTCATTTCTCTCTCTCTGCGAGTGCTGGTCACTTGATTTGGGTAGGGGGGGGGGAGGGGGGGGGGAGGAGGGAGGGGGAGGGTGGGTAGGCGGGGGGTTGGATGAGGGGTTGCTTGAGTGTATTATTGCCTTGAGTTTATTCAGTTACGCCCCAACCTTCAAAGACGTTCGCATCCAAAATGGTGGTTAAGCCGTGGCGAGTCGTTTTTCTCCTTCTGTTAAAAAAAAAATCGTTATTTCTTTATGCTTATTGACTTACGAGCAAACGAAATGAGACATATTTGGAATCATCGGAAACACTTCGCAAATGTCGCATTTCTTTTTTCCTTGTCAGGATATTTATTTCTTTATTTATTTCATTATGTATGTTTAAAAAGTGTCAGCCGATTAGTCCCAGGTCCATTTTATTGTCCATTTTTTCTTCTCTTTTGTGTGTCCTTGTACGGTCTTCATTTTTGCCTCATTCCAGATTTAAGGAAAAAGACCCGGAAGTAGAAGAGCTCTTCCAAGCCCAGGTGGGAGGCAGATTTGCAGCCTTGGCTACTTTGGACTGCGACGTAGACACCCTTGCTGGAAATATAAAAGAGGTGTTACTTTCTACAGCAGAAGAAGTGCTGGGGAAGCAGAGGAAGCGCAAACAGCCCTGGGTCACCGATGACATCCTCGATCTCTGTGATGAGAGGAGAGCCTGGAAGAAAAAGAGAGGCCAAGACCTCACATCAGCAAACAAGTACAGACTTGTCAACAAGAAGATCAGGAAGAGGATGAAAGAAGCCAAAGAAGATTGGATTGAAGACCAGTGTTGTAGCGTGGAAGAGGGCATGGCAAATGGCAACAGCAAGAAGGCTTATGAAACGCTAAGGACCCTCACCAAGACTCAACAGCGAACAGCCACAGTCATCGAAGACAGCAGCGGCCAACTCCTTACGGAAAACACTGCTGTACTAAACAGATGGACTGAGTACTGCCGAGACTTGTATAACTACAAGGCTGAGCCAGACACCAGCATCCTCCAAAACAACCAGGCTGGGGCCAGGAAGGCTGAAGACCTGCCAGTGTTAGCTGAAGAGGTGGAAGCAGCCGTACGCGGCCTGAAGGGAGGAAAGTCTCCAGGTGTAGACAACGTACCTGCTGAACTGTTGAAACATGGAGGAGAAGTAACAACGAAGGTCCTCACTACACTCTGTCAAAAGATCTGGGAGCAAAAGAAATGGCCAGTAGAATGGACACAGTCTCTAGTGATCCCGCTCCCCAAGAAAGGAAACCTGAAACAGTGCCAGAACTACAGAACTATCAGTTTGATAAGTCACCCTAGCAAAGTAATGCTTAGAATCATTCTCAACCGCCTCAAAACTTTCGCCGAGGAACTGCTGGCAGAAGAACAGGCTGGCTTCAGAGTTGGAAGAAGCACTGTAGAGCAGATTTTCAACTGCCGCGTCCTGATCGAGAAACATCTGCAGCATCAGCGCGAACTCTACCACAACTTCATTGATTTCAGGAAAGCATTTGATCGCGTCTGGCACGACGGACTCTGGCAAGTCATGAGATCGTTCAACATAGAGGAGGGACTGATCCAAATGATAGAAGCGCTTTACAAGAACGCCTGCAGCGCGGTTCTACTTAACAATCAGTCAGGCGAGTTCTTCAGGACGACGATCGGTGTCCGTCAAGGATGCCTGCTCTCTCCTGTCCTTTTCAACATATTCCTGGAGAAGATCATGCAGGAAACCCTCCACGACCACCATACTTCAATCTCTATTGGTGGCAGATCCCTGTGCAATCTTCGATTCGCAGACGACATTGACCTCATGGCAGGCAGCAATAGTGAGCTCCAAAACCTGACAGACAAACTTTCAAGTAGCGCAGGGTCTTATGGCATGGAGATCAGTACGGATAAAAGCAAAGTGATGATCAACACCACAAGCGACAGCAGCAGCAACATTCACATGAATGGCCAAAAGCTAGAAGAGGTCAATAGCTTCAAGTACTTGGGAGCCACCCTGTCCAAAGACGGTAGTTGCATAGCAGAGATCCGTATCAGGATAGGTACAGCAACATCCGCAATGGCCAGGCTGGACAGGATATGGCGAAGTAACTCCATCAGCTTCACCATCAAGTACAGGCTTTACAAGTCCCTCATAGTGTCTATTCTACTCTACGGCTGTGAGACTTGGACACTGCTTGCAGACTCAGAAAAGAAAATCCAGGCCTTTGAGAACAAGTGCCTGAGGAAGTTGCTCCGCATCTCGTACCGCGAGCACAAGACCAACGAATATGTACGGAGCATCGTCACTTCCCTGGTGGGCCCACATGAACCCCTTCTGGCAACCGTGAAACGGCGCAAGCTTGCTTGGTTTGGCCACGTGACCCGACACAACACCTTGTCCAAGACTATCCTCCAAGGCACTCTCGAAGGAAGTCGTCGGCGAGGTCGTCAGAGAAAGAGTTGGGTCGCAAACATAAAAGAATGGACCGAACTCGAGATGTCAGACTTGCTTGCCACCGCCCAAAATAGAACTCAGTGGAGAGCACTGTCTGTTGCTGCTGCCTTTCAGTCCCCCCAACGCCCAGTTCGGGCAAGGGACTGATGATGATGATGATGATGAGATTTAAGGCATACGGATACGCTGCTGTAGCCGCGTATCCGTATGTCTTACGTCTGGAACGAGTTCGTGTTCATTAATACGCATTTTTTAAAAAATTAAAATTATTATATTATAATATCATCTTTGAAAGAAATAAAGGATAATAATGTAGGTGTTATTTATTGCGCTGGTTTTCTGACCGTTCAGAAAGTCGACCAAGACAGCTCAAGTACAGTGCTTGGTGGTAATGGGCAGGCTTTTTGTTTTATTTTGGTTTTATTTTGAAGTGTTTAGTGAATTTGCGGTAAATGACATTATGCTTAGCGGACCACATGAAAATGCGGCCATTTAATTTAAATGTAAAAATGGATTATCAGATTTCAGAGGCTTTTTTATTTTGATGAAATATGATTTTTTTTTTAATATGAATCATTGGATCTTTACGTCACACCTCTGTGTCTGTATCGCCTTTGACAATAAACAAACATGTTGTAATGTGATTTGATATATGGAGATTACGTCCCTTGATTGCATGATGCACAATAACCGAAGAAAAAAAAAAAAGCCGCAAGTGTGACAAGCACGAGACATATAGCATCAAGAACTGAAAGTTAGCGGATGTTCATGTAGATCTATGTCTCTTGCAGAAGGTGATGTTCTGAGTCAGGGTAATTATAAACGTTTTCGAAAGTGAGTTGTTGCTGTTTGATTTTTGGATGATTTTAATCATGGTTGTCATCTGCTATCATTATTTTGTAATTCCAACAACAAGAACCTGAAATAAACTTAATTAAGTGTGCGTGTCACAAATTTTATTTTATTTTTTTTTATTTTATTTTATTTTATTTTGTTTTATTTTATTTCATTTTGCATTTTTTTTTTTTTTTTTTTTTTTTTCATTTTTGTATTTTAAAAAGTCTGCACATAGTCAAACGAATGATTGAAATTTGAATTAACACCTACATCGCGTCTTCTGATATACATCAGCCAGTGATTGTTTGTCAACAATTCAAAGGATTTAATAAAGTAGAATTGTCCCACATAAATGTTGCACCTGACTTAGCCAAAAAAAATCTTTGATGTCCTGGACAAAGCAAATCTTTTACTTTTGTTAACTCCTTCAGTGCCGAGCAAAACTGATACGCCACCCAACTGCAAGAGGTATAGATCTTCATGAGCCCCCGCAGTCGCGGGGGCTCATGAGGATCTATTCCTCTTGATGGAACTACCTTGCATCCATGTTCTGAGAATGACTGAAGATGTTTGACGCTGAATTTACAATGATTTCAAAATCAAAATCTAATGGCAGTGAAGGAATTTTTGTTCACACAGTGTACTGACTTTACTTTTGTGTGTATGCGTAAGTGTGTGTTTTGTATGTGCTTGTTAGGTTGTAATTATAAGAGTTTAGACTAAGTCCATCTAACGGCGAATGTATGTGTTTGCGTGCGTGTACGCATATGTGTGCGTGCGTACTTGTGTTTGTCTGAAAGCGCTCGCGAGTATATATGTGTGTAAGAGCGCGCCCATGCATACGCGCCTTGCGCACGTGAGTGCGTGCGTGAATTTCGTACGTACGTACGTACACACGCACACATATATATATGATTTTGTTCTCGTCCATTATTTTCTACTTTCTCATGGCTGTCACGGCTCAGTCAATGCCAACCATTTTCACTAATAAAAGTGATATTTACCTCGCCGATTAATATAGGCATCACAGCTACATGTCCGCCCCTCAATAAATTAAAACTCTCGCCTTTGTGCCTCTCCCCCAATCGGACCCTCGTGAGCGCACCCCACAATACACCAGCGCAATGAAGCGGCCAAAGTTTGACAGCACCGTGAAGCAATTAGCAACCCCCACGTGGCCTCTCGTTCATTGACCAGGGAGGCTCCGTCTGGGTGATACAATCTGATGGCTTCAATCTGGTGCAAGGAAAAGCTTCGTCTGCAAGAGGCATGACCCTCATGAGACCATGCGTATGCAGTGGCTCATGAGAGTCTATGCCTTTTGCTGGTCATACGTAACTATGTGTTCCACGCGCGTAGATTGCCATTACTTGGACACAATCTGGTTTCCTTCACATTAATCTGTTGGAAACTGTTGTGTATCTCCAAGACGGACATATTTTCATTTTTTTTTATTTATATAAAAGCTGCTCAGTCTATATTTCTTCCTAGTAATGTACAAACTTCCTCATTTAGATCTGTTTTTCGCATACTGAGGAGGTTATCGCGACCCGCCAAGATCTACAGCCTCTCAGAGGGACATCATCCAGACTGATGGATAAAAGGTGATCAAGATGGGTGGTCATTCTTCTCTACCGGAAGTGTCGCCCTCCACCGTAATGCCCGCTAGAAGGAGCTGACTGACCTTGCCGCAGTTACGGGTCATCAGGTTCGAGCAATCTTGACCACAGCGGTTTTCTGATGAATCTGAGTCTGAGGACGGAATAGCTTTTAAACCCTTCTCTGCTGATGGACACATGATTTGTTTCTGGAGTAAACCGTTCAAGTAACACGGAAACAAATGTGCCTCAAGAGCCATAGGTTCTCATCTGCCCCTGCAGTCGCGGTTGCTTATGAGGATATATGCCTCTTGCGGTTGCCGGGATCGTTTTACCTGTTTGTTTGTTTTTTCTTTTGTTTTCGACAGTAATTAAACCCGGAGGAATAATTTATCAGAATTTGGAGATGTCCTCTGAGTTCTGCATAGCAGTTCTGGAGACAGTTCGACCATGATATTTCAAGGGTAATGTCAGAATAGCTTGGCGCCTCTAGGCGCCAAGCTATTCTGACATTACCCTTGAAATATCATGGTCGATCCGCATCCTGCTTGACCGTGCCCAGGGCTGTATGGTTTAACACGATGCAACTCAATAAGAGGCATCATTGTTCTTGTTCGTCCGAAACCCTCTCTTTATTTCTTGCCTGTTCCTTCTGTCATATATACAACCAATCTGCGAATTAAGTCCAGACCTAAAAGATGACAGACAATGCGAGTAAAACAGAGAAGATACCAACAAAAAAAGAAACAAGCTTAGAAAAGACAGTTAAAACACACACAAGGCAGAAAGAGAAAAGACAGTTAAAACACAAAAAGCAAAGAAAGAAACACGATTGTGTTGTAACTGTCTTTTCTAAGCCTGTTTCTTTCTTCCTTGAGATGTTCTCGGTCTACTTGTGTTTTTGCCTGTGATTGGGTATCTTACGGCAGAAGTGCAGAAGAACTGTTAGTTTCAGAATCACAGACCAGCAGCTAATGGTATTCGTTGCAGCGGTAAATCGCGAAAAAGCAGCTCTGCAAACACATTGTATGTACGTTGTTTATTTACAGTCAAATAGGGAGACGCATAAACGCTTTACACGTTTTCGGACGTTTCCAACGTTTTCTCTGAATTGTACGATTGAAATAAGCCAATAATGAATATTTAACCCTTTGGCTGTCGGTAGCGGGTTTTGTCGCGATGATTCCTGCTTTTCGTTAAGAGTTTTCGTTCATCGGTGTTTGGTGCCTAAACTTCCCGACAAAGGACATTGATCGTGATGTATTATATGACGAATGTCGATTGCTTGTTTGATTGTTTATGTGTATTGATGTGTAAGATTCGCGGACTATCTGACGGAGCAGACGAGTGTCCGGACACTCTTTCCAATGTTTCTCTTATCCGTCCATGGCCATGCTCATGGAGCCAATCAGACACTACCGTCGAGCTGTCACGGTCGATCCATCTCCCGCGTAACGACCAGGCCAATTTTCCCCTTATGCGTCGCCCTGTCTGAAGCGAGACCCTTCACACTACCACCTCTGTCGCCATAATTACGTTTCAAGTGGACGGCACTCAGCGCTCTTCACAGGCTTTTCAATCCGCAACCATCCTCATTCCCGCCAATCCACCTCCCTCTCACCCGCCACCCCTTACTACAAGATCTCCGCGCAACCACCATCCTCATTGTAAGGCCTCCCAACCACCCACCCACAATGAGAGATCCCCATCCAGCCCCAACCCCCACCCCTCAAACTCATCAGGAACACAAGTGTCCAAGAACCCTCCCCCCTGCCCCTCCACCTCTATCTGCGAGACCCACATCATCCAGGCTTCTTTAATTGTAATCCTTTCAGACTTGATGCATCACAACAGAAGATGGGTCGACCATGATAGTTCAAGTGGCACCACCCTTGAACTATCATGGTCGATCTGTCTCCTTAGCTGTCATGTCGTCTGCAGAGGACAACTTCCAGATTTGGGGATTCATCCTCAGGGATCGTCCTCTTCAAACCGATTACCCAGATTGACACGTTAAAGAGCTGACAGTCGAGACAATCCTAAAACTATCGGAAAACGTTAAGCTTTTGGGGCGAAACGTTTTTTTGCCACCACGGAGGTGATTTCAGAGTCGGTGCACGGACCTACAGCCTTTATGGACGAGAGTTCAATACTTTTTATACCCGAGCTGAAGATGTGTGTAGCAAATTCATAAAGTGGCCAATTATGTGCTATGTCCTTGATTTATCTGCCTGTACTGAGTATTTTTGTATCGTGTTGTTTCACTATTCCTTCCTAACAAAACAAAAACAACAACAACAACAATACCACCACCACCACCACCACCATCAACAACAATAATTACAACAATAAAATTAGTGTTATCAATTTTACTATGCAACTTCAGCATTATCAACACAAAATGCCAACAACAATAACAACAATAACAGCCTTACCGTTAATTTGTCCAAAGTTTTAAGTTTTCTAAACAAATACGCCACCTTCAGCGCCATTTTAAAATAACATTAATAAAGAAAGATTAATTGTGTTAGTTTATGCACGCACACACGAGTTCATGTGTGTGTGTGTGTGTGTATGTGTGTGTGCGTGTGTTTGTGTGTGTGTGCCTCTGTGTGTGTGTGTGTGTGTGTGTGTGTGTGTGTGTGTGTGTGTGTGTGTGTGTGTGTGTGTGTGTGTGTGCGTGCTTTCAGGGATTTGTCCTATATAGATGATGCAAACATTGAGTGCATACTTTTACAAACGCCAGTGAGTTTAATAATTCGATTATAACGAGCATGCCTGCATATATTTAATTTACCTGCGTATGTGCGAAATGGAATAATCAAATAAATAAATACAAAAAGTTGAAAACCAGACGAAAAACATATTTTGAACTGGATTCCATTGAATGAATGTGTGTCTTTGTGCGTCCGGTGACAAGCATAATGTGCTGAATGAATGGAGGCTTTTCTGACAGCTAACTCAGTTTGAGAAAGAAATCTTCCCTTGAGCACCCAATGACCGTCTGTAACTGAGAAACAAAGATATATACTGAGTCAGCAAGCGACACAGATCTTCATAAGCTCCTGGGACCTGCCGAGGCTAGCAAAGATCTATGTCTGTGGGAGATGTATGTATTTCACTTGCAAAAATGAATGACGTCTTTCAAATCAAAACTTGCAGCTAGGAGTCCCAAAACACATGCAAAAACTCCAAATACGCGCACATATGCAACAGACATAGATTCTCATTAGCATCCGCAATATCGGGGCTCATGAGGATCTATGCTTCTTGCAAACTTCATTTACACCTGTGTTTTTCAAACAGAACTCGTCAGGGATTTCAGACTGTGATGTTCTCAGTCCGGCACAAAGGATGCTTGCAGAATAACAGTCGAGGCCTCTCTCTCTCTCCGTGAGGCTTCAATCTTTTCGAAAGGACCCTTCTTGATGTTCTCTGACTTTAACCCGATAGCTTGTCAGAAATTTCCTTTTCAACGAATTTCTTGAGGGAAGCATGTTGGCAAGAAATAATTTGGTAGTCATATGGATTAATTTTAACAAAAAATATAACAAAAAAATATAACAGTTCGATATTTTTTTAAAAAGACAAAAAAAAAATAATGTTCCTTATCTCATACCACTCAGTATAGGACTTGCTTTGACAAGAAAAACGTATTCTGATCGATGGTTGATGTGAGAACAATTATGGGACTGAAAATTGTTTACCTAATCATTTATCTATGTACAAATTGTACAAAATCTCTCTCTCTCTCTCTCTCTCTCTCTCTCTCTCTCTCTCTCTCTCTCTCTCTCTCTCTCTCTCTCTCTCTCTCTCTCTCTCTCTCTCTCTCTCTTATACCCCTCGGCTTGTCAGTTACAACCATTCTTTCTCTTTCCCTCTCTCTCTCTTTCTCTCCCACTTCGTTCATTCAGGCTTGCTGCAGCTATTCTTCGCCTTCAGACCTTGTCCATTCTTCTCATTTCTAGCAGCAAGGTCTTTGAATCTTTTCTTTTCTTTCTCTCCACGATATTTTATTTCTCCTGTTCCCTATGGGTCCTTCATCTTGCTAGTTCTTTTAGACTGGCACCAGCGTTTGTGGTCCCGGAGCCATTACATTCAGGCGCTCAATAGTAAGAGAACCCTCAAAAGAAATACGGCTCCTCTGCAAAAGGCATAGATCCTCATGAGCCCCCGCCAAGCGGGGGCTCATGAGGATCCTTGCCTTTTGTGGAATGGTCGCTTCAGTCCTATCAGTCATTGAGATCTGGGTTTATCAATGGGAGAAGGAGAAGGGGGTTTGGGGTACCGCATTGGGAAAGGAAAAGAAGGCCGCTGCATTGGACTTGCAATGGATGCTGTGCTCAGCAAATGAAGCTAGGCTGGGTGATAATAGTCTTTTCTTCTTCTTATCAAAGACGGAATCCGTTTTCATAACCCACCATCGACCCGACAGGCTTTCACTCCAAATTCTTTAGCTACTAGCACTGTAGTTCTGGTTCTAGCAGAAGGGACACAGTCTGTGGAAAGGGACAGACACGGTTGGAAAATGTGGTGAAGATTTTTCCGACAGAATATGCTATGAATCTTTTCGGAAAAGATGTGGTGAGAAGTCTTTTTGTGAGTCGTCAAGGACTAGAAATTTGTTAGCTACTTGTTTTGGTGTGAGAAAAAAAGGGCAGAGTCTCTCAGAAAATCTTAAGACCTGGTTAGAGATTTGGTGAAGCTTTTTCTCGGGAACATATTTTCTGGTCAGATGCGGTGATTCTTTTTCCGGGAAGTTCTTTTTGCACGTCTTTAAACGCCGAAGATTCTTTAGCCACTAGCTCTGGTCAGCACAGAACGAATAGGGTCCGCAGTAAGGGAGATTTGGTTGGAAAATGTGGTGAACTTTTTTCGAGGGAGCTGTGGTGAAGCTTTTCGAAGAGTTCCGTCTGTGCATCTGGCAGAGTTTAACCCCTTAAATGCTGAGAAAAACTGAACACACCCATCTGCAAGAGGTATAGATCGTCATGAGCCCCCGCACTTGCGCGGGCTCATGAGGATCTATGCCTCTCGCTGAAGCCAATTTTTACCCATGTTCCTTTGGCGCTCGGAGTGCTCGGAGTTCTGTGGAGCTAAATTTACAATGAGATAGAAACCGCAGTCTGCGTCCACTGGCAGTGAAGGGGTTAATCTCAAGTTTCAGACTAAAACATGGTCTATGGTGTGAGCTGGTTTGAGGACGGCTTGGTCGCAACAACAACAACAACAACAACAACAACAACAAAACACACGAAAAGACATGGTTTGAATATGAGATGAACGTCCCTTAGGGGAAAAAAACAAACCCAAAATTCTTCTCAGCATCCACGGCTGCTGCTGTACCTTTCAGTTGCAAAATGATAATTTCCTGTGTTCAAGAAATCTCCTGCACTCCGAAAAAAAGTTTGATGGTGGCATATATTTTAGCTGCATGCCATAGCAAGTCGAGCTGGAGCAAAACATGCCTGGTGTGTAGTGTGTGCATCTGAACTGGCATTATATGACCCTGATTTGGTCTCGTCAACGCAAAGTTTTTTTTTCTTTTTTCAAAATCAGCGACTATCACACAGACATGGAGAGAAACGAGACGGCCATTTCATTAGCCCCTTCATTTTGCCGAGAAAAAACCGGAGCACAATACATTTGCAAGAGACATAGATCCTCATGAGCCCCCGCATTCGCGGGGGCTCATGCGGATCTATGTCTCTTGCTGAGGCCAATTGCATCCAAGTCCCTTGGAGCGTGCTGACCTGTAGTCATTGAATGAACAAAGATTTCAGACATACAAGATACGATCAGTGGCAGGTGAAAGGGTCAAAACACCAAGCTTGAACTACCATGGTCGATCCATCTTCTGTTGCAGTTGTATTTAGGACTGGACGGATCGAAAACGGTACCACCATCAATAGCAGTGAAGCCAAATATCGGAACAGTCTGCATCCAGAAACTTAGGCTACACTTCCCTGCGATGGCGTAAGGACGTGAGCTCGTTTTTGTGAAAAGCGAGATCTTCATTGTAACACAATGGAAATTTCGCTTTTCGCCAAAATGAACTTACTGTCTTTTGCCTTCACAAGGCCGCGCAGTCTTTAGACGTCTTATGAGTCGCGGATCTAGGCTGGTCGATATTTTTGCTTTGCAGCCTTTCCTTGAGCGGACAGACATCGAATACCTTGCATCTGCAAGAGGAATATAGCTTAAATGTAACCCTTCAAGCGTGCCTATGATGCTATTATATGAACATATGCCTTTTTGCAAATGGAAAGTGTTGTTGATTCTAGGGAACAGGATAGCCTTCGAAAGCCCTGTTTCTGTCGTAGCTTACGTACTGTATACACTGAGAGACAGAGCTTACAATATATTATTTTCTTTTTTACCACGTGTATAGAATTGTGTGGTAAACTACGTAGATGATGCCCCAGTAGTAAGACGTCTTCGCGCACAGCTTACTGGGTACTTGCCTGTTCAACCCAAGCGCAGCAATTTCATTTTCGTCTGTGTTTTAACTCATTGCACACCAGGACCGAAATCCGCCAATTTTGAAGTTGCCCCCTGAAGACTGTATTACACTTCTGGAAACAGAGCCTAGCGTGATAGTTCAAGGGTTGTGCCAGAATAGCTTGGCGCCTATGGGCGCCAAGCTATTATGGCACAACCCTTGAACTATCACGCTCGATCCATATCTTGCCGTGGACGTGTCGGAGTTGAATGAGTTAATATCCCTTGGATAAAGCCAGCAGCAGCTGCGCTTTAAGACGGCCGCCAGATGTAACAATCTCGTCTTCATCATTGTGCCACACCTGCAGGAGACGATGGGATTTCAGGTGTAGACTGATTGTGCCAGCGTGACCTTAGCACGTACATCCGGTCCTGATTGAATTCATGAGGACAGGATTAGCAAAGAGTGTTTTTCCTTCTAGAACATCCGGTGAACATTATCCTCACAACTGTGTTAGTTGTGGCTGGGCCAGTTGATATCAGGGGTATAACCAATGTTTCGTCAGCAAGAGGCAGAGATCTTCTTGAGCCCCCACCTCATGATGATATATGCAGATTGCTTGCCTTTTTTATGAAGATCTATGCCCTTGGCTTTTCTGCATTTAGATCTATGTTTTTCAGACGGATGGGACGCTAAGGTGTTCGCGGCAACATATGAGGTCCAATAAATGGGACAACATCTTTAGAAAAATCTAAACACTAATACTGAACACGTGTTCTCAGATTTCAATTAAAATTCGGAAAGTTTATGGTGACATACTTTATTTTTGTAGTGCGTATGTTATTATTTCTAACAGTGTAAAACCATTTATCACAAAATAATTAAAAAAACCAAAAAACAATGAAATGTGTACATATGAAAACTTGAGTTGGAAGACTTTTGAAAAGAAGAAGTTATGATTTAGTAAGACATTTGAGCCAGAATATGCAAATCCATGATTTGTAACGCAACCAGTAAAAGGTCCTGGGACCGACATCATCCTGTGGTGACCCGCGTTTCATTGAACTGATCTCAATCTGTCAACAATTCATACATCTTTTCCTGGGACCGACATCATCCTGTGGTGACCCGCGTTTCATTGAACTGATCTCAATCTGTCAACAATTCATACATCTTTTCCTGGGACCGACATCATCCTGTGGTGACCCGCGTTTCATTGAACTGATCTCAATCTGTCAACAATTCATACATCTTTTCCTGGGACCGACATCATCCTGTGGTGACCCGCGTTTCATTGAACTGATCTCAATCTGTCAACAATTCATACATCTTTTCGTTAGGTAAGAAATGTTTATACAGTTTGTAATATTTACACAAGTGTTTATGAGACTCGGAGCATTCCATGTTTACTTGTTTTGTCAGATAGTGAAAACAATCACAAAGAAACAAATGAGATATGCCCATGGAGAAAACAAACTGCACTGTAGTTAGTTCGGGGTTTGACGTCCACGGCACCGAAGTGATAATGGACGGCCCTGGCGGGCGGGTTATGAGGGGCAGGGAAATCTATTGCTTATGAAGTACGATCTGAACACTGATCAATTCAGGCGCACTGCAACTGTGCCACTTTGATTTACCAGGACCTTTCAACGGACATGCTATGGAACAAGCCCCGCGTCCTTTTTTCCTTTGATTGCGAGTCCAGCTACCCGGGCCGGAACGGGGACTCGAACCCACGCGATTCCCTTCCGCTGCTCAATTGCTCCGACGATTAACCGTCTGAGCTATTTCGAACTCATACTGTAGACCATGTAAAGTAGTGGACACACTGTCTCCAACATTTTCAACGGCTTTGTAGAGCTACTGCTCACCATGGTGACCTGACAGAGTGTGTCGGTGCTCTCTCTCTCTCTCTCTCTCTCTCTCTCTCTCTCTCTCTCTCTCTCTCTCTCTCTCTCTCTCTCTCTCTCTCTCTCTCTCTCTCTCTCTCTCTCTCTCTCTTTTCGCTTTTTGCAACTGTGTTCTTGTGAAGTTCTGCTCGCGTGATACCGTCGCTGATATGCCCGACGGATCCCAACAGAGGTTTCAACCAATAGGTCTGAAGCTTCCACTGGATTTGAGGTCAGCAAGATGGCGGCACATCTGGACCTGAGAGGAACGTGACACGAACATGGCGTGGTCGACAGGACGTGACATCATCAACATGGCGGCAGCTGAACTCAGGGAGTGACGTCACCAACACGACGGTTCTTGAGGTGGGTGAGACTGGTATTGTCAGATGACATCAATTGTTGTCGTTCATTCCGCGAACGCCTTTCATCTGCAAGAGTCATAAGTCATATGCGGGTGCTCATAAGGATTTATGCTTCTTGCTTGAGGAGGTAGATTGATATGTCCTCAGTCTTTGATTTCATGACTTCTTGGTTGACGCAGCATGTTTCATGATGCAATTTTACATCTGTGTTCAACATACTAAGGAGGCCGTTAGGCATTCCCTCTTTGATAACATAACTCCTTGGATGCCGTAGCCGTTCGGGTCCACTCTTCAACTGTTTTCCTGCTATTATTTATTTATTTTTCTTTTTTTGTGTGTGTGATTGACTGATCCCACACCGCTAGTTCGCAAACATTTACGTGCGCTGATAACCTTTGCGTCCGTACAATTTTAAACTTCGGCAAAGTTCACAAGAGCAATATTTTACACTATCTTTCGGGTCGGAATGATTTTATTTTTGTTTTCACAGTTTTTGGAAGTCTTGTTCACGTGAACTATGACAACGTCCGTGCTAACGTCTTTTTTTCGTGTAGTGACAGAGTGATGAGGTTGAAAAGAAATACTTCTACAGCTTAACGTTCAGAAATTTCTATCTTAACCCGTGTCTTAATATGTGTGCTGCTCAACGATTTCGGACCCTGCTGCTAAAATAGATATGTGCGATATTATTCTTCTAGTGAAAACAATAATTAGTAGGTTGGCTTGGTTCGCCATTTTGATTTCTTTTATTACGTGGGTATATCATATGTATGTTTGTGAATCTATTCAAGCTGACTCTTAAACATTGAGCCTTTGTCTGCTACTGACGAAACCGCTCGGCGAAAAAGACGCGTGACTACGTCACTATCTAACTACGTCACTATCTAACTACGTCACTACCTTACTACGTAACTACGCGTCTTTTCCGCCGAGCGGTTTCGTCAGTAGCAGTCAAGGGGTTACATTTTTTAATGTGGGGCTTTTGAAGATTAAAAAAAAAAATTGCTTCTTGGCGTTTTGATATTATCTGCAAATTTCGATCAGAGAATTCGCATTTTCTTTATATTTTGTGTCTTTCTAGTCTTCTCGCTAAGACCATTCAGTCTGCAAGAGGCATAGATTCTCATGAGACCCTGCATTCGCAGGGTCTCATGAGTATCTATGCCTCTTGCCAGCATGTATGCCTCTCGCCAACATCTATTCCGTTTTCATCTTCAGATTAAAGAGGTGATCGTCAACGTGACTGTTTTACCTGACGCGCGCTGATCGGGTTACTTTTGCGGCGACTGCTTAATTTGATTTGCTGTGACACCAGTTTTATCGTTTTATTTTTAAAGATGTTGTTGACCGATAGATATATGATACATTTTCCGACTGTTTATTTGTATTTTTGTTGGATTTTTATTAAAGTCAGTGTGAGTTAGGAACGGGTTATTGGCGAGTGAATCCAATGTTTTAATAATAATAATAATACTAATACTACTACTACTACTACTACTACTACTACTAATAATAATAATAATAATAATAATAATAATAATAATAATAATAATAATAATAATAATAATAATAAGCGCATTAAATAGGTGATTTATCCCAATTTAAAATCGACACAAAGCGCCGCCGCGAACTGAACCCAACAAGCACGCTCGCGTGAATCGCGCACATTCATTCACACACTGTACATAAACACAGAACATTTACGTGGTGCTAAGGGCAAGCTGAAGCGAGCTACTGAAGTTTTGAAAATTCAAATGGTTTATATTTGAAATTTGATTAAGTGGGCTGAAATTGATACCAAAGTTTTCAGTGTTTTTTCCCGAGAACTTGCAGTAAGTTCAAGGATGTTCGAAACTGGGTTTTGTTAACAGTATAAGAAGCTGCAAACCTAGAGAACCGCTAAATCAAATCAGTCAGCAATATTTTCCTTTTTCTTTAAGTACTCGAAGAATTTAACTTTACGGTTATATACTTTAATTTTTTTTTTTGGTGACAAGAGAGAGAGAGAGAGAGAGAGAGAGAGAGAGAGAGAGAGAGAGAGAGAGAGAGAGAGAGAGAGAGAGAGAGAGAGAGAGAGAGAGAGAGAGAGAGAGAGAGAGAGAGAGAGAGAGAGAGAGAGAGAGAGAGAATGAAACAGGAAAAAGGTTACGCGTGCCTACGCTGACAGATAGAATGCTGGTTTAACTCATTCCAGACGCAAGGCGTACGGATGCGCGGCTATACGTGTGGAATCAGTTAAACGAGCATTCTATTTATCAACCTGAGAACTCGTGTATTATTCCGGTAATGGTGAGGTAGTCAGCATTTGACATCCCATTGCTATTATCTAAGACGCCTAGTTACAAGGGTTTTTCCCTTTCTTTCCGATCGATATGATTTACAACTGCCTGGGGTTTAATTTATTGGTTTGTTTCTTTGTGTTTCTATTAAACATTTAGGCTGCGACTGAAGATTAAAACACCAGAAATGTTACGCATACATTTTTTTTTTTAATGTTCATAGGAAGTAATCCTTTTCTCGAACCGATATGAGATTGTCTTGTTTTTCTTTTTAACAATGCGTAATAATAATAATAATAGTAATAACAATAATAATAATAATACTATTACTACTAGGGGCCTACTACTACTACTGTTACTACTAATATAATAATAAATTAATAATAATAATAATAATAATAATAATAATAATAATAATTATTATTATTATTATTATTATTATTATTATTATTATTATATTATTATAAGGTCAATCAGGCTGAAATATTTGATCGTTAACATACTTTATTAGTCTCTCTTATCAATCTCTGAATCCAAATGATATATTTATATATTTATTTATTTATTTATTGTTTGTTTGTTTGTTTGTTTGTTTGTTTGTTTGTTTCTTCATTCATTCATTCATTCATTCATTCATTCATTCATTCATTCATTCATTTATTCGTCCGTTCTGATAAGGAAAATAGCACGGACACGGCAGGTTTCGTACGGCGTGATAACACTGTTTATCCCGCTGCACTTCTTTTTATGGGTCGTTGCTTCTTTGCGTATTTAAAACATCATCAGACTTTTGCAGTCGGTATGAAAAGAGGACAGTACCCTAGAATGTAATTCTGACTGTTGCTATTTAATTATTTTTTTAAATGTCTTCGGACACGGTGAAAGGTTTTGATGGTTTATAAACAAAATTGTGAATAAATAAATAAAAAATAGTAATAAATAAACAAATAAATAATAATAAATAAACAAATAAATAATAATAAATAAACAAATAAATAAATATCGGACAATTAAAAAAACAAACTGCTTACTTATTTTAATTTTTGGTCATGTAAGCCGAGTAAACTCGGACTGTAGTACGTGTAATCCATACCAGAGAATAAACGCAATTTAAAAAAAAAAAATGATAATAGAAAATTCTCCATTGCAAATTATTTAATGTTAAACTGTTTTGTTTGTTTGTTTTTTGTTGTTTTTTTTTTTTCGTGGAAAAAGTTGCATGCAAATTGTGCAATGTTAAAGACAGCTTAAAATTGCCTAATTTTCACCTTTTCACCGCTCCCGACATCTCCGAGAAATTATTCATTTTAAAAATCGTACTTCCTACTTTTGATTTCAAAACGTAATGAAGCGTTAATAATTATATTACTAACTAACTAACTAACTAACTAACTAACTAACTAACTAACTAACTAACTAACTAACTAACTAACTAACTAACTAACTAACTAACTAAATAAATAAATAAATACAAAACATCAAACACAAAAACAAAGGACAACTGTAAAAGTATTTATCAAAATTATTATTATTATTATTATTATTATTATTATTATTATTATTCTTATTATTATTATTATTATTATTATTATTATTATTATTATTATTATTATTATTATTATTATAGAAGTTGAACAGTTACAACAACACTGACGACAACAACGACAACAGTGACTTTGGTTTATATGTCTCAAATATACACTTTCAGCTGAATGTTGATGTTGCCTTCATTTCAGTTCTGTAATAATAATACATACGCTGATAGGCAGGTCCTCCGATTCGTTATTTCCGAAAACGTTGCCAACAAATGATAACAGCCACAAAAGCACATTCGTAACTCATACAACAGCGGGCAGAGCAGTATCAACATATCATATCATCTGCGTCTAAGTAAGTCTCTTGGTAAAAACGAACGTTTTGTTTCAGGACAAAGCTTGAGGCTTTCAATCATGTCTTAGTGGAGTCACAGAGAAAGAGAGAGAGAGAGAGAGAGAGAGAGAGAGAGAGAGAGAGAGAGAGAGAGAGAGAGAGAGAGAGAGAGAGAGAGAGAGAGAGAGAGAGAGAGAGAGAGAGAGAGAGAGAGAGAGATTTTTGTTTCTGAATGCGGTTTTGTCCGTTTCTGAAACGAAGTTGGCACATGGAGTCGCTGAAAGTAGCGTCAGTTAGTTTACAACTTGTGTCTGTATATTATAGATAATCTTATGTTTCCTGGCTTAAAGAATATTTATTTTTAAATAGAAACAGTTGGATTATTTTGAGTTGTCACATTTGTCACATGAACTAACATAACGACTGCCATATAACACGGAATCCTACAGTCTAAAAAGTCTCAAATCCTATAGTTTGCCCTCTCAGGAATACGGAATAAGTTATGAAGAGCAGGACAGAAATCGACCGTGATGGTTAAAGAGTGGTGCCAGAATAGCTCGGCGCCAAAAGGCGCCAAGCTATTCTGGCACCACCCTTGAACTATCAAACTCAAACATCTTCATGCAGCGTGTCGGTGCGTATTGGGATGATATTAATGATATCAGTAAATTTCGGAAGTAAGAAAATTCAGGGCCGGGACTCAAATATGTGTGTTGTTTAACCCATTCAGCCCCGACGCCCTACAGCAAGAGATGGGTCGCCCATGATAATTCAAGGGTAGTGCCAGATTAGCTTGGCGCCTGAAGGCGCCAAGCTAATCTGGCACTGCCCTTGAATTATCATGGTCGACCCATATCCTGCAGCTGGTGCATAGGGCGTTAGATGACGCCTCCAAAATTCGGAAAATCCGGCCGTCGGGCTGAATGAGTTAGGTCGAAGTCTGTTATATGCAAAAATAAGTTAAGAAAAAGGGCAATCGGGACTTTAGAAGAAAAAAAAAAGTGTTCTTATATCCAACTTTTAATATCCGATCTTGTTATAAGCGAAAATCGCTGCATGTCGTTCTCGAATGGACACTGACCAGACGGATTCAGTCATTCTCTGATCTCTCTCAAAATTCACATTACTCTTCTTACGCTCTCTTCCCCCCACCACACCCCTCCCTCCCTCCCCTCTACCCCGCCCCCTCCTCATTAGCATAATCCCCCTCCGGTCTACCCCCTCCCATCTCCCACTCTCCGCCCACCGGTCCCAAATCACAGCGGTACTAAAATTCCCAGGTGTTCTGGACAGATCGTCACAATCATAATACCCAACGGTAGACTTAGCTCATGACAACTTTCTCCGAATGAGGTGCACATGATTTGCTTTGAGTTAGAAGCTTCGATGCTCATGTGACCCTGCTTTGCGAAGGCCCTTGAGGGTCTATGCCTTGAACACGTGGACGTGGTCCGGTCGCTGCTTCAGTGCACTCGCACTGGGAATTTTCACCTACCTCAAACACTTTCTAGTCTCATAGCCGATCTTTTCAGTCCGCAAGAGGCATAGATTCTCATGAGCCCCTGCTGAAGCAGGGGCTCATGAGAATCTGTGCCTCTTGCCGAAACAGACTCACATCATTTCCCTCTATTTCTATCCGTAATTCTCACACCTCTGCACCTCCATTTGAGGACGTCACAGAGGTTTCAACATGCTACACTCTGTGCCCAAATGGACAGGCATCGTTTTCGAATTAATTTTACCGAAGCGGCGGCGTTTTTACCCGACTGGTAATGGAAACTGTGAACGCGAGGTGCAGGCCGAGCTAGTGTTTAAACACTCATCAATGTTTCAAATTTTCTCGCACTGTCAAACCATCAATCAAACGGTGGCCGGGGAAGGGGGGGGGGGGGAAGGTTGGGGGTGGGGGTGGGATGAGAGATTTGATTTAGCCCCGTCTATCTGCAAGAGGCATAGATTTTCATGAGCCCCTGCAGGACGCAGGAGTTCATGAAAATCTGCTGCCCTTGCTGGTAAAAATTGGCCACATTTGTTACCTCATATTAAGGGAAGAAATTTTAATGCTAGTCTGTTGAAAATTATATCCGTGACGTAGGGAGATTTTCGGCCAGGGAGGTATGCCCCAGTCTAAAAGTAAATAAAATTTACGTGCTATGGATACTCTGATTTTCGCAAAATCACGATACTCTGCTAATCATTGTGTTTGTAACAACATCATTACTAAGAACTTGACAGCTGTGCATAGTGAAAGCATACTGCACGCCTGTGACAAAAAAAAAGAAAAAAAGAAGTTATTTCCCAAGTTAAAAAAGGATGTATGGTCAAGGGATACTCTAACCATACAATGTTAACCCTTTGGCTGTCGGTAGAGGTTTTTGTCGCGATGATTCCTGTCGAAATTATCGCGACAACAACCGCTACCGACAGACACAGGGTAAAGAGGTGTCTGTTCTGTGTAAAAAAGCAAAATACAGTTAGTCCGGTTTTGGGTGAAGAGCAAATTTCATTGCAATGCAGTGGTAATCTCATTTTTTATTATAAAATTATGTCCACTTTCTTACCTTTAAAAAGCAGGGTTGGTAGGGCCATACCTGGCTCACCTAGGGTTCCTACGCGACTGTCTACCACTGGTGAGGAGGTTGAGGTGGAGTGGGGTGGGGGGAGAGGGGATAGAAAATGGACAGGCTGATACCACGATTTATATCGCAATTTTCTTCCTTATTAGTATTCCAGCCAGGTATTGACTGGATTGAGGCGAGAGTAAGGTTATAGCGGACATTTGCAGGTATGGGATATTGAGGCTTGGATCGATGGGAGTGGAGGGGGGAGGGGGATGGGGACGAAGGGGAGTGGGGAGGGGGGTTAATGGATAAAGGGATGGTGAAAAAGGGATGCTGTTACATCCGTTAACCCATTACATCCTGATGCTTTTTTTTCTTAAATAACAAATTTGCTTATTTATAAATGTTTTATAAATGTTCCGTTACAGATTAGGAGTTAAACCAACCATTTTAGTTCAAAAGTGGTGCCAGAATAGTTTGGCGCCAGAGGCGCCAAGCTATTCTGGCACCACCCTTGAACTATCATAGTCAAATTTATTTCTGACAATACTGTATCAGGATGAAAATGGTTAAGGTAGTTTTCAAAATCAAGCACGCACACATAAATGCAATCATGCACACACGCACTCACGCACACATGCACACACGCATACTAGACGTTGCTGGTGTTGTTTGTTTTGTTTGTTTGTTTGTTTGTTCGTTCGTTTGTTTGTTTGTTTGTTTGCTTGTTTGTTTGTGTGAAAAACGAGTGAAGTTTGTGTAGCGTCGGTCTTAATGTTTAAAGTCTTACCTCAGTACAAGAAGGGTATGGCTAGTGTACATAATTATGTGTTGACTGCTGTACACTTGCTTGTATTGACGTAAGACTTGAAATGTCTGAACTTACTAAATGAAATATACAATATCAAACTTGCCCCGCTCCGTAACGTTGGAGCGCACAGTTTGACCTAAAACCGCCATTTTCCGTTTCCCAGGTGTTCAGTATTAAAATTGGATTAAAAAAATTCTACCACCTGCTGATAAAAACAATATGATAAACAGACTTTCAAAAAAGCAAAGTGATTTTACATTCACCCATCCTTCTGTATGTGCTTTTTTAATTATTTTTTTTTTTTGTTATGTAAATTTAAATGGTATAAGTTTTCAATCTTCTTTCTTTTCTTAGTCAAAATCTATATTTCATAGCTCATATTATATTGATCATAACACATTGCCGACATTTTGTCTTTCTCTTTATGTGGCTTACTTTATATCTTATGTAAATTTCAGTTTAGTCTTTTGGCTTTTCATTCAAAATCCGTAATCTATGGCTTGTATTACTGCGGAGCATAAAAACCATCGTCTGTTTTTTCCACTGAAAACGCGCTCAACATATTGTGACAAAAATGCCGAGAAACTCACGGAGTAATCTAGGTTTGTGTTATGGGGTTATTGGAAAGCGATTGTTTGGAATTCCCGAAAAAAAAAGACGGTTAAGCTATTGCATAAATCGCTGCATAAACATTTGAATACCCAGTGTTTATATCTACAGACTTAAACTCTGTGAATCCCTAAATCTAAAGATTATAGATCTAAACTCCTGCTGGCAAGAGGCATAGATTCTCATGAGCCCCTGCTTTGCAGGGGCTCATGAGAATCTATGCCTCTGGCAAATGAGACTGTGCTAGATGAAAGTACTCAAACCAAGGGGAATGACAGCGCTGGACAGACATGATCCCCTGCCCCCGCCTATCAGGCACCCAATCGCCAGCCCACAGAGAAATACGCAGGTATAGAATAAGACAATCATTTCCATTCCTAATAAGAATGGATCAGGTCTCTTATATAACCCATGTCTTTCTCCGGAACTTAGGAAGTAGGCAGGAGAAACATACATACACAAACATGAAGGTGCGCTACTATATGTGGTCGGGTAAATACCCTGATTTCCCACAGTAGATGCACAGAACATTACACAACAATGTAACGATACAAATTTTGCCTCGAGTTATACATGATACTCACAAACCAGATAGGTGAGGCTAGCGCTGGCAGAATTGTCAGTACTCAAACCAAGGGGAATGACAGCGCTGGACAGACATGATCCCCTGCCCCCGCCTATCAGGCACCCAATCGCCAGCCCACAGAGAAATACGCAGGTATAGAATAAGACAATCATTTCCATTCCTAATAAGAATGGATCAGGTCTCTTATATAACCCATGTCTTTCTCCGGAACTTAGGAAGTAGGCAGGAGAAACATACATACACAAACATGAAGGTGCGCTACTATATGTGGTCGGGTAAATACCCTGATTTCCCACAGTAGATGCACAGAACATTACACAACAATGTAACGATACAAATTTTGCCTCGAGTTATACATGATACTCACAAACCAGATAGGTGAGGCTAGCGCTGTGTGCTAGATGAAGGATTGTATTCTGATTTGAAAGCGGTGTGCGTCAATAGTGTGAGACTTGGGGCTGTCAAGCGCTGTATTGAGAAGCGGGATTAGAGGTCATACAATTATGGCTCAGTCAAGAAGACAGAAATTTAGCATAAAAAGCACATATATACACATATGTGTATTGAGCAGTCGAGCGATACGTATTTCTCTTTCTTTCTCTCCCTCTGTCTTACTTTCCTCAAGCTTTCCGTTTACTTTTAATCTTTGTTTCTTTCTTGCTTACTTTCTTCTCATTTCTTTTTTTTTTCTTCTCCATACTTTCGTCGTTGTTATGTTGTTGTTGTTTTTTTGGGCATAAATTTATATGTTGTTTTCTTTATTATTTGCTCTACGATCGAGCCAGGTTGTACACATTTTTTACTTTTACTTTTGCTATTTGTTGTCTATGTTTATTTTGTTCATCGCGGTTTCTTCCCCACATTTTTGCGTGTTTTATGTTTTGTTTTTTTTCATGAATCCATTAAACAGATTTTATCCGAAAATTCAATTAACTCAAATTCAATAGTTTTGTAAAGCCTGGTTTTGTTTTGTTGTTTTTTTCGAGGGGGGCGGGGATGCTGTGGGGGCGAGTGGGAAGTTGACAGTCACTCTGGTCTTTATTTTGTAGTCTTTATTCAACTGCCACTATACTATTTTCAAAAATTAATATTTGTGTTGAGCCCAAACTATTTCAGCTGCAAAACGACAGTAGAATTCACAGTAATATTGTTCAATGCGTTTATGCGCAGCGACCCAAAGGCGTGCCTATTTGACCGATAACACGCTGTGCACTCATGGACATTTGTTCAAAGTTTAATTAGTATCAATAATGCAATATATACCGACGAGCAAAAGAAGTGCGACATTTTTGAAATCATCAATATTTTAATTAATGCGACATTTTTGGAATCATTCCTAAAATGTCGCATTACATTAAAATATTTTATTTTATTATGAAGTGGTGTTTTGCTATCAATAATGTTGATCTGGGTGGTTGTTTACTCATTCATTCCTTCATTCGTTTGTTCAATTGGTGGTTTGTTCGTTTCGTCCCTCGATGTTTCATTCTTTTTTTAGTTACTGCATAAAGCGGTCTGTGTAGTCCACGTCCTACAGTCCACTCCTTATTCAGCAAAGTCATCAGTCTAATCTTCACATTTTAACATGTCCTTACACCTTCGCCTCAACGATCCCCCTCCCCCCCCCCCCTAGCCCCCTGCCCACCCCCCCCCCCACCCACACCCCACACCCTTACCCCCGCCCTCTCTTTCAATGCGTGAGAAGCATCACTGAGAAATTGTCGGTCTTAAAAGTATCGTCACACCCCTCCACCATCCGTTTGCAAGAGGCATAGATTCTGATGAGCCCCTGCAGGATGCAGGATGCAGGGGCTCACGAGAATCTATGCCTTTTGCCAGCAGTCATTGGGCCTATTTATATCCCCCGAAATGAGGCAGCGAGAGTGGTTTTAAGTGTGCGATTTTTTTTTGGCTAGAAACCGGACGCCTATTCTAAGAGGCAGCAAGGTTGAGGAGACTTGTGAATGACAGCCTTTCAGCCCGGGATCCCTCGTCTCTTTGACCGCCAACTGAGTCCTAAAATCGGTACATTAAACACGATAAATTTTTCTCCTCAGAGAAGAATTATATCTGAGGGAACGCCAACCATCTGCGAGAGGTATAGATGTCCATGACCCTTGCGTTCAAACATACGAGTGGCCTTTTGATTCTATTCCGGAAAACGAGATCCAGACCAAATAGGTGACTGTTTAAAATTGCAGAGAACATCCCAAAGAAGAGAGAAACACGCTTGGAAAAGACAAAATTTAGGATCAAAAGTCTTTTTCTTTATTTCTTCATTGGGGTATTCTCAAGATATAAATGTTCACGATTTTTTGCGTAAGAATAGTAACTTATGATTACTATGACACGATTATGATGATGATGCTGATTATCATTTTCATAATAATAATAATTAAACATTAATAATAATAATAATAATAATAATAATAATAATAATAATAATAATAATAATAATAATAATAATAATAATAATAATAATTATTATTATTATTATTATTATTATTATTATTATGTTCTGAGAACAAGTAAAATAGTTCATGCAAGCGAAAATAAATTCATTTAGCTTTTATGTCAGCTAACTTGCGTATTATCCTTCCTAATAATATTGTGGTCCGCGGACGTTCTGTTACAATAAGAACAGTACTCTATCTGTCAACGACAAAGAAATCAACATAAAAACAAACAAAAAGAAACAAAGAAACACGCCTGGAAGAGACATATATGCCCTTTTTATACGCGTTTCACTCTTTGTTGGGAATTTCTGAACTCATTATGTCTGCGACACACCACAGCGAGATACGCCTCGACCATGGTAGTTCAAGGGTGGTGGCAGAATAGCTTGGCGCCTATAGGTAGATCTGTCTCCTGAAAATTGTAATGCAGTCCTCAGATGATAACTCCAAAATGTGGGTATTTCGCTACCTCGGGCACAATGAGTTAACATCGTGCACCCTTGGTAGTCACCTTTTCTGTGTGGTTTTTATGCCAAGCATACATTCTGGTGACTTGCGTCACTAACTAAACGGGATAGTTCTATGCAAGTTTTACCACCAGCTCCCATCGCAGTCTAGAAGCGAGCAGACTCCAATTGCAAGAGGCATAGATCTTCATGAGCCCCCGCATCTGGGGGGGGGGGGTCATGAAGATCTCTGCCTCTTACGGCTGAGTCATTTCCGTTATGAATTTTATGATGTTCCTACTATGGAACTTATATATAGGAATATCAGAACTCACAGTCCTGCAGCGAAACAACTCATACAAAAAGACATAGAGGTGTATGAGCCAGTCTATTTGAAAGATGTATACATCTGGTTATTTAGTACACTTTAGTACACTATCCGCAAAGGAGCGTTTTTTTTTTTTAATCGGTTGAGGACCGTAAGAAATCTGATTTAAGAAAAAGAATATAACGCAAATCAGAAATGAAAAAGAAAAGCAAATGAAAAAATGGAACAGCTTAGCAATATGACCTCCAGAAAAAAAAAAAAAAAAAAAAAAAAAAACATACAAACATTTTAGAGCACAGTGGCGCATAAATATAGCAAAGTTAATTCAGGCGAGTTAGAATCATTTATCTCATTCAGCCCTGACGCAATACAGCAGGAGATGGGTCGACCATGATAATTCAAGGGTAGTGCCAGATTAGCTTGGCGCCTTTAGGCGCCAAGCTAATCTGGCACTACCTTTGAATTATCATAGTCGATCCATCTCCTGCAACAGGTGCATAGTCGTTAGATGAAGCCTCCCAAATTTGGGAAATACGTGCGTCGTGCTGAATGAGTTATCAAAAGTAAACTGACTTATTTGATGTATAATATATTTTAGACATACAAATAGCAAAAGTGAGCTAGGCTTATCTCATTCTACCCCAGACACACCACAGGAAGATAAGGATCGACCATGATAGTTCACGGGTGATGCCAGAATAGCTTGGCGCCTAATGGGCGCCAATCTATTCTGGCATCACCCGTGAACTATCATGGTCGATCTGTGTCCTGCACTGCAATGCAGTCTTCAGAGGACAACGGCAAAATTTGAGGATTTCGGTGTTGGGGTACAATGCGTTAAACCATAATGATATGACGATGAAAGCTCCGAAATTTTTACTTCTTCTTAGTGGCCTCTCTTTTTATATATATATGCGGGTTTTTTTTTTGGGGGGCTGTCTCTTTCTTCACGTTGCTAGAGTGATCATGTTATGGTTTTGATGTTTATTTTAGTCCGTTTTATTGACATTGATTATACAGAAATCGATATTTGCTCCCAGCGGCATTCCCCTGAAACAGATCGAAAATTGCTATTTATTCTACCTGCAGTGAAACAGCTGTTGGTGACAGCACATATCATTCAAATCAAACCTACTCTCTGTTGACTGAGTACACTGAGACAAAGCGCTCATTGTTGAACAGCAGAAGGATGGTTCGAACATGATATTTCAATGGTGGTGCGTGAAGGCATGTTCTCTAACACTTTTCTCATTCACCATAATGTGCAGTTTTGTTTCTTTTAGTTTGGCAATGTGAATGTTACTTTATGTAATTCCATTAATAATAATAATAATAATAATAATAATAACACTAATAATAATAATAATAATAATAATAATAATAATAATAATAAAGAGCATTTATATCGCGCTGAATCCCCAGGAGCAGCGGGCTCTAAGCGTGCACCTCCAGTGTAAACGTATTGTGTTTTGTAAAATCAACGTCCAAGATCACCACCGGTTAAAGAAACATGGATACAAAGTGTTTCCAGCAAGAGGTATAGATCCCCATGAGCCCCCGCACCTGCGGGGGCTCATGAGGACCTATGCCTCTTGCAGCTGAGTGGTAGGCATTTCTTTCTCGGCTGCGGACATGTAAAACTCTTTCAAGGGTAAATTGTAAAAGAGTCTTTTCGGCCAGTACAAGAGAAGAGATCAGCATATCGTCAAATATTCATTAGTTAACACTATAAAACATAAGGCCTTACTTTGGCACTCATGCTGCTAAAACATGTAGACATTTTATAAATAAATTAAGACGCACCAGGTAATTTCGTCTAAATAGTTTTATTGTGTTCCGTTGTCAACGCAATAAACATTCTATTCTGCCTTGGTACGCAGCCAAAACATACAGACGTCTGATAAATAAACATTCTATTCTGCCTTGGTACGCAGCTAAAACATACAGACGTCTGATAAATAAATTAAGATGTATCAGGTTAATACTTCTATGATTGTATAAAAAGAGAAATATACAATTCAGTTCAATTCACCCTCCCCCACGCTCCCATTCACCCCCCTCCCTCCTCTTTCTCCTCACCCACCCTCACCCAGCCCTCATCACCCCCTTCACGCCGTTACACTAGTGCCTCATCAATAGAAAGTGTCCACGCTTCACTTGAGTTCGTACGAAGGTCGATTTTACAAACACTAATAAGCAGCAGATCAGAGCGAGGCAATTAAACGAAGGCTTTTCCAGCTGTTGCGCCGGGTTCAATCAACCGTGCCCTCCCCCCCCCCCCCCCAAGTCATCCAGGGCGAACACAGCCACAGGTGCAATAGCCAGAGGTTCCCATGGACCCTGGGATATACACAATCATGTCCACGTCCCCTGTTATCTTTAGGTTGGTTGCGGGTTGCCTCAACCTGCAGACAGCAACAAAGATCTATTAACTCATTGAGCCCCGACGCAACACAGCAAGACATGGATCGAGCATGATAGTTCAAGGGTGGTGCCAGAAAAGCTTGGCGCCCATAGGCGCCAAGCTATTCTGGCACCACCCGTGAACTATCATGCTGGTTTTGTCTCTAGAATTGTATACACACCTTTGAAGGACGAATTCAAAATTTGGGGATTTCGGTCCCTGGGGCAGAATGTGTTAAGGTGATGATATAGGACGATCAGAGTTTGGTGATGACAGCACAGTCTAAGAGTGAACGCAACTCATCTACACGAGGCATGGATCTCCATGAGCCCCCGCGTCTTGCGACGGCTCATGAAGATCTGTGTCTCATGTTTGCATCTTTTTACTTTATTTTTTATTTTTTTCCCTTCTATTGAAAATAATTATAACGGACTTCAATGGTGTCCCCACAATCCAAGAGCGAATAAAACCCACGAGAAGAAGCATAGATCTGCGTGAGGCCCTCGCATCTGCTGGGGCTCATGGAGATCTACACCTCTTGCTGACATTTCTGTTGTTATGCCACTGTTTCTCATATTTTTAGATGATTGTTATCTAGAGTAGTACTCAAACCAAGGGGAATCACAGCGCTGGACAGACAACAGTTAGATCCCCTGCCCCCGCCTATCAGGCACCCAATCGCCAGCCCACAGAGAAATACGCAGGTATAGAATAAGACGATCATTTCCAGTGATTGTTATCTAGGACGATGCGGCTTCGATGTCACTTTGTTTTAGTCGCCAGCCCGCATGTTGTTGCCTTCCTAGTGATATTCTAAAAAGAAAGCGCTGTATCTCCTTTGTCTGAGTCTGAGAATCACAGACGTAAATTTGCCGATGCTGAGACAGACAGCTGTAAATCCTTAATAGGGGGCCGTGTGTACTTTTAATGTTCCAAGATTTGATCTCTGCTAATGTTTCAGCTCATTCAGCCCGACGCACGTATTTCCCAAATTTTGGAGGCCGCATCATCTAACGACTATGCACCTGTTGCAGGAGGTGGATCGACCATGATAATTCAAGGGTAGTGCCAGATTAGCTTGGCGCCGACAGGCGCCAAGCTAATATGGCACTACCCTTGAGTTATCATGATCGCCCCATCTCCTGCTGTAGTGCGTCAGGGCTGGATGAGTAAACAGTTTCCAATCGTATAATTAATTTAAAGTTACCCTTTGTCGTTGCAGTAAACACAATCTTTTGCACGAGGCGTCGGGCCGCATTAGCTCAACACATTCTGCTCCACGACCGACATCAGCCAATTTTGAGGTTGCCCTCTGAAGACCGTATTACACTACTGGAAGCAGATCGAGCGTGATAGTTCAAGGGTTGTGCCAGAATACCTTGGCGCCTATAGGCCGCCAAGCTATTCTGGCACACACCCCCCCCCCCCCCCCTTTGAAGTGTCGCGCTCGATCCATGTCTTACCGTGGCGTGTCGGAGATGAATGAGTTAAAGAAACCGCGCGGTCGCTGGACGCTTTAGCATCTTACAGATGTACTCGCGAACAATTGCAAGGGTGCATGGGGTGCATACCTATATGCAGCTGTAGGCAGTTCTGTGATAGACACCACTCTCTGTCTCCCTGGGAGTTCTACAGCTTTCTCCAGAAGGACAATGCGCCGGAAAGAGATGCGTGTTAACCCATAGTCCGCCGAGAAACAACGAACACCACGCATCTGCAAGAGGGATAGATCCTCATGAGCCCCCGCGACAGCGGGGGCTCATGAAGATCTATCCCTCTTGCTGAAACCACTTTGTGGCCATGTTTCTTTCACGGCTAGGGACCTTGACGTTGACTTTACAAATGATTTCAAAAACGCGGCGCGTGTCCACTGTTAGTGAAGGGGTTACATGTTTATATTGGATCTATTTTTTAACATTTCCATTAACACATTGTGTTTTGAGCAGTTGTTAAGCCAGTCTCTTCTGCCAGCAAAATCCCCCTCCACCCCACCCCCACCCCCCCTACGCACCCACCACCCACCTCCTACCGTCCCCCCCTCCCCCTGTAGCAGCGGCAGATGTGGCAAATCTGTTCCCTCCAAACTGATGCGATTTTTTTTATATAATAAAGATAAATAAAAATGGACCGTTTGCAGGTTAGCTGTGTATAAACGAAAACGGACACTTTAAAAAACAAAAACAAAAAAACAAACAAGAAGAAACAACGAAAGCAACCCACCCAAGCAACCAACCAAACCACCGATCATCCAACCAACATTTGCGATAAACTAAGAATTTGTCATGCGCCGTTTCACGCATTCTTCAGCCGTAACGACGTGTTCAGAGGATTGGTCAATGAGAAGTATTCTTTTATGAGTCACACAAAATGGTTTACCTTTGCCTCAAGGCAAAGGTATTTCCCTTGAAAATCCATGAATACCTACACAAATATCGCCACATGAAATAAGTTATGACGCTGCCTAGACAAGAACAACTCCGCCATGGCCGGTCCCAAGCCCGGGTGAGAAAGGAGGAGGGTTGGGCGTGGGGCCAGCAACCCCACCCTGTAAAAACCCTAAAGCTACAGAAACCAAAGCAACAGAAGAATCCAACCAGCGCTTGATTCAGGGAGATGCCTCTACAGGAGAGCAGATGACGCGGGTTGGTGAAAGCCTCACGGAAGCCAACCAGCCAACGAATCTCCTGACGATGAAAGCAACAGCAAAGATCGGAACGTGGAACGTACGAACCATGTATGAAACTGGGAAAGCAGCTCAAGTGGCTAGCGAGATGAAAAGATACAACATCCAAGTATTTGGAATTTCTGAAAGCAGATGGAATGGGTCTGGCATGACAACACTTGCCAGCGGAGAGAAAATCCTCTACTCGGGACATGCAGACGAGAACCACGAACACACAGAAGGAGTTGCCATCATGATGTCCCCTGTAGCAGCCAGGGCCCTTATGGAATGGCAACCAGTCTCCTCTAGAATCATGACAGCAAGATTCAACTCCAAGGGGAGAAAACTACATTCATCCAATGCTACTCGCCTACTAATGATGCTGATGAAGAGGCAAAGAAAATTTCTACAATTCTCTCCAGACAGTAGTTAATGAGTTACCCAAGAGAGACATCAAGATACTGATGGGTGACCTGAATGCCAAAATAGGGAAAGACAACCTTGGAAAAGAATTGATTATGGGAACCCAGGCCCTTGGAACAATGAATGAAAATGGCGAGTTTTTCACAGACTTTTGTGCTTTTAATGACCTGATCATTGGCGGCAGTGTATTCCAGCTCAAAGGCATTCACAAAGAAACCTGGATCTCACCAGACGGCAACACCAAAAACCAGATAGACTACATCACTATCTCTAGGAAATGGAGACGAAGCCTGCAAGACACAAGATCCCAACGAGGGGCAGACGTAGCCTCGGACCACCATTTGGTGATTGGAACCATCAAAGTCAAACTACGAGCTTTTAGAGACATAGCCAACCGATCTCACATAAAGTTTAACACCCAGCGGCTGAAGGAGAAAGACTACAGAGACACCTTTTCAACCTCCCTGAAGAACAGATTTGAAGCCTTGAACTTGGTGACCGAAGAAACACCCCTGGAGGAACACTGGAGCTCCTTAAGAGACACACTGATAGGCACATGCGAAGAAGTGCTGGGTAAAAGAGAATGGACAACCAAGGAATGGCTCTCCAGTGACACATGGCAGATGATAAAAAATAGAAGAGAAATCAAGCAACAGATCAACAGCAACAAGAATGGAGTGGAAAAGAAAACTCTTCGAGATAAATTTACCCAAATAAACAAGAAAGTCAAGAAAAGTGCCAGGAAAGACAAGAGGCTCTTTTATGACGCCCTAGCGACAGAGGCGGAGCAGGCAGCAAAAATGAGGGACCTCAGCACTCTGTACAAGGTCACCAGGACCCTCTCAACCAAAAAGACGAACGTGGACAAACCAGTTAAAGACAGAGAAGGAAACCCCATCAGCAAAGAGCAAGACCAAAGACAACGATGGGCTGAACACTTTGGGGAACTTTTAAATCAACCCCCACCGTCAGTGAGACCAGACATCCCCCCTGCAAACGCACCGCTCAAAGTCAACACCAACCCTCCCGCGAAAGCAGAAATCCTAAAAGCCTTGAAGACCCTGAAAAATGGGAAAGCAGCCGGCCCAGATGGAATTCCGCCAGAGGCGCTCAAGGTAGACCTTTCAGTCACAGCCAACATGCTGCTGCCTCTACTGCAGAAGGTCTGGAGGGAAGGAAGAGTACCAGCACAGTGGAAAAAGGGACACCTGGTAAAACTTCCCAAGAAAGGAGACCTAGGATCCTTCAAGAACTGGCGCGGCATCATGCTACTGTCAGTACCTGGCAAAGTACTGACCCGCATTATCCTCGACCGGCTGAAAGATGCAGTGGACGAAAAACTTGGACCAGAACAAGCTGGCTTCAGGAAAGACAAGTCGTGTACAGACCAAATAGCAACGCTCCGAATCATCATCGAACAATCCTTGGAGTGGCAGTCGACGCTGTACCTCAACTTCATCGACTTTCGCCAAGCGTTCGATAGTGTAGTCAGAGAAACCATCTGGCAGCTCCTCCACCACTATGGAATCCCTCAAAGCTTCATTACCCTGATCCAGCAACTTTATGAAGGCGCCACCTGCCAAGTTATCCACAATGGCAAACTGACAGAGGACTTTGAGGTGAAAACAGGAGTCCGACAAGGATGCATGCTCTCCCCAATGATCTTCCTGTTAGTGGTCGACTGGGTGATGAGACAGGCAACTAAAGCAGGAAAAACAGGAATCCAGTGGTCCCTGAATCCGTTTCTTGAGGACCTGGACTTTGCGGACGACTTGTGCCTGATGTCCCAGAAATACCAACATATGCAACAGAAAACAGATAACCTGGCCCAAGAAGCATCCCAGACTGGACTGCAAATCAACCTGGAAAAGACAGAAACCATGAACTTGTTCAAGAAGCAGCAGAAGCTAATCACCCTTGGAGACAGCGAGCTGAAAGAAGTTACCTCTTTCACTTAACTGGGCAGCATTGTATCAGCAACAGGTGGTTCTGACGAAGACATCAAGCCAGAATCGGGAAAGCGAGATACGCCTTCATTACCCTGAGACCAGTCTGGAGGTCAACATCTCTGTCTGTCCGCAACAAGCTACGAATTTTTAACAACAACGTTAAGTCTGTCCTCCTCTATGGCTCAGAGACCTGGCGAGTCACCAACACCCTAACCAACAAGATCAAAGTATTCGTCAACGGCTGCCTTCGCAACATACTGAAGATCAGGTGGACAGACAAAATAAAGAATACCGATTTGTGGCAGCGGACAAACCAAGATCCCATCGACCAGCAGATTGCCAGGCGGAAATGGCGATGGATAGGACACACCCTGCGGAAACCCCCACAGGACATCACCCGGCAAGCTTAGCAGTGGAACCCCCAAGGAAAGAGACGGGTCGGTCGCCCTAAGACCACCTGGAGTCGATCCTGTGAAGAAGAAATGAAGAGCTGCAACCTGTCGTGGGGTGAACTGAAAAAGGCTGCCCAGAACCGAGTGCGCTGGAGGACTGTTGCAGAGGCCCTTTGTTCCACGAGGAATCCAAGGAATTAAGCAAGTAAGCTAGACAAGAACTAGAGCCCCAAATTTTTAGCGTGAAATTCTGTCAAAATATTGACTGACACACTTCTGCAATCATTATTAGCTTTGGGTTCTTTAATTTTCTTTCGCTGCTTTGAACAACACTTAGATGCCTACGATATGTTAACCCTCTCACGGCTGGAAAACAACAAGCAAAACCCAATTACAAGCCAGAGACATAGATCCTCATGAGCCCCATCAGTCATGAGGATCTATGTCTGGCTTGTATTTGTGTTGATGAGCCGTGAAAGAGATAGAAATATCTCTCCGCGAATCTGCAATAGTTTCAGGTACATACGTCCCAGTTACTGGTGGTGTAAGTGTTAATGTAGATGACCCATTTTTTTCTCATAAGTGGTCGATATTTGACTTATTTTTCCTCATAAGTGGTCGATATTTGACTTATTTTTTCTCATAAGTGGTTGATATTTGACTTATTGAATACTGTCATATCTATTCTTTCGTTTAGTTTTTAATCGCAGTAATATAACGATTTACGACAACAGCAACAACAACAAAAAAAAGAAATGGTGTCTGTATGCGTGTGGGAGTGTTCTGAAGTGAATTTGCGGCCGTGTCTGCGCACAGCTGGTGCAAGATAATGCATTATATTTGAATACCGAAGGCCGTCCGTTGTATATGGGCGTTTGTCATTTATTTTAGTCCATGCAGGCAGAATGCGAAAAAACAAGTCTAAAATGTTTGGGAGCGCTTTCAATCATTTTGCGTTATTTTTTGTGTGTAGAGCTGAGACAAATAAATGCGTTTTAAAATCGTATTCCTACATCGAATATCATCCGGCTGCAAGAGACATATATCCTCATGAGACCCCTGCGTGGATGGGGGGCTCATGAGGATCTATGCCTATTGCTATCATAATCGTGTTTCCCAAGACTGTGGAGGCAAATTAGACTCTGTGCCCCGCCCCCCCCCCCCCCAGCAGCCAATACAGTGTTCGCGTGTGTTTCCCAGTGAAGGGAGGTAATCGGGCAGTCACTCTAAGGTTTAATATGTGCGTCAGGTGTTGGGTAAAATAAATATGGGAAAATTTAATCTAAAGGACATAGTATCGGTTATTAATTAATATTTTATGGGACCTTAATTAATTTTTTTGAACAGAACATAGATGATATGGTAAGGAAAAGGAACATTGTATCCACGTGGAAAAGATCATATGTTGTATGAACCTGAGTGAATTGTTTCTGTCCTATTGTGTGGTCTTTTGAAGGCTCATTCGCTATATCTATTCTTTGTGTCGTATTGTGCGGACATACGCTGATGAACATCGAGTGATAATTTTTGATAACAGCGCATGATTATGTCGTTGTCACACACCATACGCTGAATATTATAATGCATCTACATTCCGTTTTGTTCTGTGCGTTTCGCTTTGTTCTGCTTTGTTTTAATGAGCGATATCCGCTAGCAGGAGCCATCAAAGCGTTGTATTAGATCATTGTATTAGTTCGTATTATCACGAGCCATGAACTTTTGTATGGAACGACAGATATTTGTTATTAAAGATCAAAATGAAACGGACCGGCACCACCGCCACTACCAACCTTCCCCAGTAGCAAAAGGTCCTGGGGCTCACGACGGCCGCAGTGGGCCCGCGCACAGTCGTGCGCGGGCCCACTGCGGCCGTCGTGGGCCCCAGGACCTTTGCTTACTGGGTTTCTCTCTCCCTCCCTCTCCCCCCCCCCCCCTCCACCAAGCTCCTACTCTTCGCCCCCAACCCAAGCGCCATCTCTTTTCTCTCAAAACATCTTCCCACCATCACGATCCTGCCCCCTCCCCACCCCTATCAACATGCTCTATTTCGTTTTGATTAAGATATATCTAAATGCAAATGGGAGCGAACTCTGGCAGACACGGCTCTAAGAGGAGATAATTAGTGCATGGATCCATGCTGGCGCACGGTTAGCAATCGATAAATCACTTTCTGGAAGCTGTTATTTGTCAAATGTAACGCACCCGCGCTGGAACGCCAGATGGAAGCAAAGGAAGTCCACAACAGAACCCCCTCCCCTCTGCAAGAGGCATATATCTTCATGAGCCCATGCATTCTCCACGGGCTCATGAAGATATATGACCCTTGCTGACAAAGCCAACCTCGGCCTGAGTGTAACAGTATTTCTTCACTCAATAATCTCCATTTTGGGCTTCACGTTGTTTAGTCCCATTACAACAAGCAACACATTCAAGCTGTACAGTACAAAGATCCTCAATGGCCCTTACAGCATGCGGGGAGAAGAGGATCTATGGCTCTGGCTGCATGGGCTGACGAAGATCTATGCCTCTAACAGCAAACATCGGCATCATTTTACATCTGTTTTCCTCAGACACCAGAGGTCATCATGGAACAACCCAGATGGACGCGTAAGAGAGCCTACGACAGAAGAAACACGCCAAAATTCGCTGACCTCCTCCGTATAAGGAGTAGAGACGTACATGCAAAAGGAGAATCTTTAAGGGCAAAAGGCAGAAATTCTCACGAGCCCCTGCAGCTGCAGGGGCTCATGAGAATCTATGCCTCTTGTGGGTGGAAGAAGAAGGGTGAAGGACTAATGATTGGGGGAAAACGTTCTAACGATCGCAGCAGAAGTTGATGTATTTAACGACACAGCCGGTGAAGAAAAAGTTAAACTATATTGAGGATGGGATTATAGTGTGTGTTGGGTGGTGGTGGTGTGGTGGTGGTGGTGGTGTGGTGATGGTGGTGGTGTTGTGGTAGTTTTAAGAGAAAGATAAGGATTGTGTGTCTTTGAACTTCAGTAATGATGATAAGGATATTGATGTTGACATATAATTTAACGTTTAATTATAAATGTTCTTCTTCAAATTGACAGTAAACTGTTATTGTTGTTGTCGCCGCCGATGCTGTTGCTGTTGTTTTTGTAGCGCATGTTCATACATAAAGGATCAATTCTGCTTCTAAGAGGTTATTACGTGCTTATTTAACATTCTCTCTACCATTTTTGTTGTTGTTGTTTGATCCAGACTTCTAGATGACGAAATAATTGTAGTTTGCAAGACTTCTTGTGGATTGTTTCAAATAATGACTTAATTGCTTAAAAAAGTAATGGGAAAAAATCAGTGTCGTATAGCAGTGATCATTTTTGTTTGGTTTCAGTGGGAAAATAAACACATTTAATGTTTTAAGTTGTTAGATAATTTAAATATTTCCTCGTGTTAAAACAAATCTATACAACACATCAACGACAAGTCTTGACTCTAACAGGACAATTCTATACAACACATCAACGACAAGTCTTGACTCTAACAGGAAAATTCAGTTTTTATAGTTATCTCTTGACTGTTTCATTCTGATCCACTGTTGCTTGAAATGAATTTGACTATGATAGTTCAAGGGTGATGCCAGAATAGCTTGGCGCCTCGGGCACCAAGCTTTTCTGGCATTACCCCTGAACTAAAATGGTTGATCTACCTTGTAATCTGTAATGGAACCTTCACAGGACAATAAACAAATTAATAAAATCAACCTTAGGATGTAGTGGGTTACGATAATTGGTGACGTTTCCATTTCCTGTTATTAAAAAAATTAAAGGATAAGTCTCACGAACCCCCCACCCCCACCCCGACCCTTCCAGCCCGCCACCCCACCAAAAACATGTACACCCCATCAAGGAGAAAAAAAAGAGATGTGCCGAACAAATAGTGTTTGCTGTCGTCCTTTCCTTAATCGGGCCTCTTTCGCTGAAAGTTAAACATTAAACCCTTTCAACACAGACAAGTTAAGAAACCTCTTGATATAGGTCAGCAAGCGGTATAGATTTTCATGAACCCCTGCAGTTGCAAGGGCGCATGAGAATTTATGCCTCTTGCAGCTGGGATGGGGGTGGGGGTAGCGAAAGACCTTAAAACCCAATTTTCGCCTGTCGTCTTAGACGACTTTAGGCAAGGAGAGGCAAACTGCCAAGTAACACGGCGTACTTGTCTGAAGTTTCAGATCGCACTATCTCCTTCACCCAAATAAGAAGCATATAAATGACACCGGTTCTACCCAACAAGATGCATAGATTCTCATGAGCCCCAGGCTCTCGTGAGCATCCCAGCCTCTTGAAAGTGAAGGGTGTAGCCCAGGCACTGTATTTGTCTTTGCGAGCGATGTTTTTTCCCAGCTAACTGTGCCCCTTTTGCATCAGGACATTTGGGGCAGGCTCCTTAATAGCCGAAGACGACAGCCAGAAAATGAACCCACTATCTAAAAGGTTTGATGTTTGTGGATTAAAAGAAGAAGAAACATTGTGTAATGGTGTCAAGCCAAAATTAAGTTGCCAGGGCTGCTTCCCCAGAAGCATAACGTATTCGGGCCCACGACGGCCGCAGAGGGCCCGCGCACAGCCGTGCGCGGGCCCTCTGCGGCCTTCGTGGGCCTGAGGACCTTTGTTTACTGGGATCCGAGTAGACCTTTGATACTAATTATAGTCACGAACAATAGCGGGGGGAAAAAAAAGGAGTTCGCTGTTTAGAGCATTTGAAGTGTGCTGGAATTGCGGGTTTGAAAGATATTCAGTCTGCATGTAACATTGTGTGATCAGGCGAATGATTGGACCAAGTTGATGCAACATTGGCGGGTTTCTTTATAGTCATGTTTAAATGTAAAGTTATCACATTTCTTTCAATGTTGGATTATATTCAATATAAATGATAAATAAATAACCAAGAAAATTCAACTAACGAACGAACAAACTAACTACATAACTAACGTATTAACTGAATAACTAACCGACTAATTAGCTAACTAACTAATTAATTAACTAATAACTAACTTTGTGTCTAACAATCTATATACTAAAAACTCACTAACCAACTAATTAACCAACTAACTAACTAACTATCTAACTAACTAACTAACTAACTAGGTAAACAATCAAATAAATAAATAAATAAACAAATAAATAAACAAATCTCCTAGACATCATTGTACACCATACACCTGTCCAGTGTAGCGTGTTGTAGACCCAGTCATAAAGTCGTCAAGGCATGAGTTAAACAGAATAGTCAGAGAGTAATATCGTACCTTTCCCACCCCGCCTTTCATTGCTCATCTCATGCATTTGTTATGCTTATTCTTTTGACGTCATTTTTAGAGAAATAATATTAATGGGTGTGAGACGATGTCCAACAAATCAGGCATGTATACTGACGAGCAAAAGAAATGTGACATTTCTGGAATAGGAAACACGAAAGTGTTTCTGATGATTCCCAAAATGTCGCATTTCTCTTGCTCGTCATTATAGTAGTATGTTTTTTGTTCACCTCTCCTCCCACCCACTCACCACTCTACACCTATCCCGAAATTGTCATTCCTCTTCATATAATAATAGTTATGTTTTAGTTATGTTGGGTGTCTACGGAGTATTACAACGCCATTTCCTGCAATTTTTTTCTGCACTTTTTCCGCTGCAGACGCCCCCACCCCTCACTCTCCTCAGTCCTTCTTCACACTCCAACTCCCCCATCCACACCACTCCTGTGATGCAGTATTCATTCCTGTCCCCCTCCCCCCTCCCCCCCTCCCCCGTCCCCCCCACCCCCCGGGCAATCTTCGCTTGCCGACACATTTTAATTGTGTGGAAAAGTGTTTGTCTTTCGCGCGGATCCCTATGGCCGCGTGACACTGGAGAAAGGTCTTGGACGCCGCCATTTGCACAGTTTCCAGACCGGCGCCTACACCTTGATGATGTCCTCCCTGCAAGGAACATAGATGTAAATGGGAGTCCTGCCTGCAAGAGGCATAGATTTTCATGAGTCCCTGCTGTCGCAGTGATTCATGAAAATCTATGCATCTTGCAATGAGAATCTATGGTTCTTGCCACGAAAGGTTCCGGCTGCACCATTTTCACAGTTTCTAGGCTACTTTCTGGCTGAAGATCTCCGTATCTTCCTCTGTTTGAAGGAGTTGGCTCAGCCTAGCAGAGAATGCAGCGACCCATTAAGTTCTGTGCGTCTGGCAGTCCGAGGTTAGTGTCTTGACTAAGCCATTTGCGTGGATTCTAGACTACTTTCAAAATGGAAACTCACATCTTTCTTCGGATGACATACAGGAAAATATTACATCAACATATCAGCAAGAGGTACTGATTCTCGTGAGTCCTCGCGAATGTAGTGGCCTATGTGAGTCTGTGCCTCTTGCACACGCAAGGGACTGGACCAGATTATCTCCCTGGACCTGGAGCTCTCCTGGCAGGAAGGCGCGTAAGGTTGCCCTGGGGGCAGGCTGGGACAGTGACAACATGGCCGTGCTAGTTTCTGTTCACTCCAGACCCCGTTCAGCAAATGGAAGGGTTTGCTGCAAAATTACCGCTGCTTTGTTGCATCAGGAGTGAGAGAAAAAGAAAGAACTGAAAAGAAACGATTGAAACGTAGAAAAAGGACAGGAATGGTTGAAACAGTCTTAAAAAATAAAGGAAAGACCAAAAATGTCTCCGACCAAAATATAGGGTTGGTCGATCGTGTGTGATCGCTTCTTTGGAATTTTGTGCCGTTTGAAATTGTTGCTGCATTGAAACGGAACACAGGCCCCTACGGGAAAGTAGGGGCGATTCTGACGCAGGATAATTCAAGGTCATGTACGGCTAATTCTCTCAGACTTCTTGTCCGCAGGAAAAGACGTCTGGCCATGGAAACCCCTCAAGACAGTAGCTTTAGAATGCAAAAATGACCCAACGATTACCGATGACTTAATTCGCTCACAGAAAAAAATCACTCATGTTCAAGAAGCATAGAGTTTCAAGGCCCGCTGCACGAGGCATATACCCTCATGAGCCCCGGCGCTGTCGCAGGGGCACATGAGAGTCTAAGCCTCTTGCTTGTTCATCTCATATCTGCATCCCTCAATTTAAATAACAAAATAAAGTTATGCTTTCAGTCTTTGCTGGGTTAAAAAGTAGAATTTGCCTCCGTTGACAGGGAAGGGGTAATTATTACAATGTAACCGTTATATTTAACCCATTCAGCCCTGACGCACTACAGCAGGAGATATGGGTCGACCATGATAATTCAAGGGTAGTGCCAGATTAGCTTGGCGCCTGTCGGCGCCAAGCTAATCTGGCACTACCCTTGAATTATCATGGTCGATCCATATCCTGCAACAGGTGCTAGTCGTTAGATGACGCCTCCAAAATTTGGAAAATACGTGCGCCGGGCTGAATAAATTAATACGCTGTAAAAATATGAACTTAAATTGCGGTTGCGTTACATGTGATAAACAAACATTTTAACATTTATCGGAAACTTGACTGTACCATTCTGCTTTTAATGGCAGTGGATACCGCCGTGAAAATAATTCATACTTGCATTGACGGAAACAAAATTACGATAAAATAATGTAATTGCAGTGATTTGTGGAAAAGTTTGGCTTTAAAATGTACTCTGAGAGAGATTTCAAGAACGTAAACACACATAAAACGGGAAACATCTGTATAATCTCTATTATATTTCACATGATACTCCCCTCATTAGTTGTGAAAATGACTGTCCGCAAAACAAAAAAGGCGGGTGGGAGGGGGGTGGGGGGGGGGGATGAGGGTGGGTGGGTGGATGATAACAAAATAAATGTTATGTAGTGTCATTTTTTCAGAGCAAAATTCACTTTTGGATGCGCACGATGTGTTTGTTAATTTGATTTTTCCGATTTTTTTTTTACATCCAGTAGACGCTTAACTCATTCGAGACGTGCCGCCTCCGAATACGTCGGCTTATGCCGCGTACCCGAAGGCGGCACTCTCGAATGAGTTAAGAATACATTTTTACGCAAAGTATGCACTTTAAAACAAAACAAAAAAAAGATCAAGGGTTGAAGGTTGTTTGCATGTGGAAAGATTTTCTTGTTCCTAACGGAAGACAGGTTTGTTGCGAATTTCTGCCCCCATAATTATCGGCCTAAATTATCATTTTGCGGGGCGAACCAAACTGAAACGTTTTCCCATGCTACCACCAAACAGCCGGTGTTCAGAACATGTTCATTCATATAATCGCGTGTTGGCGTGCGAGTTCAGACCTGCCGGTGTGTGCTGGTCTATGATTTTGGAACTTACGGCTTCAAGCAGTGAAGTCCAAAATCACAGACCAGCGCACTTAACAAAACCTCTGAAACTTCTGGAGCGAGGGCTTCTCATTGGAAAAGTGTAATTGTCTCTGAGCCCGGCGGCCGTTTGGTTTGTCACATTTTGAACGTGCTATGTGGCAGATTATGGTCTTCGGGTTGCTGGAGACTGTGTGCTGGTCTATGATTTTGACCATTACGGCCCTGAGGGCCGTAAGGTCCAAAATCACAAACCAGCACACGTTTCCTGCAGACGTGCTGCTTTAATTGTGCTGTGTAAGAGTCTTCTTTGTCGGCGTGGTTCGTGAGACGAGAGGAGTTACGCTGCCGAGAAATATTTCGACAGCTTAGGAAAGTGATCCCCCCTCCCCCTTCCACCCCCAGCCCCCCTCACCCCACCGCTCTTTCCTTCGAACCCGCATCACTCCCCCCTTCCCCAAAACACACACACACCCCTTCCCCAAACACACACACACACACACACACACACACACACACACACACACACACACACACACACACACACGTACATACACACATGCACACAATCGGGCGCACGCACGCACACACACACACATACACACACGCACGCACGCACACACACACACACACACACACACACACACACACACACACACACACACACACACACACACACATACATACACACTTCTCTCATTTCAGTTCTCAGATGGTGCAGATTGATCAACATTAATAGCTCAAGCATAGTGTCCAGTTTGTTCGTCTCCAGGCGAAACGTTAATCAGCCACAACTCCTAAGCTAACGTCGACTATCCATCTTAGGCGCCTTCTACGCAGAGAGTAACGGATGATTAATTGAAAAAATAGTCATGATCCATTTCAGTACTTTAGAATCAAAAATGCTACCCTCACCCCTTGCCTTCTCCCCCCCCCCCCACCCCTCCCCCCACCCCCATCCACATCCACTCACCCCTACCATTGCCGCCCCCCTCCCCCCCTCCCCCTTCCCCCTCACCTCTCGCACCTCCTCCTAACCCGCTAAATGGAGTATAGCCAGAAACGTGTTGTCCACCGGTTCGTCCGACCTCAGTCCCTCCGCTAACCATCTTGTCGGCGCCGTGAAACAAAGAGCCGCAATTAGCAATATTACCATCCCCCCAGCCAGGCCCCCTCCATCTAGTGTTGACCAACCATCTCGATACACGGACGGACGAGAGATACGTGCTCGGCGGGGCCTGAGAAGGGATGGAACTGAGTGGATTTGATGGGCGGGTGGAGTAACTATTTCGCTCGCAGAACTCCAAATGGGATTTAGTTTGAAGAAAACGGATGTAAGTATTTCCGCAAGAGGCATTGATCCTCATGAGCCCCCGCAATTGCGGGGGCTCATGAGGATCTATGCCTCTTACAGATGGGTGCGTGTCGCTGCAAGGGACGGGTCAGATTTGTGTCGATGCGTGTCTGACCAGAAAAAAAAGAGATACATTACTAATCAGAAATGTATTCAAGGGGTCCCGCTTCGACACCGAGTGATCCAATTTGGAGGAAAATTGCTGATTGTTTTTAGCGTTCTAATTTGACAGAAATTGCTCATTGTTTGACGGGGTCCAATTCGGATACAATGATGCTTGTTGTGGGTGAGATATCCCAATTCACTTTAAACAAACAAAAATCGTATGACAAAGGGTTGTATTAAGCGCGCGAATGTGTTGATTTGTTGAACTTTCGAAAAAAGAAACGACTGAATTTTTGGCGCAAACACATTACATACTTTTGCCACTTTTACAAAAGTCTGTGCGCAATACCTCTGCAATTAAAACAGTCTGTGTGTGTCAATATAAGTTCACCACTATATTTCGTGTTTTATTCACATGTTTTCAAGATTCAAGATGCAATGAAATTTATTCCATAATTGGATCGGCAAGATTGTTTGCCGAACATGACAAAGTAATAAACAAAATATCACACGTGTTTGTATGACTACACAAACAGCAGACGAGAAGACCTAATCTGATTTACTCTGACAAATTAAACTAAAACCTATAGCCACTTAAATGATGGTCTTTAACCCATATGATACTGAGGCTAAAAGCTTCACATTTGTACACTGTCATGCAAGCTACATTATAGTACTTACAGATAAGGATATGGACAATGGCGTTAGTTCAAGGGTGGTGCCAGAATAGCTTGGCGCCTAGAGGCGCCAAGCTATTCTGGCACTACCCTCGAACTATTTTAGTCAAACTTATTTCACACACTGGTGTATTCCGAATGATAAGGGTTAATGATAAGGGCGCAGTCCGTGGCGCAGTGGTTAAGGCGCCTGCCACCAATGCCAAAGGTGCGAGGTTCGATACCGGGTTCCGGCGTCGGACTTTTCTCCTCTGGTAAGTGTCACCATTAATTCGGGCGGACCGTCGGGGGTTCTTTCTCCGGGTACTCCGGTTCTTCCACCCCCCCCCCCAACCCCCACCCCCACCCCCCACACTTTGGTACCGGTCTCAGGCCACTTTACAAATTTCAAATACAAGCGATCCAAAATCTCTGTAACTTCAGTAGCTGAACTGGCCCTTCGTCTGTCTTGTACTGTGTTTGTCTTAAATGGCGTAAATCCGTGTCTGTTACGTGAGTGTGCGTGTTGGGTTTCAGTTCGCGGCGCTTTGAGTGGATTCGCCCAAAAATTGAGAAAAAGCGCCTATAGAATAACGGTATTATTATTATTATTATTATTATTATTATTATTATTATTATTATTATTATTATATTGACATGACAGGTAACACTTTTTGTCCTTCAAGACAACACATGATAGGGCACCTGACTCTTAAGGCTCCGCCACACATGCCCGATTTTGAGGCCGATTCTTGAGCAGTTTCGAATCGGAGTGTGATCGGACCGGACTGCAAAAACGTGTGCACTGCCACACATTCCCCGACTTTATTTAGCCGACCGGTTTGAATCGAAGATCAAGGTCGTACCTGTTCAGCGAAATAGCTGATAGTTTGGACAGTGATGGTGATGTGCTTGCATTATCAGCAGTTTTACATCATATTCGGGAAGACTGAGGCGGGCAAAACATCGGCAACAAAGGTGGTTGACTGATCTTTCGCCATTTGCAAACTGAAACGACGTGTTTTGCGAGACGCGCTCTGATTGGTTGAAGCTTACAATCGGGACCGATTCGGATCGGAAAAATAGAGCAGTTTCTAAACACCCGATTCCCAGCCGATTGCGATCGGATCGGATTTATGACGTTATCCGATCGCAATCGGATCGGAATCGGCTTCAAAATCGGGGCACAACCGGCAAGTGTGGCGGGGCCTTTAGACCCACGTATTTTTTTTATGACGAAACGGGTGGTGGTTTGTGACAGTGCATACTGTGTGTCTTTTGTCAGTCTGCTTGAGCGCAGTCTTCTCCAATCAAAGTAAACGGGCCTAGATTTAAATTATAACACTTTCAGGACCAACTGCAAGAGGTATAGATCCTCATGAGCCCCCGCATATGCGGGGGCTCATGAGGATATATGCCCCTTGTTGACACCATATTTTGAACCCTTGTTCCTGGGACATCTAGTCGTTGTTTTTTTCTTAACCCATTCAGCGCTGACGCACTACAGCAGGAGATGAGTCGACCATGACAATTCAAGGGTAGTGCCAGATTAGCTTGGCGCCTGTCGGCGCCAAGCTAATCTGACACTGCCCTTGAATTATCATGGTCGAGCCATCTCCTGCAACTGCTGCATAGTCATTAGATGACGCCTCCAAAGTTCAAATGGGAAATACGGCCGTCGGGCTGAATGAGTTGATGAATTAACGAAGTCTGCGTCAGCTGGCACAGACCGGTATTGCTAGACTAACCTGTATCCAATATTGCAATATCTAAAATAAGACGGTATAGGGTCCAACACATGTATGACAACGATGTTTTTTTCATCTTTATTTGTCTTCTCTTTTGCAAAGAGAAGAAAGAAAATGATAAAATAAATGAACGATTAAATAAGTCTATGAGCATTGCGTGCCGGACAGACTGGAGTTGGGATGGGACACACTGACTGGATTTGACAGACGGGAGAGGGGTGAGATGTGTGCCGATGTCTGGCTGCAAAGAGAGAGGGGAGGGGTTGGTGGAAGAGAGGGAGGCGAGAGAGAGAGAGAGAGAGAGAGAGAGAGAGAGAGAGAGAGAGAGAGAGAGAGAGAGAGACAGACAGACAGACAGACAGACAGAGAGAGAGAGAGAGAGAGAGAGAGAGAGAGAGAGACTGACTGACTGACTGACTGACTGAAACTTTATTTATCAAGGATTGAGATATTAGGCGCACAGGCCTTTCTTCCAATCTGTCCTTGCTACATCTACTGACATGAGTGAGAGAGATTAACAACAGGCAAAGCTACATTACACTCACAAACAACATCGAAAGTAATGCGAATTACGACAACTACAAACTGCAACAATGATTTAACAAAACACACAGGTACCCATACGAAGATGTTTGCACGTGTCATAATATCCGTTTGCGGGAGCCCTCCCCAGACACTCCCACCCGGGGGGCACGCTACAAATATACTTTCACTCGAAAGACATACTAAGCACATCGTTTGAATAAACTGTGCACCGGCACTGCATCCCCTGACCAGGTCTATACGGGAAGCACCCCCACAAACGGCACGTGAAGGCAAATGGTATAATAAAAATAATAGTTGCATAAAAAGAAATAAAAATATATTATGTTTAGACAACACGAGATAATTAAATTTACGTTCCTTGGATAAGTACTTGTACAGTTTTGCTTTAAAAGCAGCTAGGGAATTAACTTGTTGTAGATGCAGAGGAAGAGAATTCCACAGGAAACCACCTGAGTATGACAAACTGGATTTATACAAATCAATGCGGGGCCGTTTTATGCTCAGGTTGCTCCGAGAGGTGCTGTATATCTTCTGAGTAAGAGTAAAAAGTTCCGATAAGTAGCCGGGGGCCTTACCCTTAAGAGCTTTGTGCACTAGTACGCACAAAGAGAGAGAGAGAGAGAGAGAGAGAGAGAGAGAGAGAGAGAGAGAGAGAGAGAGAGAGAGAGAGAGAGAGAGAGAGAGAGAGAGAGAGAGAGAGACAGAGACAGAGACAGAGACAGAGACAGACAGACAGACAGAGCCAGAGACAGAGACAGACAGACAAACAGATAGACAGACAGTGTGTGTGTGTGTGTGTGTGTGTGTGAGAGAGAGAGAGAGAGAGAGAGAGAGAGAGAGAGAGAGAGAGAGAGAGAGAGAGAGAGAGAGAGAGAGAGAGAGAGAGAGAGAGAGATTAACAGCAGTCGTACGCTTGCCTGAATTTGCATACATATTATCCTGTATTTTATTTAATTAATCCTCAAAATCGTATAAAGCCACATTTGGCCCTTGCAATTCTGAAGAACCGAAACTTGCCTTTTTCCTGCATTGAGACAAAAAGCGCATAGAATATTAAGTCCTGTATTGGCATTTTTGCATGTCAATGAAAATGACTGACTTAACCCACTCAGCCGTGACGCACTACAGCCGAAGATGGATCGACCATGATAATTTAAGGGTAGTGCCAGATTAGCTTGGCGCCTGTCGGCACCAAGCTAATCTGGCACTACCCTTGAATTAGTATGGTCGATCCATCTCCTGCAACGGGTGCATAGTCCTTAGATGACGTCTCCAAAGTTGGGGAAATCAGTACGGCCGTCGGGCTGAATGGGTTAAATGTTTATTTTCCGTGTCCTCAGGGAAGTAGTATAATGCTTTCTGCTCTGCAAGTCCATTTTTGTCAAAAGCGAGATTTTCGTTGTAATACAATGAAAATTTCGCTTTACACACAAATGAACTAAATATCTTTAGTGTGCAGTCGGCAGCCTTATTTTTTTCGACTTCAGAAAAAATCAAGTAATCTAACACCGAAATGCGGACATTTCCTGAACAAGTTCGTTTCGTTTTCAAGGGGCATGGATTCTCATGAGCCCCTGCGAGAATCTATGTCCCTTGCTGGTCAAACCCTGGCATCAATCTCTGTTCTTCATAAGACTGCAAACATGAGAAAGGAATATTCATGCTCGATTTGATAGTTGTCAAATCTGTCAGTTGACAGTGGGCATCCAGTGCACAAACGTTGTTGCGCCTGTGTCGGCCACGAAGAGTGCACGGGCTTACCGCGGCTGACTTCGGACCGAGGGCCATTTGCTTACTCGTCATTCGACCAAACCACGCAACGGTAACAATAAAGCAGGATGAGGATCGACCACGATAGTTCAAGGGTGGTGCCAGAATAGCTTGGCGCCTGTGAGCGCCAAGCTATTCTGGCACCACCCTTGAACTATCATGGCCGATCTGTCTTGTGAGACATTTTAGCCAGAAATATTGCAAATATATATTTAGATTCTGTCTGAAGACCTTTGACCTTCTCAATCAGGCTGGCCAGACATTTTCCCTCCCGCCGTGAGCTGGCCTTAGTCGCCTGCTCGACGTTAAACCCAATTAACTAACTAATTAATTAAAATAACTAACTGTCGTCTGCGCTGTTTTAACATCCGATGACAACTTCCACAGATCTATGAATTTTGATCTTAGGGATCATGCAACGTGTCACAGGGTGGACCTTTGCAGCCAGGGCACCAAGTCTGATTACACTCTCGAATGATCAGGAACTTGTAAGCCATTTTCTGCGGAGAAAAAAAAAAAAAACACAAAAAAAAAAACCCCAAAAAAGAACAAAACAAAACAAAAAAAAAACAACCACGATCCAACTTCAAGAGACATGGACCCCCATCAGCCCCCGCAACTCACTGCGGGGGCTGATGAGGATCTATGCCTCTTGCAGACGTTACTTTGTAAGAGTTCTCGTTTCTTGAAGGCCTGGTACGCTTTCACCTTCAATGAACAGTGATTACAGAAACACAATCTGCGTCAACAGGCAGTTCATGGGTTAAACTATTGTCTGGCTTCTGTGATTTGTGACGTTGCAACCAGTCAGTAAAGAAGAGGTAAGGTCCATAATTCCAGACCAGCGCAATCTCTTGGCAACGTGATCCTCTAGTCCTGTATGCGCGATTCATGTCTGCGTTAGTCCTGCACATCGTATGTGATACACGGTAAAGTTCAAAATCACAGACAGATCACTTTTTTTTTATTTTATTTTTTTATTAGCGCAGCTCGAATCTCTTGTCTTGTATGTCTGTTTCTCGCCAGCGTGATTCCAGCACACGTGTTTCCTTCAAAAGGAATCTCGGTGAGACGAAACACCCCAATACCCGAGAAGTGTTAAGGAAGCTACCCGCACCCGGAAAGCGAACTCAGCGCTAGCGGTCTGATGAGTTCTCTCCCCTTGAGTTCTCTCCCCGTGAGTTCTCTCCCCGTAGTGGAACGGCTGGCAGGGTATTTTTTGTAAGCCTCAACCCAATTAGGATTACGTCGACGAGAACGGCTTCTGCAGCTAAAACGATTCAGGACCCACGCTGAAAGAAATACTCCTGTAGCCATACGTTTTAGACCCAAATTTTCCAGCGCTGATTGAAATCCCAAATATCTCCATCAACTAAAAAGATGTAGATGTAAATGCTACAAAAATAGAGGCATAGATCATCATGAGTCCCTGCAGCTTGCTGCGGGGACTCATGATGATCAACGCCTCTTGTGCGTGGGTGTGTGGGATTTCGCCTAGAGACTGGATTCGATTGTTGGCGAGCCCTTGCCACGCTGGGCCCGATTCTTCTTGGGCAAGTTGAGCGCTCGTGGTCTGTCACATCAAAAGAATTGATCCTGCCATAACCCGCGCATAAAAACCGCGGGGGGAACGCTTGCCAATGGCACCCCGTCTTAGGCCGTACCGGCGCGGCCCTAAGAGAAAAATGAGATTTTTACCGGGTGCGTAAAGCCATTGTGCTACCCGGTTCTGGGAGCCTCATTTTTTCCTGAAGATCTGTCAGTGTCTGGCCCACCCGTCTCAGTCTGCAAAGAGAGCAGAGACTCTCACGGGCGTCCGTCGTAGGAGGAGCTCGTGAAAATGGATGCCTCTGGTAGCACTGCAAGAGTGTTCGTCGCCGAGTGAAGTACATCTGTGCCGCGTCTCGTGCGGGTGGATTCATCGGGATGGGGCGTCAGCCTGAGACTGCGCCGATCCACCCCTTTTCGGTCGCGATGTGATTAGGCAAATTCCACAGCCGGGTCCCTCCTGTAGCCATGGGGACAGCCCCCATGCGTGGAGATCTAGGGGTGTGGGGGTGATAGGTTTATTGGGTTTGGCAGTTTCCAGCTGAACGCCGGATAATTTGCCATCACCTCTCAATACAAAACTATTGACGTCAAAATAAAGACTTTTACGGCCGGCAAGAGTGCATGGATCCTCATGAGCCCCTGCGGACGCAGGGGCTCATGAGGATCTATGCCTCTTGCAGATAGAAAAGGGTTGGTGAGTTAATTTGGGCGTTGGTACCCTTCCTATTTCTGTTGGTTGCCGTCAAATCATTTTCCAATTTGGCCAGCTCGGCCCTGGCAAGGCGAAGGTATGGGCCACATTCTACAGGAGGTGCCAGTCCGTTGTCCTAGCCAACAACGTGATGATTCAGGTTGTTTGTCTTTCTATTACTCCCGCAGATTTTTAATCCCTTCTACCCCCCCACCCCCACCCCCACCCCACCCCGACCCCCGATTCCCCACCCAATCCACAGTATGTCTCAGTGTACAGGTTATTTCTTGGTAACACACCCCCCAGAGCGCATAGCGGCCTGTAAACATCTAGTGCAATTAAACAACTACGTTAAACAAAACAAACGTTTGAGGCTTCACCGTGATAGGTTATACCACCAGAAACCAAAAGAGATTAATCTACGTTGTATGATATGGCATATTATTATTATTGTTATTATTAGTAGTAGCAGTAGTAGCAGTAGTAGTAGTATCTGTGCATTGATATATGATCATACGTTATGACTAAAGGTCGTAAGACCTAAAATTATAGACAAGCACATTTCTTTTTTCTTCACATCTCAAACCCCCCCCCCCCCCTTCCCACCTCCTCCTCCTTTGACATCCCCCCCTCTTTCACTTCATTCCTCGTCTATCTCCACTTCATCCCCGTCTCTAACGCTGACACTGGCCATACTTAAAAATCTATTTGCACTGAAAACTCCTGGGTGCCTGTCCAAACAAGATTTCGTGGGAAAACGGGTACAATTTTACGCTGGTACACTTACCTCTATTTTCTTATTCACTAAGATACCCAGCAAACTCCATCTGCAAGAGGCATAGATCTTTATGAGCCGCCGCATATGCGGGGGTTCATGAAGATCTATTCCTCTTGAATAGCCAATTTATATGTGTGTTCTTGCGGTGCTAGGCAGGATTTTTGCATTGAATCTTTGAAAATCCTTTGCAATCAACAGTTCCTCTCTCTCTCTCTCTCTCTCTCTCTCTCTCTCTCTCTCTCTCTCTCTCTCTCTCTCTCTCTCTCTCTCTCTCTCTCTCTCTCTCTCTCTCTCTCTCTCTGTTGTAAAAAATAAAGTTTCATTGATTCTCTCTCTCTCTCTCTCTCTCTCTCTCTCTCTCTCTCTCTCTCTCTCTCTCTCTCTCTCTCTCTCTCTCTCTCTCTCTCTCTCTCTCTCTCTCTCTCTCTCTTTCTCTCTCTCTCTGTTGTAAAAAATAAAGTTTCATTGATTCTCTCTCTCTCTCTCTCTCTCTCTCTCTCTCTCTCTCTCTCTCTCTCTCTCTCTCTCTCTCTCTCTCTGTTGTAAAAAATAAAGTTTCATTGATTCTCTCTCTCTCTCTCTCTCTCTCTCTCTCTCTCTCTCTCTCTCTCTCTCTCTCTTTCTCTCTCTCTCTCACTCACTCTCTCTCTCTCTCTCTCTCTCTTTCTCTTTCTCTCTCTCTCTCTCTCTCTCTCACTCTCTCTCTCTCTCTCTCTCTCTCTCTCTCTCTCTCTCTCTCTCTCTCTCTCTCTCTCTCTCTCTCTCTCTCTCTCTCTCTCTCTTTCAAGATTATTAGATGCTAACTTCCGAAACTTTCTTTTGCGATTTCCTAGCAGAATTACTTTTAGTGAGATCAAAGGCTGCCTCAGATCGATTTTGGCGCTCCACCGTTCAGCAGACTATTTTTTATTTTGTTAGTTTCTCTATGCGTTTATGTTCCAAGGACTTACAAAATATGTCGTAGTTTAGTCTTTGTAATGGCTGCATTTTATTCACTATCGTGCACTAGCACTGTAGTCTTTTGTTGCTGGTGTAATTTTCATTGTCGTTGTGTTATTTTTATTGTTGTTGTTTTCGTTGCAGTGTAATGTAATATTTTTATTGTTTAGCTCATTTAACTCCAACGCACCCCAGCAAGATAAGAATATACCATAATAGTTCAAGGGTTGTGTCAGAATAGCTTGTCGCCTATAGGCGCCAAGCTTTTCTGGCACCACCCTTAAATTATCATGGTTGAATTATCATGGACCATCTGTCTCTTGAATTGTAAAACAGACTTCAGAATATAACTCCAAAATATGAATATTTCGACCTTGGTGCATAAAGGGTTAATATTTCAAGGTAAAGTGTTCCCAGGAATTTGCAAAAATGTTTGGCGATATTACGGACAAAACAACCATTTCATGTCTATAGAAGTGCAGCATAATTTGTTTAAAGCAATGAAAACAAGTCTGTTTTATTGGCTTTCTCGAAACTGAAAATACACAAACACTCTTTCTTTTTCTCTTTTTGAAAAGAGAATCTTTCTCTCTCCTCCCCCCCCCTCCCCCGCTCCCTCCCCCTCCCCCTATTCCCGCTCCACACCCACACCCTCACAAAAAAAAAAACATCAAACAGTCAAACAGTCCAACAAACAAAAAAAGCAACAACAAACAAACAAACAAACAAAAACCCAACCAAAAACAACAACAACATCAACAAAAAAAAACCAAAACCAAACAAACAACAACAAAAACCAACCCAAAAAACGTTCTGAAAGGACCATAAACACAATTTATTAACACATTCTGCTCCAGGCTCGAAACCCTCACATTTTGAAGATTCCCCCTGAAGACTGTATTACACTTCTGGAAACAGATCGAGCTTGATAGTTCAAGGGTTGTGCCAGAATAGCTTGGCGCCTATAGGCGCCAAGCTATTCTGGCACAACCCTTGAACTATCACGCTCGATCCATGTCTTGCCGTGGCGTGTCGGTTATTGAATGGGTTAACATACAGGGAGGAAAACAGTTCTATACATACCCTGGTTGTATTTTCCAAATAAATATAAATAAAAAAGATGAAGAAAAGTAGCTGTTTATTTGTCCGTAAGTCCGCTTTGAAAAAAAGGTTTTGACCCGAAAATTTAATATATTGTTCTGTACTTGTCCTTTTTAGCGCGTTTCGTTATTCGTTAAATTTTCGTTGCACTTTACAATACGATACAATACAATACAATTACAATACAATACAATACGATACGATACGATACAATAAAATACAATACAATACAATACAATACAATACAATACAATACAATACAATACAATACAATACAATACTACACAATACAACACAATACAATACAATACAGTACAGTACAGTACAGTGCAGTGTAGTACAGTACAATACAACACAACACAACACAGTATAGTACAGTACAGTACAATACAACACAACACAACACAACACAACACAGTACAGTACAATGCAGTACAGTACAGTACAATACAATACAATACAGCACAACACAACACAACACAACACAACACAATACAATACAATACAATACAATACAATACAATACAACACAATACAATACAATACAATACAATACAACACAATACAATACAATACAATACAATACAACACAATACAATACAATACAATACAACACAACACAACACAATACAATACAATACAATACAACACAACACAATACAACACAACACAATACAATACAATACAATACAATACAATACAATACAATACAATACAATAGAACACAACACAATACAATACAATACGATACAATACAATACAATACAATACAATACATTACAATACAATACAATACAATACAATACAATACAATACAATACAATACAATACGAATTCAACTTTATTGCCTGTTGAGTAAAAGGACGACAGAAATTTGCCTTATCAGTCACCTAACTATTTTAGTTGTTGTTGTAAGATTTCAAACATTTTTTTTTTCATTTATTGTTAACCATCTCTGAACTCCTTTGAGAACAGTCCTTTTTTTTTTAATTACTATATATAACATACAATTATTTTATTTTTTATAAAGTCGTTTCTATTATCATTTTTATGTTACATTTTCGAACTAAAAAGTCCGCCAGGTCGGTTTATTCCAGAACGTCAAATCAATCAAATGTTACTCAATAATGCACACTCTCTCCTGTAGAATTATTGGACACGGAATAATGTCGGATTTGCATGAATAATAAACATATCAAAGGAGCCGCCAGCCTTGCTATTCGCCCACACCACCGCCTGAAATCTGCAACAGGTATAGATTCTCATGAGCCCCTGCTTTGCAGGGGCTCATGAGAATCTATACCTCTTGCTAGCAATGTTTATTTCATTTATACTCAGGCGGAGCAGCGATTGGGGTTTTAGTATGAAGTTTCCAAGGGAAAATATCACTTTCGTTCGTGAAAGAAAAACTGTGGGATTTGAAAAGACTCTTTGGAAATGTGTGCATGTTTAAAATGTGCGAGGCTGTGAATGTGAATGAAAACAATACAGTAAGTCGAGGTAAGCAGACTATTTGTTGCCTCTGTTCCGTGCAGGAAAATGTTTTCTTTTGAGAAAAAAACCTACACAATTATTGAGTTGGCTAGTCTGTCCCGTTTCCAAGTAGACACAAACTCAAACGCAAACATAACACACACACACACACACACACTCACACACACACACACACACACACACACACACACACACACACACACACACACACACGCGCGCGCACACGCACACA
>BTPG01000007.1:40645199-40715199 GCA_036245525.1 Semisulcospira habei
ATATGATTTCTAACAGCCTATTGCACAGAAAGATCGAAAACGATTTTTGAAACTTCCCAGTACGCAAAGGCCATTGGGGCCGAAGTCAGCCGCAGTGGGGAAGAGCACTATCGACTTCGCCCCAATAGCTTTTTGCGTTCTGGGTTTAAGAACATTAGTATAATGACTCGGTTTTTATAGAGAGTGTTTAATCAGGGCAGCAAGCACGGTGCTAACTAAAACATTTTCTTGATTAAAGAAAACGATTTTTTTTTTGTTGGGGGGGAGGGGGGGGGGGGGGCATCACTCGACGAAAAAAGTACATGTATTCCATTCCTGTCCGCATGACTATTTGAGAAACGGGTTTGAACCCGATAATTTAATAAATTGAATTGCACTTGTAATTTTCAAGCGTGTTCCTTTCTTTGATGAGAAATTGTTTTACGAAAAAGATGTATCATCTTGCAAAATTAGAATATTTGTCTGTGTACATCGAAATCGATCGATTTGTTTGCAAAAAGAGAATTGTATTTGTATTTGTTGTTGTTGATGTTGATGTTGTTGTTGTTATTGATGTTGCCGTTACTGTTGTGTTATGTTGTTGCTGCTGTTGCTTGTTGTTATGTTGTTGTTGTTGTTGTTGTTGTTGTTGTAATCCAGTCTGCTTCAGTTGCTGCCGAGCAAGAACTGACTAAGTGGAAACCATGAGACCTTGCCTCCTTGTTGTGTTTCAGAAATCTTTGTCAGTTCAGCACCACAACTCCCCAGCCGTTCAAAGAACACAGATAAAAAGATAGTGTCAGCAAGAGGCATAGATCTTCATAAGCCCCCGCGAATGCGGGGGCTTATGAAGATCTATGCCTCTTGCAGTTGTGTGGTGTTCAGTTTTTGACTACAGCGAAGCGAGTAATGCAGGAGGCTCACGAGAATCTCCGCCTCACGCATTTGTGAATCACGCAATGACGGAAGCGCTGACCGGCTTGAGATGGAAGCTTCATCAGTAGATGGGGGAAAGTTGTCGTCGTTGTCGTGGCATCCCCATCAGCGACGGCGCTGACAGAGATGACTGACGAGCGTCCACTTAAGCCCTTCCCGCCCCTCTACCGCTGAGGGGTTTCACCAAGTGAAAGTTCAAACGCCGGGGAGAGAAAAACGGGAAGGATTTATTTTGTAGCATGCGTGCGTGTTTGAATAAGAATTTTTGTCCGGTGAATTTATTTGGGTTGCAGCTTGTAGGTGTTGTTATTTTTTTGGTTGTGTCATTTCCATCAACATACATCCGGTTGTGTTTTGTTCTTTTATTTAAAAAAAATCCAGTTTAAGAAATATAGGCAAATAGGAATATCATCTGTTTATTTCAAAATTAAAATGTAAAGTCTTAAAAAGATATGTTGCATTTAATTATTTACACACAGTAGACGACAAGAATAAAGGAATAAATGACAAACACGCAAGGAAGCAAATGTGTGCAAGGACAGCTATGCAACGAACATAAATAAATAAATAAATAATTAAACAAATAAATAATAAATAATACATAATAAATAAATAAATAAATAACACAACCCTTTTAAAAAAAAATCATGGTTCCATCAAATATTTTGTTTAAAACATACTTTCTTTATCAAAGAAGAATACAATTTTGTTCAAACGTATTTCAAATTATGACCCTTAAGAATTTTGTTTTAATTTGGTATGACGAATGCGATCAGGTTTCATGCACCATCTGATTTCTGTAGGCTCCAGTGGTTATACATGTAGACTTAGCTTTCCCCCCTTTTCCCAAAGACTTTATCGTAATTCACAAAATGCAGGGACGACCCCCACACGCTACCCTACACTGAGACCCGCTGACAAAATGTCTTTACCATTAACCCCTTCACAGTTCAGAGTAAACGCGATCCAAACTGCAAGAGGCATAGATCCTCATGAGCCCCCGCGACCGCGGGGGCTCATGAGGATCTATGCCTCTTGCCGCTGAGACCAATGTGTTTCCATGATTTCAGAAACGAAACTATGCGTCCAGTGGCAGCCAAATAGTTAACGGCAATTACTCATCCTGGACATTGACTGAGTGGGAGGGTAAGAGACATGGACACGCTCCCCCCCCCCCCCCACTATCCCTCCTCCCTCCCTCCCCTACCCCTCCTCCCCACACCCCGTCCAATGTCCCAAAAAGGCATAAAACCGCACAAGCCCTTGCAGTCTAAACCAACACATAATTATATAGACCTTGCTCGCAAATCACAAGTAGGTCACAACTGCACGGGACAGTGGATTAAAAGCCCGGACAAACATGCCATATCGCAGACCAAAAAAGTGACTGCGAAGCGCGTAAAATGCAAAGAAGTACCCAAGGGAGAAAGAAACACCTTTGTTCGCACATCGCAAGTAGGTCACAACTGCCCCGCACGGGTTTCGACGCAAACAGTGGATCAAAAGCTCGGACAAACATGCGATATCCAGACCAAACACAAACATGCGATATCGCATGTTTGTCCCTGCTTTTAATCCACTGTTTGCGTCGAAAGCCACGCTCGGTTTATGATTTACTTTTGCTTTTTACGAAAATCGCCTGATATTAATTACTTTTCTACATTATACGTTTATTAAAGAGAATCTATACCATGTATCGAATTACACATTTTATTAATATTAAGGAATGTATTCTTTTGCGATAAATGAAGATAAGTAGCGACTGATCTCTGTATTTGTTTGTTTGTCCTTTTTGAAAAATACCCGAAATATTAATAAATTGTGTTGTGTAACTGTCTTTTCTAAGCGTGTTTCTTTCTCGGTTGGGTTCTTCTTTGCATTTTTTTTCACTCTTCGCAGTCACCTTTTTGGTTTGGATTTCATGTATTGTATGCACTGAACAGATATTATATTGTCATGAAACTACGCTGAAGTATTGAGTAATCCAAACAGGGAATGTCACAGATAACAATACTTACACGCAGCTTGAGGCATAGATTTTCCTGATATTTGTGTTTGCGGCATGCGAATCACAACAAGAAGCAACTCTTCTACAAGAGGCATAGATCTTCATGAGCCCCCGCATTCGCGGGGGCTCATGAAGATCTATGCCTCTTGCTAAATGACCAAGTTCATCTTTGCAAAAGGTTATTTTAGAGGTGTGCTCTACAACGAAAGAGGTTGGTCACGGATGGATGGCTTCTATTGGGAATGGTTTCACTTCCCGTGTCACAGTTTTGACCTTCGTGTCACGTGCCTCGTGCAGACCGAGCGCAGGTCACGTGACCAACAAGGCGGACTGCACGTGCTAGTGTGTCAGTGTGTGTCGAGAACCCATCAGTTCTGGTGATAGAGACTTCGGGGGTCGGAGGAAGACCTCATTGAGAGATTAAAGAACTACGTGGGTTGGGGAGAAGGAGGAGGACAGGGGGTGGGCGTGGAAGAGTGGGGGAAGTGGGGGAGGGGGCAGGAAGAGAGACGGAATGATACTTTATTTCTCAAGGGTGGAGAGAGAGAGAGAGAGAGAGAGAGAGAGAGAGAGAGAGAGAGAGAGAGAGAGAGAGAGAGAGAGAGAGAGAGAGAGAGAGAGAGAGAGAGATGATGATGATGATGATGATGACGATGAAACTTTATTTTTCAACAATAAAAAGTTTTGACAGAAAACAAATCGTCATTTTACAAACTTGCCGTTGCTAACATCTACAGCATAAAAAGGGGAAACTAAAAAAAATATATTTACATACAAAACCCAATAGCATCATTATAATAAATACAGAAAAAAATAATAACACTTCACACACACATGCACACGCACACGCACATACACCCACACACACACACACACACACACACACACACACACACACACACACACACACACACACACACACACACACACACACACACATACCAACCATCTGTATGAAATACATGAGGTACAGCCGTGCAGGAAATATTACAGTACCTAAGAGAAGTACTAAGTTTGACTCATCAGGTAATCAGAAAGTTTGTTTTATAACTCCCTGTCGAGGTAATAGTTTTCAAGTGCAGGGATAGAATTCCAAGCAAACGGACCAGACAATGATATACTAGGTTTAAAAAGGTCGATTCTTGGCAGTGGTTGGGGAAAGGTATTGTTTCTTGAGGTCCGTTCACGTTCTTGGTGAGTGAGAGAGAAAGATGATGATGATGATGAAACTTTATTACATAACGGTAGAAGTTTTGACAGATACAAATACGTCATTTTTCAAACTTGCCGTTGCTAACATACTACAACATGAAATATACTGAAGACAAGCAAAAAAATATTTAAAGCAAACAAAAATCATATCTAAATAATTACAGATACACGCAGTACAGGACAGAAAGAGATACTAAGGTAACAATAAACAAATACAAAAAAAGAAAATAACACTCCTCAGCACAAATTACGTAGGGAAAAAAAATAAAAAGAAGCCCCCCCCCCCCCCCCCGCCCCCCCCAAAAAAAAAAAAAAAAAAAAAAAGAAGCACCAACCCAAAAACATGTCATAGCACAGCAAAAACAAGCACAAAGTACCAAGAATCAAACAAACATACACACACGTTTACAGCCGTGTAAATGCACGTACAACAACTACAATGTTCTCTCAGAACCATTCCCTATTCTCAACGGCGTAAAGCAGGGCTGCGTGCTGGCACCGACCCTCTTCACCATCTTTTTTTAGCATGATGTTGAAGCAGGCCACAGTGGACCTTGATGATGACGATGCAGTGTACATCAGGTATCGTCTCGATGGCAGCCTGTTCAACCTCAGACGACTGCAGGCCCACACGAAAACCCTAGACTAACTGATTCGTGAGCTGCTTTTTGCTGATGACGCTGTCCTCGTTGCACACACAGAGAGAGCCCTGCAGCGCATCATATCCTGCTTCGCAGACGCTGCCCAGCTCTTTGGACTCGAGGTCAGTCTGAAAAAGACAGAGGTCCTCCATCAGCCGGCACCCAAGACAGTGTATCGCCCTCCTCACATCACCATTGGCGAGTCTGAACTAAAGTCAGTGCACCAGTTTACTTACCTTGGCTGCATTATCACGTCGGACGCCAAGCTGGACAGGGAGCTTGACAGCAGGTTGGCAAAAGCGAACAGCGCTTTCGGGCGACTTTTCAAGCGGGTGTGGCACAATCAACAGCTGAAAACAGGCACCAAGATCAGCGTGTACAGAGCTGTGGTCCTCACCACCCTGCTGTATGGTTCCGAGTCCTGGGCCCTCTACCGCAGCCCACTACGACTCCTCGAACGTTTCCACCAGCGCTGCCTGCGTACCATCCTGGGCATTCACTGGAGTGACTATGTCACCAACGTCGAGGACCTTGAACAGGCTGAAACTGTGAGCATCGAGGCCTTGCTGCTGCGGACACAGCTCCGCTGGGCGGGGCATGTCTCCAGGATGGAGGATCATCGCCTACCAAAAATCACCCTGTTCGGCGAGCTTGCTAATGGACAGAGGGGCACCAAAGAAGAGATACAAAGACTGTCTCAAGAAGTCACTTAGTGCCTGCCAAATCGACCACCACCAGTGGTCCTCGCTTGCTGTGGACCGTGACACCTGGCGCTCCACCATTTACAAGGCAGCTGTCTCCTTTGAGGACTCTCGCAGAGCTAGCCTTAAGGACAAGCGGCTCAGGAGAAAAAACAGAGATGCCGCAACTCAGAACCCTGGCCATACCTTCCCCTGCAGCCACTGCGGTCGAACCTGCCTGTCCCGGATTGGCCTCCGCAGCCACGAACAAGCCTGCAGACGTCGTGGGCAACTCCTATAAAATCTTCGTTCGCGAAGTCAAGCCAAGAGAAATGCACGTACTAACATATATACATTTACATAACCTTTCATCAAAATGACAGAATAAAAAATAATATATCTAAGCAGTTTCCATTAGGTATATGTGTAGTTTTGTTTTAAAGGAGGCAAGGTGGGTTAGTGTTTTTAAATGTTGAGGAAGTGAATTCCATAAAAGTGGTCCCGAAAAGGCTAGGCTTGATTTGAATAAGTCAATGCGAGGTAGTGGTAATAGAAGAGTACTGTTCCTCGAGGACCTTTCACACTGTCGTTGTGGAGTAAATTTAGCTGTTAGATACTGTGGAGCTTTCTTGTGGAGAATTTTAAACATAAGTATGCACTTGTAAACGAGTTGTTGACGAAGGCCAAGAAGTTTGAGACTTTGCAGTTTTTCAGCGGTAGGAATGGGTCTTATATCTACATTTTTAATGGCTCTTTTGTATAGTGAATTTAGCTTTTTGATATGCACATCACCGCTACCATCCCAAACAGTGGAGATGTAATCAACATGAAAAAACATTTTTCGTGTATTTATGTCAATCACACTTCTCAACTGTGATAAAAGAAATATATTTTTTGATATCTTCTTACAGATGTTAGTCACATGTTTCTCCCAACTTAGCTGCTCATCTATACGTATTCCAAGGAAGGTGAGTTCATGAACTTATTCAATAGGTTGACAGTTAAGACTGAGCGTTAGTGGAGGGGGGTGAAGTTGATGTTTTTGTCGTGAGGTGATTAACATGCTCTTCGTCTTATCAGGATGTAGTATCATGTGGTTTTTACAGCACCAATCAGAAACTTCGTCAAGACTGGATTGTAAACGACGAATTATATCATGACTGTTCTTACCAGGAAAGTGAAGGCTTGTATCGTCCGCAAAGAGATTACAATTAACGTTAGGGTCGGAAATATGTAAAGAAAGGTCATTTATGAAAAGTAAAAATAGGAGGGGTCCTAGAATTGATCCTTGAGGAACTCCAAATTTAACATGGCCTTGCATAGAGTACTGACCATGGACGTATACGTTTTGCTTTCGGTCTTCCAAATAGGATCTGAGAAAAGTTATTGTAGTTTCGTCCATATGGTATAGTGTAAGCTTATGTAAGAGAATCTCATGGTCTACAAGATCAAAAGCTTTTTTAAGATCTAGGAAAACTGCTCCCGACATTAAATTTTTATTAATTGACTCTAGCCAGCAATCTACAATATGTGTGAGTGCTGACTGGCATGAATGGGTCAGTCGAAAACCGGACTGATGAATGTTTAGTAAATTACCCTTCTCAAGGAAATTAAGAAGATTCTTGTGAATGTGCCGCTCTAATGGCTTTGACAAGACTGAGAGCAAAGAGATCGGTCGGTAATTATGAATATCTTCAAGGTTTTTAGTTTTGGGGATTGGAACTACTTTTGCTTCCTTCAGGACTGTAGGAAAAGTACTTTTATTTATACACAGGTTAAAAATGTATGTAAGGGATTGTATTGTGTAAGGCAATGACAATTTTAGCGATTGGTTATCGATATCATCAATCCCTCTACTTTCCTTATTCGGCATGTCAGAAATATACTTGCCGACTTCTGCTATTGATATATTAGGAATTACGAATTTTTGTGCTATATTTGTTGCTTCGCTGAAAGATCTCAGAAGACTTGAGATACTACATTGCGTACTGATATTTGATGCCGATTGAGCTAGATTTTCGGCGGCTGATAGGAAATACTTGTTAAATTTGTCTGAAGTTAAATGAGATGGTATTTCTGGGGCTGTTTTTCCTTTAGTAATAGCATTTAGTGCTCTCCAAATGGATGCTGTGTCACGGTTTTCTGAGGTCATTTGGTTGAAGAATGCTTTTTTTGCAGCCCTTACCAGATATTTTACTTGATTACGTTGTTTTTTGTAGTCATCAAAGCGTTTTTCTTTTCTAATTTTGTCTCTGAGCGACATAGCATTTTTAATGTCTAATGTTAACCAGGGCGGCATGGTAGCATGTTTAACGCGTTTTACTCTGAGGGGCGCGTGCTTGTTAAGGACTCCGAGGAACAGACTCATCCAGCAAGACAAGGCATTGTCAGGGCAAGTGTGGCAGTATACATCATCAAATGATGTTTTGTGCAAATCGTGCATGAATTTATCCCTATCAAATGTTTTATAAGAACGATACGTTATAATTGTGTGTGTTTTTCTTTGGCCTATCAAGCTTCAGAGCAATTGTACAACATACCGGGTTATGATCACTAATGGCTAAGGTCGGGACATTCGCACTAGTTATTCTGTCCTTGTTGGTAACATAAATATGATCAATGAGCGTGGATGATGTAGGTGTGATTCAAGTTTGGCTTTAATTATTTGTGTCAAACAAAATAGCGATGTGGTCGTGATCCATGCTGCATTTGATCCCTTAGGTCTAGATAGGTCTATATTGAAATCACCTAGGAGAAATATGTCACACTTGCTCTGACTTGCCTTGTCCATCAAAGCTGTAAACTCATCAAACCAATCCCAGCCGGCTGCCAGATTTCTATAGACAAAGCCGATTAGTATAGGTGATGACTGTGGTGTTTTTAACTCGAGCCACATACACTCCACTTTGGTAAATTCGAGGTCTTGCCGCCTCTTGGCGTAGCTAGATACAGACGTATGCATGTAAATCACTAGCCCTGTGTGTTGAGGCAAAGCGGCATCTTTACGAAATATTTTATAGTTAGGAATAGAGATGGAAGCATTTCTGATTTTATTCTTAAGTCTTGATTCAGTAACACCAAAAATGTGGAAGTGTTCAGGCTGGTTCAAAAACACACAGAGATCTGGCACCTTATTGACAAGATGATAGATATTCAGGTGACCTATTTTAAGTCCACCACTACAAAATAAATCATTTTTTGTACCACCGCCAGGCATACTATCACTATGAACGTTAAAGTATATAAAAGTACAAAAATTGTCTTCTTTGAAGAGGTATATATATATATATATATATATATATATATATATTATATATATATATATATATATATATATATATATATATATATATATATATAAATGCTTTGTGACAAGGAAGGTTTTGTACACAAATAGAACTACAGGAAGAGACAGTATTCCTTTGGTGTATGAAGTGTCAACAAGAGATAATGTCGATAAATGCAAAGTACACGATAACTGATTATCACAAAAAGGTGATTGAATAAAAACGAGAATAAATGTTATGACTCCACGCTACTCTATTACAAAGAAGATAAAATAATTAAAAGAAAGAAATATCAACTTCGTCGATTTGTTATTCCAATTAAGCAGTTAACCGATCGCACACTAGAAACCTGTCAAAAATCCCTGGGCAAGAAAGTACACCAGACGTCTAGAATCGCACTGTCTACTGTCCGGCACGTGGCCTGATCCTGTCAAGCAGATTAAACAACACTGCAAAGTCACTGTCACTAAGCTGCTCACGTAAGGATGAGGGCTGGCACTGGAGGGGGTGGGGGTAAAAGTAAGAAGGGTACGGGTACATAGGCCGACCAGTCGGGGCAACAGGCGGGGGGCTCATATGCTGTGGAGCATAGCCGTAGAGGGGTCGCTGTTGCTTCGGGTCAGTGGTCGGTGCATCCTTTGATCTATTGATCGGCTGGATGGGATTACCCGATATTATCTGGGTAGCTTTTTCACAGGGATTTGGATCCCTCTGATCAGGCGAAGTTTTTAGCTGTGGCGGCCCTCGGTGCAGTCCACGTACTTGTCGCGAGTTTCTGTCCTCGCTATCATGCTTGTCTTGTTGCGTGTATTGGCGGGGGTGTTGTTGCCCATCTTTGTTACGCGACATTACGCTAGAGGCGCTGCTAGAATATGTCCGCTTGATATTGACGGCAAGGGCGCTGGTACCCCGCCTAGTTGGGATGAATTGTATCTGTGTACCATCCAGTTTTCAGTTCGCCTGTCCTAGTATAGAAGGCACAGTCATTGTCAACGAGGTTTAGCTTTAGCGACTCGCACACTTCTCTCAGGCACATGTTGGTGTCGGCGATGCACGGTTCTACTTGCTGGCGTTCGTTATTTACTGGCAAGACGGAGGACATGTAGATCTTCGCTTTAGGGAAGGCGTGTTTGGCAGCGGAGATCACATCCCTCCAGCCCTTCCTGCCGATGACGAACCCACGCTTACAGTCGTTTATGCCAACATGTACAAGGACTGTGGTGACTGTATTCGTGGGCTCGGAATCGTGAAGGCGCTGAAGAGAGAGAGAGAGAGAGAGAGAGAGAGAGAGAGAGAGAGAGAGAGAGAGAGAGAGAGAGAGAGAGAGAGAGAGAGAGAGAGAGAGAGAGAGAGAGAGAGAGAGAGAGAGAGAGAGAGAGAAAGAGAGAGAGAGAAGATTTCATTACAATCGATTACTTTCTTAGATTGCTTGTGCATGTACACAGACAGACATTTTTGCTGTAATAGTATGCACTGACACAATCATGACTTCATACCGTCGTCTTCTTGAATAGCTTCTATTTGTGTGTTGTCTATTATTTTGATTATTGCGACTCTTAACAGTAAGGTGCAAAATTACAGATACATTTGTACATTTTGTACAGTGTACATTTCCCAGAAAATCAGTCCCTCATACAACATGCAACCGATCAAATAATTTTCCCTAAAAGCGACCAGAATTTGTGTGTAGGCAAGTCTTCTGTGTTGGAGATCAGAGCTTATATTTGACAGTGAGTGAACTTTCATACGGTCAGATTCAGTCGTTCAGATGTTGAAATGCCATTTCTATAATGGAAAAATGCTGCTCAGCGGCTCAAAACAGCGTCAATACAAGATCTCTTAGTTTTTCTTTACTAAATTTTAATCAAACGAATTACTAGAATGTAACAGAGTGTATCACATGTTCTATTGCAGAGTGAATTTAGCCATCTCATTGAATACTAATTAATCCTTTCACTGCCAATGAAACTTAACACAATCCAGCTGCAAGAGACATAGATCCTCATGAGCCCCCGCAGTTGCGGGGGCTCATGAGGATCTATGCCTCTTGCTGACACCACTTTATACCCAAGTATATTCTTGGATGGTTGTTTCTATTTGGCGTTGAGTTTACAAAAGGGTTTATTGAACGGGCTGATGACTCTAAAAATTCGTGATTAAATCTCGGCGTAAGATTGTGTGTGCTGTTTGCATGACATTAAACCAAAGCAGTCTATCCGTCCGTCAGTCAGTTAGTCGGTCCGTCAGTCCGTCCGTGCGCCATTCATTCATTCATTCATTCATTCATTCAGTCAGTCAGTCAGTCAGCCAATCAGTCAGTCAGCCAGTCAGTCAGTCAAGCAATCAAATCAAAACTATTTCTATTAGAAATACAAATAACGCCCCCCCCCCCCCATTCCTCCCCCATATCCCCCCCCCCACCCCTAAAAAAGAAAAAAAAAGTGCACACAGACACCTGTTCATTGTGTTTTTGTGTGTGCAGATTTGTGAATCTAGAGTCACCAAGGAAGGTTTGGATGCGTTTTCGGAGATGAAAAAACATCGCAAAGCTCATTGACTGACTGCCTCTACTTTGGAAACAAATATATATACACACGCAGTACTGAATTAAAATTATTCATGTAACACGCAAAAAAGTGATCACTCTTATTTTCAAAACTCTAAATCTTGTAGAGGCTCGTGAGGATCTATTCATCTTACTGTTAGAACTGATTCGCTCTTTCAGAGATGGTGAAAGCAATTAAACTAATTGAGTCTGACTCAGAAAGGGAAGAAGGTAGTTGCAGACTTTAACACGAACACTTACTCTGTTCCATGATGTAAACATATCCGTCATACACCTCAAGGGTATAGATTCTCATGAACCACTGCAATGCAGGGGCTCCTGAGAATCTATGCCTCTTGTAGACCACAGCAGCTTGATCAGAAAGGAAGACGTCTTCGCCCTGCCCCACCAAAATGGCCGTCTTCTTGATGATGGCTGACGGGAAGGGTAAACACCAGACGTCGCTCTTTACTTCCGTTCGCGCCTGCGCTTTGAGTTCTTGTGTCCTGTTGGACTAAGAGTCGAAGGCTAGCAATCGGCCTAAAATCGGTAAAGTACAGTCTGGTTTGGAGTTAACATTATGTGAACTATGTTTATATTCTATAATTTATTTTCTTTTCAGACTGTTCTAAAGTAACTACAATCTGTAAATTAGTTATCATTCATATACATGTATTCAGTACTGTTCTAGACCTTATGTATTTGTTTGAAAGGAAAATAGAAAATAGGGGTTGAAAACCCTTTAAGTTAGAAACATGAAACACGACGTTTCGGATCAAAGATCCTTGTTCTTGGTGATATGGAAACAACGTAGAACAGTAAAGATTGATTGTACATTGCTTAACGTCCCGACAGCAACAAGGCTTTCTCAGGACGTGCCTGCACTGCTTGTGGAAAAAAAAAAAAAAAACAACAGAACATTGAATGTATGTCGCCAGCCGGTCAAATACGTTAAATAAACCTAACACATGGGGCCTAAATAAAGCTAAGACCATTTAGCAACACACATCCAATATCAAGAGCTACAGGCAGTGCAGACAGTAGGGAGAGTTTTAAAAAGGCAAACACAGGTGAATGGACAAAGGGTAGACAGAAACACATGCCCCAGAATAAAGAGAAAACCCACCCTGTGGGGCTGACCAGGGTGACCCTGGGAACTAAAAAATACCTAACCCCACCCCAAGTCCCCCAGGGCAGACCCGGGTGGGGCGTAGAACAGTAAAGAACACACACTAGAAAGAAAAGACGTCATCCAGTATAGAGAAAATTTAGAATGGCGTAAGAGAGAGAGGGGGGAGGGAGAGAGAGAGAGAGAGAGAGAGAGAGAGAGAGAGAGAGAGAGAGAGAGAGAGAGAGAGAGAGAGACACACACAAATACACACACACAACACACACACACACACACACACACACACACACACACACACACACACACACACACACACTAATCATTGATTGATTGATTGTACATTGCTTAACATCCCGACAGCAACAAGACTTCCTCAGGACGTGCCTGCACTGCTTGTGAAAAAAAAACAAAAAACCCAACTAAACAGAACATTGAATGTATGTCGCCAGCCGGTCCAATACGTTATATAAACCTAAGACATGGGGCCTAAATAAAGGTAAGAACATTTAGCAACACACATCCAATATCAAGAGCTACAGGCAGCGCAGGCAGTAGGGAGAGTTTTAAAAAGGCAAATACAGGTGAATGGACCAAGGGTAGACAGAAACACATGCCCCAGAATAGAGGGAAAAACCCACCCTGTGGGGCTGACAAAGGGTGACCCTGGGAACTAAAAAGTAGTTAACCCCACCCAAGTCCCCCAGGGCAGACCCGGGTGGGGGCACACACTAATCAGTGTAACGGTAGCATAAAGTATCAACTGCAGCATCAAGTATGAATTTGTTTGTTCAGGTTGTTTGTTTGTTTGTTATTTGTTTATTTGTTTGTTTAGTTGTTAATTTGTTTATTTGATTATTTTTGTGTTTGTTTGTTTGCTTGTTTCTATGATTGTTTGCTTGCTTGCGTGCTTGTTTTCAAATTATTACGGTTCCATCTTCGTTGCTGAATAATCTGTGACTAGCTTTTTCTTTTTCATTTTATTTGTATCTCTTATTTAAAAAAAAAATGAAGAACGATTTTCTTTAAAAGTCGCGTTCAATTGTTTTATTCATTCTACCCGCACAACAGCACACATTTATTCGTAGTGGCTATAAAATGTCTTTATGTCATCTGAACATTCCCCTGTCCTATCCTGTCACACCTGTGCTTCAGAGAGGAGACACTTTTCGGCACTTGTGGCCGAGAGGAACACTTTGAGAAAAGCAGTTCCAGGCTCTCTCTCTCTCTCTCTCTCTCTCTCTCTCTCTCTCTCTCTCTCTCTCTCTCTCTCTCTCTCTCTCTCTCTCTCTCTCTCTCTCTCTCTCTCTCCCTCTCTCTCTCTCTCTCTCTCTCTCTCTCTCTCTCTCTCTCTGCAGTTCCAGTCTCTCTCTTCCCCTCCACCCCCCCACCCTCTCTCTCTCTTTCTCTCTCTCTCTCTCTCTCTCTCTCTCTCTCTCTCTCTCTCTCTCTCTCTCTCTCTCTCTCTCTCTCTCTCTCTCCCCTCTCTCTCTCTCTATCTAGAGTAGCAGGACAGTTTGGAAGATAGGCATTGCTATGCCTAAAACTTTTTATCCTGAAAAAAAACACGTTTGATCATCATCAACATCATCATCATCATCTCTCTCTCTCTCTCTCTCTCTCTCTCTCTCTCTCTCTCTCTCTCTCTCTCTCTCTCTCTCTCTCTCTCTCTCTCTCTCTCTCTCTCTCTCTCTCTTAACTTTCCAGCTTCAGAACAACATTTGGTGCTTTTGACAGTCACACACTGAGGTACAATGAAATATAGCCGTACAAATGCTGAAAATAACGATTTCCTCCATTTTCTGAACTTTTAGCTATTTCGTTCACTGATTCTTATTTTATATTTTGAGTAATAATTTAAACACATGTGTACTGCAAAAAGACTAAGTCAGAAAAAGATGGCATTATGTATAAATGGGTCACGGTTTCCAAATCTGTAAGATCCAAAATCACAGGCCGTCAAACAAACTGTTTCAAGACACTTCTCAAGCGAAAACCACCATGTGCAAGAGACAGATTGCAAGCAGCTTACAAAATCTTCGCCTCTGCCTCAACAAATTATAATCTACGTTCCTCGGACGCAGGAGGTTGCCTCGTGTTCAAGTTTACGATGGGAAAAAACATGAGATGAAACTCGGTTTTAGGTGGATTATCGAAGATTGCGTTTCCTGCTATATGTTTGTTTTTCCATCCAAAATATCACGTTGTCTCGTGGGTAAATAAAATTGCGGATCGGCGACTATAAAAGTACGGATCGGCGCGGGGAAGTTTCGGACCGTGTCAGCGGCTGTCGCCTCGGGCACACAAACAAAGCTATGTTGATACTGCATCTAGCGGCTGAGAAAACAAGTTTGGCTGTAAAAGTGACGGCGCTTGTAGTGTCTTTTTCATCTGCAAGAAGCATAGATTCTCATGAGCCCCTGCTTTGCAGGGGCTCATGAGAATCTATGCCTCTTGCTTGTTGTCACTTGATTTATGTAGTGCATCATTCCTTCCATATTACTGAACGTTTGACTGCTTGGCACGTTTTTGGTGACAGTTTGGGAGTACGTTCACAGGAAATATTTTTACATCTAGTTGGGAATCACCCATCCCGCCCGCCAGCAACCCCTTAGCCATCCACCCCCTCCCCCTCTCCCCCTCCTCTACCCTCGCCTTGTCCTTGCTAAAATAAAATAGACATTGGACTACTTGAATTATGTTGACACAAAATATTGTGACGTACGGCGCTGCAGCTGTCTGTAAAACAAAGCCATTAGCTATCCGTTTTTAGCTTCAAGAAAAAAAGAAAGAAAAAAAAAGACAAATTAAAAAAATGCCAGCTGGTAGACGGTAGACGGTCAAGGCTCAGCGGTCGTGCCGGATGAGCATGGTACCTCTTCAAATAATGACTCATTGATTCAGGGAGCTAGTCAGGTGTTGGCGCGGTCGATCCATCTCCTCGGTTGACGGAGGAGGAGAAAGAGCCTGCTCTGAGCTGCGCGAGGGACCGAAGCTGTCCAGAGCGTGTGATAATCCGATTAAAAACACATCAAACTGTCGACTGGAGCTTAGAAAGGTCACAGTTTCTCGGCTCGGTCGCACGCGAAAGCCCTGATGACGTCCACGCTCTGAGGAGCAGCAATACAGGTGACCGCGGGGCTGCCTGAATAAAAGATGTACCCTAGGGAGGCAAAAGACAATAAGTCCGTTTGAGTGAGACACAAAATGTTCGATGTTATACGATATAAATTTCGCTTTTCATAAAAATGGACTTACCGTTTTTTTTTGTTTTGTTTTTTTCATTTTCATTATTTTATACTGACGAGCAAAATAAATACTACATTTTTCGAAAGTGTTTCCGATAATTCCAAAAATGTCGCATTTCTTTTGCTCGTCAGTATACAATCTCATTTTACACCAAAAAATGAACTCACTCTCTTTTTAGATTTAAATTCTTATACAATAAAACAAGACATTCTTTTATAGGACGAAAACCTCGCTTTTCACAAACAAGATGGGATAAACCATAACCCACAAAGTCCCTTCTATATGAGACCTGTCCACGCTGTCAAGGGTCTCTACCTTTTGTCTTTGACCTGATTCTGATGTTGAATTATCTCCTATTGAAAAAGTCTCGCAGACCCGCCAATGCGTCAGTGAGTTTCGCTTCATATGCTTGAGAAAATGGTGACAAAACTAGAACTTCACAATACAATTTCTTTCTTGCTATAATTTGTGTGAAATCAGGTTGACTTTACCTAGCTACATGATATACTAAGTACACGGGTCACTTGCATGCTCTTCTGAAAGCGCGTCGATGTGTGTGGGCGTGTTAGTGCGTGCATGCGCGCGCGCTCCAAACATCTCCAAGAGGCATAGATCCTCATGGGCCCGGAAGGCGCATGAGGATTTATTCCTCCTGGAGATGCGCCCATGTTTGTGTGTGTGTGTGTGTGTGTGTGTGTGTGTGTGTGTGTGTGTGAGAGAGAGAGAGAGAGAGAGAGAGAGAGAGAGAGAGAGAGAGAGAGAGAGAGAGAGAGAGAGAGAGAGAGAAAATTACGTCATATTTGGAGTATTATGTCAATGTCTGCGTGGTGAGGGAGTTGCCTCTTTTACGTCACCGCCACTGTCTGACTTTCTCTAGAAGTAAAGTTTTTTTAGTGTTTTAATTATTTTCTGAAAAGAATCAATTTTTACTAAAGAAGTTGAAAGGATACAAAGCAGTCTAACAACTTGAACTCATCCAATGTCTTTCTCCAAACTAGCTATATCGAAAAGTTAAAGTAAATATGACAAAAATTACAGACTCTAATCTGGGTCAACCGACTTCCTCTAAACGGTTGTTTATGTTTTCAATGAGACATTTCATTAAAATATGCGGATCGGAGGCTGTCTTAGCCACCCACTTAAGAAAATATTTCGCCAAGTTTCAAGCTTGTGTGTACAGAAATATCTCTTGTTTACATACATACGCACACATACACATACGCATACATACATACATACATACATACATACATACATACATACATACATACATACATACATACATACATACATACATACATACATACATACATACATACATACATACGCACATACTGCGCTTCGCGCCAAATGTACGTTCAGCAGCGAGGGTAGCGAAACTAGACAAGACGTGTTTTTTTATCTTGTTACTTTAATTGTGAGAGGTTTAGGCCTGCCCGCCTTTGACATCATGGACATGCTATTACATTCGCTCCACCGCGACCCCTCCTAAAAAGAAATCATTGTGCCCGAGGTACTAAATACCCAGCCACATTTTGGAGTTATCCTCTGATGACTGCATTACAATTCAGGAGACAGATCGACCATGATAGTTCAAGGGTGGTGGCACAATAGCTTCGCGCCTAGGTATTTTGCCACCGCCCTTGAACTATCATGGTCGAGCCATATCTTGCTGCGGTGCGTCGCGGGCAGAATGAGTCAAGTGTTGTCTGTTTTCTAACGGCAGAGATAGCTTTCGCAGCTTGCTTGACGTTGATCTCGAGCAGTAACTCACATCTCATTCTGGAACCCACGGGCTACCATACTTTCGACGACGAAGCAGTGGCCGCCTGTGCCTTCCAGGATGAAAAATGTGGATGAGGGGTAGTAGACATCACTAAGTTTGTTTTGTACTATTGTCCTGTCGTTAGATGATCGTTCCGATCCTAGGGACAGTTGCATGAGTGGGCTTAGTCCTGCGCCAGCCACTCAGCCACGCAGAACTAAGCTCACTCATGAAACTGATTGCAGCCAGAGAATGATGATGTTTTAATAATAATAATAATAATAATAATAATAATAATAATAATAATAATAATAATAATAATAATAATAATAATAATAATAATAATAATAATAATAATAAAGGAGATTTATTAAGTGCTTATTCTGAAAGTAGCTGTAAGCGCTGATACAATGAAAAAAATAACAGCTAACAAACACACACACACACACACGCAGACACACACACACACACACATACACACACACAACACACACACACAACATACGCACACACACACACGCATTCGTCACAGTGGTGTTGAATTATGCATGCCTGTGGAAATGGACTAGTAAAAGGCAAAGAAATACCCAACGGAGAAAGAAACACGCTTAGAAACGGCAGTTACTACGCAATTTATTAATATTTCGGGTAAATACCCTTTGTCAAAATAGACAAATAAATAAATATTGAGATCAGTTGCTACTTATCTTCATTTATCGCAGAAGGAATATGGCAGCCCTTAGTAGTACAAAGGCAACGTTGTAGAGGTGGGTTTTGAGAAGTGTTCCCTCGGGAGTGCTTCAAACGAGTCAAGAAAAATAAAAGTTGGACCTGTACGATATTTTGGCTTTTCTTTTACTCTTGGCTCACGACAATGTGATGTGAAGAATCACGTACTAATCACAAATGCAATCAAGCATCACAACTTAACCGTTTGGTTGTCAGTAGCGGGGTTTTTTTTTTCTTTCGAGGTGATACCAGCATGCATCACCTCGACAAAAAGCTCTGCCCGTATTTCCCTTCGTCGTCGGTCAAGGTCAAAATCCGTAGATGTTTATGGGTCCACGTAACTACAAGGGCTTGTGAGAATTTACATCTCTTGCAGATAAAAAGGTGTGCCTGAGTTTTACAATAAACTTAACTCATTCAGCCCCGACGGCCGTATTTCCCAAAGTTTGGCGGCGTCATCTTATGACTATGCACCAGTTGCAGGAGATGGCTCGACCGTGATAATTCAAGGGCAGTGCCAGATTAGCTTGGCGCCGACAGGCGCCAAGCTATTCTGGCACTACCCTTGAATTATCATGGTCGACCCATCTGCTGTTGTGCGTCAGGGCTGAATGGGTTAAATTACTCTCCCAAAGAGTTAACAGACGAACAAATTATAAGTTTTAGTTTGACAACTCAGAACTGATATTGACCGTTTCACATCCTAGGATTTAATTTCGTTCGGCTCAACCCTTTCAGCGCCAACACCCTACAACAGGAGATGGATTGACCATGATAATTCAAGGGTAGTGCCAGATTATGCCTGGCGCCTTTAGGCACCAAGCTAATCTGGCTCTACCCTTGAATTATCACAGTCAATCCACCTGCTGCAAGTGGCACATCGTCGTTAATGAACACTTCCCAAAATTCGGGGAAATGTGCCCATGGCGCTAAAAGGGTTATGCTTCGTTTCCATAAGCACGAATCCGATTCGAATACGGTCCGAACCGGGGATGCCATGATACAATTTTCCTTCAAAAAAATCGCGTCATTTTTTTTTTTGTTGCTCGAAACCGGCTGCAAATTTGTTTATTGCATCGGACATATGGAAACAAACAAATTTGAAAAGGACTTGCTCGTGATTTTTTTTTTTTTAAGTTTCGGACCCGCTTAGGATTCGGATCGGTTTCGTATCGGATTCTTGTTTATGGATAGCCGTCTTTACACTCATTTTGTTTTCGTGGACAATTTTGTTTCAGTCTCTGTTTTTTTTTTTTTTTTTTTTTTAATACTTGTTTTTCTCTCTTTTTCTTTTTTTCACATTTTCTTCTGTTCAAGGTAGGGTGTAAGATAGGGGAGATGGCGGAGGCGCCGAAGGGTGGGTGTGGTGTGTTGGGGAGCGGAGGCGATCGCCCTATCTTGTCGCTCCCACTTCTCCACGCCAGCCTGAACAATCAGCCAAAGCCAACACTGACAAGCCGAGCGTTGCCGAGCCCCTGACAGGAGTTGGCATCGTGTCTGCTGGAGGTGCCACCTCTCGCTAATAAGGTCGAGGACCTTACAATGCTCACAGTTATTATTTGGGAGCCTGCTCCATTCCTATGCAAGAGGCATAGATCCTCATGAACTCCCGCAATTGCGGGGGCTCGTGAGGATCTATGCCTCTTGCTGGATATCATGCCTTTTACTGCACAGAATTTATATCTGTGTTCCTCAATCCTACAATAGCCGCAGTTATTCTTTGGGGAAGAAATCTGACCCTACGCGATCCATCTTCAAGAGGCATAGATCCTAATGTGCCCTTGCAATTGCACATGAGCGTTAAGATCTATGCCTCTTACGGGACAATTTGTTGGGTTAGACATGTTTGTTTCTTTAACATTATGGGATATTATGTTCTGACTGACTCGACTCATTTTCTTCGTATTTGAGTCTTTTGCCAAAACTAAGCACTTTTCTAAAAATCGTACATGTATAGCATAGCTTTAATATATTAAACTTCGTGGGGTTTGTCTATGGACAAAGCGAAACGTTGAATTTCAATGTATTGCTGTTTTCCTCGCATAAAGGTTGCTAGTCAGAGAGAGGTTGCTAGGCAGTGGGATGGAGGTGGGGTTGTGGTTGGTGCGTTGTAGGTGTCAGAGATGCTGAGAAGTTGTGACAAGATCAATAATTTATTGGGGGCTGACGGGGATTGGTGGTGGTGGTAGTGGTCGGGAGGAGGGGGGGGGGGGTACATAACAAAGGAATGAACGCTTGAGGTTCTATGACTTACTTGAGCGCACACTGGTTGTCTCCAGTGATTAACTACCGCAGTAGCGAAGTGGAGGGCGACAGCCAGTGTAACGGGAATGTTCGACACGTTTGAAAAGATGAGAAAGAACATATCCCACTCTTTTCCCGCCGCAATATGGTTTGACTTTTTCAAATATGTACGTTACAGTGAAATAGCATCATCATCAACACAGGAAACACTAACTGCTGACACTTTGCTGGCTCAAATATGATTAACCCTTTGATTGTCGATAGTGGTTTTTGTCGCAATGATTCCTGCCGGAATCAATCGGACAAAACCCACTACCGACAGCCAAAGTGTTGATAGAAAACAATGGTTTATATTATAGACTTCAATGGAATAGTAAAAAAAAAAAAATAATAATAATAATAAAAAAATTACCGCCTAGAAAAATTAAACATCTGCAACTGCAAGCGGTATAGATCCTCATGAGCCCCCGCAATTGCGGGGGCTCATGAGAATTTATACCTCTTGCTGAAACCACTTTTTCTACATGCTTCTTTTGAAGGTGGACTCTTGGACGTTGAACTCAAAAATGATTTCAAACGACCACTGGCACTGTAGGGCTTCACCCCAACAGCGCGGGCTAGTCTGTGATTTGGGACTGCACGGCTGAAAGTCTCACGATCAACAAACCGTGAGATCCAGAATTACAGAGCTCCACCCATTTTAAACTGGACTTTTAAAAAAATGTTTTGCGGTACATTTCAGGCTAAATTCACTTACAGCCTCGGACGCCGAATTTTAATCTCAAATCAATCGAAGGTAATGAAGTTTCTGGGAGGGATAGTCGAGAGAAGCCGAGACCAGGGGTGCCCCGTAATGAAACTAAAGGGTGACGTCCTTCAACCTCACACGTCCACGTCCAAATGCGGGAGATGAATCTATACTATTGACAGCGTTAGAGGGGTGCCTTACTGCGATAAGATGCCTTGTTAACACGCACAGTACCGACTGACTGTTATTGCAATCTTCGTTAAGTCGTTAATTCAAGACTGATCTAAAAAAAAAAAAAAATAACGAGCTGTTCCAGGAACATGGATTCAAATTGGTGTCAGCAAGAGGTGTAGATCCTCATGAGCCCCCGCAATTACAACGTTCAGTAATGAAAATCTCGCTTTTCGCACAAATAAACTTAATGCCTTTTACCTTCGCACGTTAGCATGTTCCGCTCCGCGCTACAACGTGACAAGTAATAGTTTTTACTACATTTGGATTGACCAGTAACATACCCTTTGAGGTACCATGATCAATCCATCTCTGTATAAGACCATTTGTCTATACGACAAAAGCACCCTCCAACCACTAATCAGACCACTAGAGGTTTCATGATCAATCTATCTCTGGTGAACTATACACCTAGTGCTAAGCGGACGAATTAAAATATTATCAGCTAGACGTGGAAGTAAAAGTATTAAAGCACCTAACGTGGGGCAAGAAATGTTTTAAGCTGTAATTTCACAGCACCGAAGTCCAGGGAGACAAACCTAAATTGGCGAAAGGTTTCAATGGCAAACCGATGAAGAATTGCGTAGAGAAAGACAGTCACTAAGCAAGACCTTTCTTACTGCAAGAGGCGTAGATTCTCATGAGCCTCTGCCTTGCAAGGGCTCATGAGAATCCATGCCTCTTGCCGTCAGAGGTGATTTTCATTTACATCAGTTATATTGACACGCCGAGGAAAGTACTCGATTTTCAGATTTAATTTTACGAGAAGGAGAGAGAGAGAGACCCCGTACAAGTGACTTCCCACTCTAATGCAAACGCTCTTCCAAACCCTTATCAAATTACAGTCCGCAAAATCAGATTCCGATCCCGCGTGTAACAATTGCATAAACCGCCATTCAACCCACCGATCGGTCTCTCGCGCGCATGCGCCTAATTCAAAAGCGGATGCTAATTGCTGATTGGTTACCAGCGCTGCCCTCTGACCCTCATTGGAATGCGCGCGCAGCGTAGTGCCCCCTCTTGATTTGGCTATTACCGTCCCGTGACAATAGGAATCGAGACAGTTGGATAATCAATTTTATTTTATTCGTTAAGCTGAGTAAATTAGAGGGAGATTGGTGGGTAATCACGGTTCGTGTAGCCGTGTGAAGGGCAGGCAATCCGGGCTCTAATGAAGGGGGAGGGAGGGGGCGGTACGCATTTGTCTCCCCTGGGTGAAACCCGAAAATGGCCGGCAACGACAATGTAATTGCACCTCTGCATGAAAACACATCGTCACAGTGCAAGTAATTAATATTTACAGGCTCCGTCATTGGTGTAATTGACTTTTCCAGCGATAAAAACACGTACTTAAATGTGGATTTTCTGTTTCATGTTTAACTCATTCAAGGTTCCCCACATCAACAGCTGCGGAATAGTATGGCTTTGCCGGCGGCAACGCTATACGACACTTTCGCAGCTGTTGATGGGGGCGCCTTGAATGAGTTAATACTCGCAGTATATGAACAGTATGAACATGTGCGTGTTGGTTTGCGATTTAAATTTTTTCCACCAACTTGCGCATAGTCGTGGTATGTGTTGTGAGATCAAAAGACAGTAACGCACATATTAGTGAGAGAACCGTGCATTATTGAGCCGCAGCCCCACTTGATACGTGTTCCTACAGTATAAGTGCTGGCTGACACCCTTTGAGGTTTCATGTACCCAAGGTACTAGGGCCTATGTCCATTTTTTTATGACAAGCAAGATGTTCATCGTATTACAAACGAAAATCTCGATTTTCACAAGGATTGTCTTCTGCTTATAGGGGTCAATCGTTTTTTTAAGACGATTTGAAAATGTGTGCTGGCTTGTGATTTTGAACCTAACAGCACACAGATATAAAAATAAAAATGTAAAACACTCTACTTAGTCGTAGATCTTAGCGCAACGACTAAGTATATTGGTGAGCAAACCGAATGGCGACTTTTCTGGAATCAACGGAAACACGCTAAGCAAACGAAATGCGACATGTCAAGAATCATCGGAAACACGAAAGTGTTTCCGATGATTCTTGACATGTCGCATTTCCAGAAATGTCGCATTTCGTTTGCTCATCAGTATATCTAGCGTATTATCTTTATATAATATAACTGTTATCTTTCTTTTTATGACACGTGTGTGCCTCAGCGCTAATGATCTGATCTGGGGATATGAGGACGATCTAATGTTACAGGTGGGATACACTGGCATGAGGGCATGCAGGCTGTGAGGACATTGACATCCTCAACGGAATCTATGCTTGTTGCAGATGGAAGAAGCTTGGATGAGCGACTGAACCTGTCCTGTCTACAGACTTCGGCCGTGAAAAGAGTTTTCTTGCTATGTACTATTCTCTCTGTTCATTTCCGCCCCGAAATGGTCTTAGTTGCCTACTCGGCGTTAAACCCAAATAACTAACTAACTAACTGTCTTTTCACTTAAATCATTCAGCGCCGACGCACCACAGCAAGACATGGATCGAGCATGATAGTTCAAGGGTGGTGCCAGAATAGCTTTCTGCCCGTAGGCTCCAAGCTATTTTGGAACCACCCTTGGACTATCATGCTCAATCTGTCCTTAAAATTGTAATAGTCATTCGGTCCCGGGGCAGAATGTGTTAAAATAAATAAATAAATAATAAATAAATAAATAAATAAATAAACACATCAATACATTAATACACAAATAAACACATCAATAAATAAATACATAATAAATAAATACATCAATGGAGCAGTACATAATAATAATAATAATAATGCATAGCATTTATATGGCGCAGTTCTCATATTTATAATATAACTCAATGCGCAGAATGTAGCCGCGAACTGAACCCAACAAGCACGCTCACGTGAATCACACGCATTCACTCACACACTGTACGTAAACACAGAACATTCACGTGGTGCTAAGGGCAAGCTCAAGCGAGCTACTGACGGTATTTGGAAATCGTTTTGTATTTGAAATTTTATTAAGTTGGCTGAAACTGATACCAAAGTGGAGGGGGAGGAAGAGCCGGAGTAACCGGAGAAAGAACCCCCGACGGTCCGCCCGAATTAACGGTGACACTTACTAGAGGAGAAAAATCCGACGCCGGAACCCGGAATCGAACCTCGCACCTTTAGCATTGGTGGCAGGCGCCTTAACCACTGCGCCACGGACCGCCCGTACATCAATAAATACATCAATGAATAAATAAGTGAAGGGGGTTAATACGCAACACAAGATCACGTTTTTTCTGTTATCTGTGATAGCGATCAACACTGTACATTTATTTGTATACGCCTTGAAAACAGCTTTTTTTTTTCTCTGTCTAGGCCTGTGGGCCGGGACGCATCGTGATTTCACCTCGTCCAATCGTTGTCAGCACACCGCGCTGCGTCAATGACTGACGAGGTTCTGACGAGGGTCCAATAAAATAGTCCCTTGACCTTGGTCCGTCAGATTGTATCAAGCGTGGGCAATTCAATTTGTTAGCCCCTTCGCAGCGCCCCAGACAAGTTCTTTCCACTTGCAAGAGGCATAGAGTCTCATAAGCCCCTGCATTCGCAGGGCTTATGAGAATCTATGCAAATAGTTGTCCGAGTTTGGTTTCGTTTGCATGCTTAGACGGAAGAAGTGAACGAGGCGTGAGTACTGTTTCCTAACTGGACCGCCCCACGCACATGAGGGTCTTCAACTCGTTAGGAGAGAGAGAGAGGGAGAGAGAGAGGGAGAGAGAGAGAGAGTCTGTCAGTATACTTTAAAAACTGTTGACTCCTTAACTCATTCAGCCCAGGACACACCACACCAAGACAAGGATCCAGCATGATAGTTCAAGGGTGGTGCCAGAATAGCTTGGCGCCCATAGGCGCCAAGCGATTCTGGCACCACCCTTGAACTATCATGCTCGATCTGTCTCTAGACTCATTGTAATGCAGTCCTTCAGAGGGCACCTTCACAATTTAGAGATTTGGGTCCGGGGGCAGAGTGTGTTCACCGCGCGCACAGTACCACCTGACGCTGACTGTCTCTGCAATCTTTGTTGAAGACTCACTACCGCCGTAACTGTTCAATGATACACGTATGTTACAGGTGGTTACGAAACGCTACACACAGGTCAAGCTATGGTTCATTTAGACACAGGGCATCCAGTTCAGCACACGTCGTCTTTATATCAAGCAATGAGACAATAACTTCGCTCCGTTCTAGAAATACAACGGCATCAGTACGAGAAACAGCTAAAAACAGATTGACACGCTAACGGCTGCACAGAATGATAAAGTGCGATTACGCGTGTGTTTTTGCTGCGTGTCCAAAATGCTGGTAATGTTCGTTAGGTGTGTCGACAAGGCATAACAAACACAAATTGTACTGGTTGGTTAGTTCGGGGTTTAACGTCCACGGCACCGAAGTGATAAGAGGCACAGATCCTCATGAGAGAGAGAGAGAGAGAGAGAGAGAGAGAGAGAGAGAGAGAGAGAGAGAGAGAGAGAGAGAGAGAGAGAGAAAGAGAGAGAGAGAAAGAGAGAGAGAGAGAGAGAGAGAGAGAGAGAGAGAGAGAGAGAGAGAGAGAGAGAGAGAGAGAGAGAGAGAGAGAGAGAGACCCACTTTCACCGTTCTATCTGTAAATCTTCCTATATCTAAAAACGTGCTTGCGATTCCATACCATACTCTGAAACTTCAGCTTCAATCTACACCTCCATTTTAACTTGACTCCCCTATCGCTGTGTCTTCTTCTTGCAGCCTTCTGCAACGCACAATTAGATTTCCTGCACGCTTTTGTGGCATGAGAAGCGTGCAAGACGGCCTGCAAATATATTAGACAACTCTTGAGTAAAACGTGCAAAAATAGCGAGAGACGCAGACCCTCACGGACTCTTGCAGCTTGCAAATACCAGTTAGAAAGATATTGAGAAAAACGCAGCCGTCTGCAAGAAGCATAGATGCCCATGAGCCGTCCAGGCCGCATAATGGAAGAATCAGTTCTTGTCCAAAACAGTCAGCTCCTGCAGCCTGCCAAACATGCAACCATTTGCAAGAGGCATAGATCATCAGGAGCCCCACTAATGCGGGGGCTCATGAAGATCTCGTGTTGAAATCAATTTAGACCTGTGCCGCTCAAGCAGTATTGATTAAAGGGCATCAGAAATATGATGTGCTTAATAGGAAGAAGTTGCACCACCATCTGGACTCAATTGCGGGAAGACATGGACATACAATTCCAAATTTGATTCCTTTCCTCTGACGATTTTATGTCTTTTACTTTAATGGTCAATAGAAATGCATCTATAAATCGTCGGCAAAGCACTTGTGTTCAAGTCACAGAAATGGATCGACCGTGATCGCTCACGGGTAGTGCGTGGTTGATGTTTCTCCTAGGTAGTGCTTTTTTGGCACATCGTCACGTCTTGCTGTGATTTGCTATGTCGGTGCCTCGCATTGTGCATTGTCGTCCATATCAGAATAACTGCTACCTGCGTTCAAGTCAATGGAAATGGTTCGATGGTGATTGCTCACGAATAGTGCTTGGATGTTTTATCCCTATGTAGTGCTTGTTTGTCACATTGAATCGTCTTGCGCTACTTGTGAAACATCTCCCATAAGAGAATACTTGGTACAGGAATGCATTGTCCTCCAGTTTATGAAAGCATGACAAAAAACATAAACATGTGTTTTGATCTAGACTAAAAAGTGTTATACATTAAAGATTTTCTAAATGACTAATAAATATCAGTGAACATAATTTTGAGCTTAACCCATTTACTCTCAAGGCCCCCACATTTTGGAGGTGTCACTGTATGTCTATGTATCAGCTGCAGGAGATGGATAGACGATGACAATTCAAGGGTAGTGCCAGATTAGCTTGGCGCCTGACGGCGCCAAGCTAATCTTGCACTATCCTTGAATTATCAATATGATCCTCCTCCTGCTGCGGTGCGTCTAGGCTGAATGGGTTAAAGTCTCTTGACGCCACCCAGGTGACTTCCGAGACGGTTCCTTAATCCGAGCTGTGTTTACTGCTCGCCAAAGAGAAGATAGGTAATACTTCTTTTCCACATGCGACGCGCCGCTCTTTCGAATCACTGCTGCCACAGAGCTGGCAGTAGCGCTGTGCGGATTAAAAGGAAGTTTGAATTCCCTGAAAATTTTACAAGAAAATTGTCTCTAGCTGCCTCTCCTTGGTGTTCACCTCACGGACTGCTCGGCTTGAACCGGTACGTGCCGTGGGTAATGGACGGTTCGGCCAAACTCCGCTCTTCAGGAACAGGTAATCATATTGCCACTGCAAGCGCGCCTGGTTCATACCTCAACCTTAAATCCTAATTAGGCTGAAGAAAGACGATGATGTAGATCAATCTAATCTGTGCCAGCTAAAGGCATGTATTTTCATGAGTCCGTGCAGGTGCAGTGACCGACTTAAGTCTATGCCTCTTTGCCGTTAGAAGGGAGTTGTTGAAGGTATGCTTCTTCAGTGCACCACTAAAATTCTTAATGTTGTTTTTTAAATTATTTTTTTCGGTTGAGGACATGGATGAGACTGATATGTCTGCAAAAGAATACATTTATATGAGTCCCTGCGTATGCGGGGACTCATGGAAATATATGTCTCTGGCAGATGTGAGCAGCTTGCTCAGGAAGTGCCTCCTCTGTGCAGTACCCCTCCTTCTCCAGATTCCCGGCCCCCCTGCCGGTAGATACATTTCACATGGGCCCTTGATGAGCTTGTAAATTGGCCGTAATACCAGAAAGAATACCCGCGGAATGAATGAAAATGCGATAAATAAAACTGGCATGCCGGGCACCCGCCAAGGCCCCTAACTCGCTTTGGACATGCAATGGACACGGCAAATTCTATTTAGCGCTTTTTTCTTGCACCCTGATTGGATTAAGGCGCTCCAATTAGCCTCTAATCTGGAAGGGGCAATCTCGACCAGCGCGCCCCCTGTCGATTTCTCAAGGGACTAAGAGCGGCGACAGAGCGTACCGGCGGAAAAGAACGAGGCGGGAAATTGTCCTCGCGCTTTAAACATTTCACTCCCGGAAGGCAGCGTTCGACGCCCGAAAGCAAGCGGCATTGATCCTCATAAGCCCCCGCATTCGCGGGGGCTCATGAGGATCTATGCCGCTTGCTGGCTTCTTCGGCATCTTCATAATGTTTCCCATTCAAAGTTGTCAAAAAGTAAAGCAGCGATGTGTTTCGAGAAACTATTTTCTGCTTGCGGATGTTTAAAGGGGGTAAGCTTGTTTTTAGCTTCCTTTTGTGAGAGAAGTAGATGCTCATGGTGAGTCCCAGCTTGTTTGTGGGAGAAGTAGATGTTCATGGTGAGCCTCAGCGTGTTTGTGAGAGAAGTAGATGCTCATGGTGAGCCCCAGCGTGTTTGTGAGAAAAGTAGATGTTCATGGTGAGCCCCAGCGTGTTTGTGAGAGAAGTAGATGCTCATGGTGAGCCTCGGTGTTTGTGAGAGAAGTAGATGCTCATGGTGAGCCCCAGCGTTTTTGTGTGAGAAGTAGATGCTCATGGTGAGCCACAGCGTGTTTGTGAGAGAAGTAGATGCTCATGGTGAGCCTCAGCGTGTTTGTGAGAGAAGTAGATGCTCATCATTGTGAGCCCCAGCGTGTTTGTGAGAGACGTAGATGCTCATGGTGAGCCTCAGCGTGTTTGTGAGAGAAGTAGATGCTCATCGTGAGCCCCATCGTGTTTGTGATAGAAGTAGATACTAATGGTGAGCCTCAGCGTGTTTGTTAGATAAGTAGATGCTCATGGTGAGCCCTTGCGTGTTTGTGAGAGACGTAGATGCTCATGGTGAGCCTCAGCGTGTTTGTGAGAGAAGTAGATGCTCATCGTGAGCCCCAGCGTGTTTGTGAAAGAAGTAGATACTAATGGTGAGCCTCAGCGTGTTTGTTAGATAAGTAAATGCTCATGGTGAGCCCTTGCGTGTTTGTGAGAGACGTAGATGCTCATGGTGAGCCTCAGCGTGTTTGTGAGAGAAGTAGATGCTTATGGTGAGCCTCAGCGTGTTTGTGAGAGAAGTAGATGCTCATCGTGAGCCCCATCGTGTTTGTGATAGAAGTAGATACTAATGGTGAGCCTCAGCGTGTTTGTGAGAGAAGAAGATGCTCATGGTGAGCCCCAGCGTGTTTGTGAGAGAAGTAGATGCTCATCGTGTGCCCCAGCGTGTTTGTGAGAGAAGTAGATGCTCATTGTGAGCTTCAGCTTGTTTGTGAGAGAAGTAGATGCACTGGTGAGCCTCAGCGTGTTTGTGAGAGACGTAGATGCTCATCGTGAGCCCCAGGGTGTTTGCTAGCACACATGTGTGTGCACGTCTGGGATTTGGATCTTGGTACTCGGGATACAGCGAAGACAAAGCCGTACTGGCGGGAAAGTATGAAACGAGAACACGTCCGCAAAGTTTCTCTGGTGCTGCACTTTAGCTTGCCGTCCAGCAGAGAGAGAAACAGACGCCTCGGTGGGCAAAAGGTCTTCGGATCGACGTTAGCCTAATTTTGCTTTGGCACGTCGGCCTGAAGACCTTTGCTAACACGGGACGCACTTTTAATAATAATAATAATACATAGTTTTTATAGCGCCCTTCCCCACAGACAGCAAGCTCGGAGCGCTTTACAACACATAGAAATACTGTTAAAAGGAAATAAAAATTTAAAAAAAGAACAAAATAAATACGCACTCACTCTTTAAATAAACACTACCTCGCACCATGTAGCACATTCCTAACACGAAACACACACGCACATACACAAACAAACACACACGCGCGCGCGCGCGCGCACACACACACACACACACACACGCACACACACACACACACACACACACACACACACACACACACACACACACACACAATCTACATACATGGGCTACACATATAAGACAACAGCCAACATTTCCAGGCAGCACATCCAGACTAAGCTAATCCTGATATGCTACCTGGAAAAAAAATTGTTTTGAAAGTCATCAGGGTCAGGGATAGACGGACATGCAGTGGAAGTGAGTTGGTGCAATACAGTAAAGTACTTTTAAAAACTGCACAAAAGGAATCATAAATTTCAATGTATAAGCCGTCCAATCAACATGGACACAAAGTAAGGCAAGCAAGAGGCACAGAACCTCATGAGCCCCTGCGAATGCGGGGGCTCATGAGGTTCTGTGCATCTTGCAATTGGTTGGTTCTGGCTGTGTCCCTGCTGGCAAGCGGTTAAGAAACTGATTTTTAAATTGGTCAAAGCTGTCGCCGCGTTTTCAAAGTGCGTAACTGTAATGTTTATTTGTGTTTTTTAAAAATAATAATAATAATAATAATAATAAATCTCATCAAAGTTTTTAATAATAATAATAATAATAATAATAATAATAATAATAATAATAATAATATAATGTATATTCCTAAGGCGCCTATACTTTCGATAAAAAAGCTGTGTGTTGTGTGTGTGTGTGTGTGTGTGTGTGTGTGTGTGTGTGTGTGTGTGTGTGTGTGTGTGTGTGTGTGTCTGTGTGTGTCTGTGTGCTGTTGTTGTTGCTGTTGGTGTTGTAGAAAGAAAGGACATCATGTGTGCTGGTATATAATTTTTCTTCCGCTTACAGCTCTTTCACAGTGCTCTTTGATATGACAGACCGGCTCACAATCACAGATCCTTAGTGGTTTGATCCGCAAATCCCTTACTGGCCAACTGATGAGGCACGTTACTTTCTTGCTTTGCCTGCGTTTTGTGCGGCAGTTATCAACGAAATATTTCACAGTTGAAATTGTCACTTAGCTTTAAAACATTTACCATCATAAAATAAACACGCATTGGCATTGTCATTGTAGAGGCTTATAATTGGCACATTTCATGATCATTCTGTTTTCCACATCGACAGCATGTTATCGGACTTTCTATGCACGACTTCGAGCGCCACGCTTGAAGGAATAATTTCAGAATTTGACGGAACACGGGCCGATGGGGTGGGGCGATGTCGACTCAAGCTTGAACATCACCCAGACAGTCAAATTCTCAAGAGCGGCCGTCCATCTGCAAGAGGCATAGATCCTCATGAGCCCCCGCATTTGCGGGGGCTCATGACGATCTATACCTCTTGCAAACTTTTTTTTTTCTTAAGGTCTGTGTCTGTCGTCAGCGTGTTTCTATCTGCGTTCCTCTGTGAGGGCATGGAGGGGTGTTTGGCGCAGAATAATGCTGGGCTCATGGGAGTTTCCCACAATTAATTTTCAGTCAAACACCCGCATAGAAATTCATGAGCACCATCTCCCAGGCACACTTCGTTTCACCACGAAACGTTTTTTTTTTTTTTTTTGGTAGAGGGGGGGGGGGGAGGTGGAGGAGGGGGAGGGGGGTGGGAGTGTGTGGAGGGGTGGGAGAGAACCGGTGCTTGGGTGAGAGAGAAGGGGGAGGGGGTATGAGGGTAACCCTTTAGACATTTCGTTGAAGAATGTTTGAGATAAGTTCTTGGTCTTGTTGTTTCAACAGTTCTAGCACTATATCACCACACTCCCCACCCCAAGCTGACCGTCGTAATGTATTTTCACTATTTGTGTTACGTGAGTCATTGTCTAAAGCGTGCGCATGCGTGTGCGAGTTGTGAGTGCGCGCTTAGAGTTATAATTATTATAAGATAAGCGCATTATAAATACCGTAATTATTATTATTTTTTAGTATCTGTCAAGTTAAAATATCTCGATATTCGACATTTCGACCCTTATTTTTCTAGTCCTACAAGTTCACCTTTGTGGTGGACAAAAGACGTTAAGCCCTAAACGTTGAACGTTTACATTGAAGAACATTTTAGGAAATCGTGATTTTTACAAATGTTTGTTTTGTTTTCATTTGATACTTAAAAATAATTGTATCGGTCTGAGCATAAATTAGTCTGCAGTCCTCGACAAGCAAACTTTGCAGGAGTAAAACCTTCATTTTCGTTCACTGTGTTTCAAAACATTAAAAACAAAAACAAAAATCTTTAGAAGTCTCACAGATAGCTGACATAACCTTTCACTAGTACAGAAATCATCATTCACGCATATAGGTATGGAATCCTCTTTCCAAACTCGTAGCTCATTTGGAGAGCTGGGTAGCTCAGTTGATAGAGCGTTCCACTCATGTCCGAAAGGTCGTGGGTTCGAACCCAGTTAAGGTCAAAATTTGCACAGACCTCTTCTCGGTGCCCCTTCGTGGTGGACAAACGACGTTAAGCCCTAAACGTTTCACGTTTGGTTTTCGTAGCTCATTCCTCTCAGTGGTTGTCAAACAAGATGTCACATCGTACATATCATCTGTGATACATTCAAGAATTCAATAGTGTTTTTTTTCTTTTTCCATCTCTCCGCGTGAGGCACAAATCATAATAAGCCCATGCAGTCCGCAGGTCTCATGAGACTTTTATTCTTCACGCAAAAACTCGTTTCCATTCCAATTTTCTTTTACGTCTGCGTTTGCGAAAGAGAGGAGATGCACACATATACCCGACCGCCATCTGTGATGAGCTTGCCTCTTTCCTGTTGCATTGTGTGTTGTGCTAAATGAATTCTCCGCGACCTTTCACCGAACCAGATCAAAGTTCCGAAAGTCATGACATGGACAATTCCCTATCACGAGAGAAAGCTGAAAGGCTTGATAACCTGAGGTCACATGTATGAGTGAGGTTTGTCCTGCGCCAGCCACTAAGCAAGTTGCTCTCCGCTATAGCGGAACACCTTGCTTAGTGACTGGCGCAGGACTAAGCTCACGCATTTAACTGAACAGATATTACATTTATGAGTCGAGGTAATTCTGAAACATAATAACCTAAGGAACACATACATTATAAATCATGTCGTTGTTTGTAACCAGCAAGATGTCCAGGTCGGCATTTTATGCGCTTACAATGTTTTTGGTTGTCTGTGCCTCTCACAGATGGGAGGGTAGCACAAACGAATTGTCTAACAGAATAAACAAAACCACTATATAACAGTTTGTCTCTGACGCAGTTAACTTGATTATTGCCTGCAGTATATTAAAATTATGTATCTTCCTCGATGGTTCACTGTTGCCTGCTAATCTCGACAGTACGTTTGCGACGGCTGTGAAAGTCTTGATTAGGTGAAACTGATTCTTCAAGCTTCAGGATCTTTGTTGCTAGACTGTTGATGCAAGATCTAATTCGAGGATCACCCTACCGCCTTATCTCGCGACCGTAAATGGTCTTTTTTTTTTTCATTAATCTGCAAGAGGCATAGATTCTCATGAGCCCCTGCATCGCAGGGGCTCATGAGAATCTAAGTCTCTTGTACGTAAGGATAGTTCTTGTTCACGTCCTCAAAAGAATGTGTGTCTCGCTTCCAGAGATCGGTTACATTTGCATCTTCAGAAGTCATCAAGGTTTTAAAGATACGGCCGATAACCCAGGACCACCCTCGGCCCCATGCCTCAAGGGACGCAACCTCGTTCGCTCCATTCAACCCCCACCTCAATATCCCCGCCGAAGCCGTCAAAGACAATCTTGACAGCACCCGGTCCCGATTCCAATCCACCATTGTCCGACAAGCCTATCCCGGCTTGCAACGCGTGTTCCGGCACGGAGCGCCACCCTCATTTGCATACGGCAGCAAGGGCGGTGAACACGGGCATTAATTAGCTTATCCCCCTTGAGGATGAGACTACTCGGGACGGAGGGAGAGAGAGAGAGAGAGAGAGAGAGAGAGAGAGAGAGAGAGAGAGAGAGAGAGAGAGAGAGAGAGAGAGAGAGAGAGAGAGAGAGAGAGAGAGAACAATGAACAATGAACAATGAACCTTTATTTTCCAACGGTAGAAGTTATTGGTAACAGGACCAGTTTTCAAACTTGCCGTTGCTACATCTACTACATAAGTGACATAGACATGTAAACATACACATACCACACACTGCTGCATGCATGCATTCGCTCACGCACGCACGCACCACGCACATACACACACACATACCCACACACGCACTCAGGTACGCACGCATGCACATCACAACTCGCGCATGCACGCACGCACACACACACACACACACACACACACTGACACACACACACTCATGTACACCGCAATTCAGTACGCATGCACACACGCACGAACACTCTCTCTCTCTCACACACACACACACACACACACACACACACACACACACACACACACTTACACACGCACGCACTCAGGCACATACGCACAAAAACAAACACACGCTCTCGGACACGCACTCCAGACATACCTACCCGCATACGCGTACGCACAAAAATATAGAATGAGTAAAAATGCAAAGTAAAGCAATAAACAAAAAATCATTAAGTACATTAAAGTTCATACAGCAAGGGCAAATATGTATGCAGGTGCTAGGAGAGAGAGAGAGAGAGAGAGAGAGAGAGAGAGAGAGAGAGAGAGAGAGAGAGAGAGAGAGAGAGAGAGAGAGAGAGAGAGAGAGAGAGAGAGAGAGAGAGAGAGAGAGAGAGAGAGAGAGAGAGAGAGGAACTGATTTTCTCAACTCGGCTACAAGTGATGAAATTTGTGTCTCTTCATTTGAGACATGAGGGAAAAAAAAACACTTCTGTTCATTTATTTCAAATGTTGAAATATCCGAAGTTTGTAATAAGCAAAGTAATTTAAGGTAAGTAGAAAGAGTGCTGCAGGGACATCTGAAAACGTTTGATGTATCCGACTTGTGTTATAGTATCCGGCCTTGTCATAAGCGAAGAAGACTGTATGTAGTTAACTCATTCTACCCCAGACACACCACAGCAAGATGTGGATCGTCCGACTTTTGTTATAGTATACGGCCTTGTCATAAGCAAAGAAGACTGTATGTAGTTAACTCATTCTACCCCAGACACACCACAGCAAGATGTGGATCGTCCGACTTTTGTTATAGTATCCGGCCTTGTCATAAGCAAAGAAGACTGTATGTAGTTAACTCATTCTACCCCAGACACGTACAACAAACCAAGGGGAATTACTCAGCGCTGGACAACAGTTAGATCCCCTGCCCCCTGGGCAGGGGATCTAACTGTTGTCCAGCGCTGAGTAATTCCCCTTGGTTTGTTGTACAATTCTGCCAGCGCTAGCCTCACCTATCTGGTTCGTGAGTACCCCAGACACACCACAGCAAGATATGGATCGACCATGATAGTTCAAGGATGATGCCTGCTTGGCGCCTATGGGCGCCAAGCTATTCTGGCATCACCCTTGAACTATCATGGTCGATCTGTTATCTGCACTGCAATGCAGCCTTCAGAGCACAACCGCAAAATGTGGGGATTTCGGTCTTGGGGTACAATGAGTTAAGGTGAGATAGTTATTCACTGAAACCTTGATTATTCGTTGCTGCGTGAAACTGAAATTAACCCCTTCACTGTCGAGAGCAAAAAGTGAACACGATCCAACCGCGGGAGACATAGATCATCATGAGCCCCCGCGACTGCGGGGGCTCATGAGGATCTATGCCTCATGCTTTGTATCCATGAATTTTGGTGTTTGAATGAGCCAAAATGTCAGAAACAAAAATGTACGTACAGTGTACGTACAGTGGCAGGGAAAGGGTTAATTGATCATATGATCAATCAGTTAATGAACCAGTCTGAGTCAACCATTCGGTCTTGGCGTCAAGATGTCCTGGCACCACCTTTGAACTAGCATTGTCGATCTGTCTCCTGAGCTATCGCGTTCACGTGATAACTCCACATTTTGAAAAGCTTTTAGGATTCAAAATGTTAACTTGAATTCTAATGTGTTAAGCAGTTTTCCCCAGGGACTGGAAACTCAGAGTTTCTAAACATACCGACTTTTCTATCAACAATTATGTGCATTTCCCACAAGTTGCACCTGAAATCCATTCACGCCTTGAATTGCCCACAAAAATAATAGAAATGACTACCTTTATCACACCCCGCAACCTCTGTCCGTGCAATACGTACATAAATTTTTGATGTTTCCACGCCGTTTCATAACTCTTGTTGGATATGGACAGTTTTCTGCGTTCTTTCAATTATTTAACCTTCTGACGACATCGTAGTCAATTACCACAATTTCCTGTAGACACACGAGGAGTGAAAGTGAATAAAATAAGGACCTGCAAGAGGTATAGATTCGCATGAGCCCCTGCTAAGCAGAGACTCATGAAAATCTAAGCTCTTGCTGAAACAAGTAAGCGTCTGGTTACAGTCAACTTCAACATTTCTTTTTCCTCTGGGAAAAATAAAGTTGATTTGGACCTAATCTAACTTCCTGAAGAGGTATAGATTGTTATTAACCCCCGTTGCTGCGTGGGATCATTATAGTCTATGCCCCTTGCAGGTGGAAGGTTGAGGTTGTAAGACTGTTTCTCTCGGTATCAGACTCGAAAAAGATGAACCGTAAAATCATGCTCGTCCAAATCTAAGACTCAGGTCACAACTGATGAAAAATTCACCTCCACGCAATGACCTGAACAGACTTTTAACACAGTCATACTCAGTTTGCAAAGGCCCTCGGGCTCACGACGGTCGCAGTGGGTCCGCGCACGGCTGTGCGCGGACCCAATGCGGCCGTCGTGGGCCCGAAGACATTTTGGGGTATATCGAACGCCCTACAATCCTCTCCGCCTGAGGAACACAACCCTGAATGGGCCATTTAGAAGAACACATACGAAGGGACTCGCGAAGATTAGTTGCCCATCAAGATGGCGCTCGCGGAAGAAATGTACGTCACTTCCTGTGAGAAGTGGGGTGATGTTGACTCAAGCTTGAACGTGAGAGACAAAAAAGGAATCAGGTCGTTACGTACTTAAGAAACACAATGGCAAAACGCGAGGCATGTCCAGTGGGTCCAGAAATATTTTATCAGCAAGACTTCATAGAAAGGAAAGAAGAAATAACAATGAAAAAAAAAAACAATGCTAAAAAACAAACAATGGTTAATGTTGAAACTAGAACGAAAGTCCTAAGATAATTGCACATTTAAAATGAAAGCGGCATAGATTCTCATGAGCCTTTCAATGTGCGAAGGCTCATGATGATCTACTTCTATTACTCGTCAATGTAAATCGTTTCTTTTCATACAGCCGTCAGGTCTTCGTCCGGTTCTCGTTCACGTTTTCCAGGCCCGTTTTCATTTTCCCAATGACTTATGCATATAATCCTCAGAAACGGCGTGAGGTCAATACGTTGAGAAACAAAAGCTGAACACTGACCCTTTGGCTTTTGCTAGAGATTTTTGTCGAGATGACTCCCACAGGAATCATCGCGACAAAAACCGCTACCGACAGCCGAACTGTTAGTTTATGCCGGACATAATTACGTCAGAATATTCTACATTTTCTGCAGTTCTCTAGGATGTTTTATAGATGTGTCTTCGTTTTTGATTTTGGTCCCTGCGGCTTCGAAATGTGTGGTGGTCTAATACAGACGAAGTTTTTTTAAAAAAAATGACAGTGGGTGTGTGTGTGTGGGGGGGGGGGGGATTGAGGGGGAGGTGGGGGATGGTTGGAAGGGGGAGGTGGGGGGGGGGAGTGGGTGGTGATTGGATTTGGTGGTCACAAGATAAAACAAATAAACTAGAAACACACACACACACACACGGACAATTACGCACACACACGCGTGCAGCACTCACGTACGCTCTCACACATGTACACACATACAAACACAGAGAAAGACAGACCCCAGTAGCAAAATGTCAACGGGTCAGTGCCAGATTAGCTTGGCGCCGACAGGCGCCAAGCTAATCTGGCACTACCCTTGAATTATCATGGTCGACCCATCTCTTGCTGTAGTGCGTCAGGGCTGAATGGGTTAAAGCAATTATGGGATATCGCGTGTTTTACGTAACATTTCTGTGCTTGGAGAATTCTCTCTCTCTCTCTCTCTCTCTCTCTCTCTCTCTCTCTCTCTCTCTCTCTCTCTCTCTCTCTCTCTCTCTCTCTCTCTCTCTCTCTCTCTCTCTCTCTCTCTCTCTCTCTCTCTCCAGTTTGCCCTCAGTTACCCTAGTCTCCGCTAAATCCAATTTCACAGTCGGAAATCGCAGGAATATTACTTTCCTTGTTTTCTACAGCGATTTCTGACTGGCTGAATACAGGCTATTTTATCTCATATCCACCTCCCGCTGGGCCAGCCGTCCCAGAATGCAATTCGACTTCCTCTTTCCGTGCAGCGCCACCTTGGGTAAGGGCAGGTAACCTTTCGCTTACTCAAAAGTCAGTTTCACTCCCTTGGTGCGTCAGTGCAGCCGGCAGTAATGTTCTGGTGGCTATATATGCACAATGGGGTTAACCCCTTCACTAAGTACGATCTAGTTATTAGAGACATATATTCTCAACTGAGTGCCCCCCCCCCCCCCCCCCCCCGCAGTTGAGGGGGCTTCTTAGGATCTATGCCGCTTTGTAAAACCATTTTGAATCTATGTTCCTGGGTTGCCTTGGGCTCTTTGCCTTGTTAGATGAACAATGGTTTCAGAAACACAGTTTGCAAACACTAGCATTGAAGAGGTTAAAAAGTCAGTAGCCGAGGAGAAATGCCAGAGAGATGTGAGAAGTAGGTGCAAAGTTTTTGCACCGTACGGTTTAGAAAATAAACGTGCCAGCACGCAAATAATTGGAGCCGAGATATCTCATTAACTCTTTGTGTCCGAGGTACGAAATACCCACATTTTGGAATTATCCTTTGAGGACTGCATCACAATTCAGGAGACAGATCGACCATGACAGTTCAAGGGTGATGGCAGAATAGCTTGTCACCTATAGGCGCCAAGCTATCCTGCCACCACCCTTGAACTATCATGGTCAAGCCATATCTTGCTGTGGTGTGTCGCGGGCAGAATGAGTTAAGAGGCATGAGAACCTGCTGCTGGTGTTTATATAAATCTATGGGTTTTTTTTTAGAAGCTGGCGTGCATAATCTTTTACACTTCTCTCCCTTGATTTGCTCAGGTTTAAATTCCTTGCTGACATGAGCGGCTGTCCGGGGTAGGCACACCCTATTCGATGCCCCGTCTTTGAAATCACTTTCGTGGTGAACAAAAGACCTTAAGTCCTAAACGTTTAACCCTTTGGCTGTCGATAGCGGTTTTTGTCGAGATGATTCCTGCAAAACACCTCTACCGACAGCTAAAATATTAACGTTTTTGCCGCCCAAATGTTCACCAGCGTCATATATCTGACTAGAGGATTGACGAGTCTCAAAAAACACTTAAAAGTACTCTTATGATGAAATGCTACAGACCAGCTGACCTGACCTCGCCTCAGAATTGTATTTGCTTGAGGTCAAATAGAAAAGAAGAAATGAAAGAAGCGACGGCAAACGTATTTGTGAGATCTGTTGTCCAAATAAATTGCAAAAGGGAGAGATCACCGGGTGTACAAAGTGCCGAAAATTCACAGCTCAGTGACCTTGCTACCGAGGGTTATAAGCTTATACAAAATCCGAACACGCATCACTGAACAGGCAGAAAATCAAGGGCATAGGCAATTAACCTTTTCAAAGCTGTGACACTGTGACACTGACCAATTGCAAGAGGTATAGACCTTCATGAGCCCCCGCATTCGCGGGGACTCATGAGGGTCTATGCCTCTTGCTGACATTTTTTCTCCTCTGTGTTCCTTAAAGCTTAAGTTAGTTATATAGGGGTCAGTCTGCGATGTTTTTCGAAGCTTTTCTGTATATGTCCCTTGCCTGTAACTAGCGATACTGCTCGGCAGTAACTACGCGTCTTTTCCGCCAAACGGTATCGTCAGTAGTAGTCAAGTGTTTAAACCCATCGTCAGTTAATTGACACATTGGTATTGGATAGCACTGCCCTGTCTTGGTTGCACTCTTACTTTACTGACGGCGATCACAGACTGTGTCTGTTGATGGGCATGTCTATGCACCTGCCAGCCTCCGTGTTGGGGTCCCCCCAGTGCTTTTCCTACTGTATGTACTTTGTCTAGTATTATTGCTGGAAATCTGTTTTACATCACGCTTACAGTGATGATACACAGCTCTATAAGTTAGATAGTGTGAATCAGGCGAAAGAGCTCATCCAGGAAATGTCATTCCTTTCTTGATGTGAGGCTGTGGATGTCAGAAAACAAGTGCAAACTGAAAGAAGGAAAAACGGAAGCCCTGCTCATTGCCGGCATCACCCAGAATGTCTTTTTCTACCGCTTTGCCTCAGCATATCATGATTGAGAACACCACCATCAGCTTCTCTGTCAGTGAAGAACCTGGGTGTTGCAATTGAGCATGACTTGCCTATGGCTAAACAGGTGATAAACATTTGCAAGGAAGCTTATTTGGAGATGCGTCGTATTAGCTCTATTAGACAGTTCCTTACCTCCGAGGCTACAAAGAACTCTGGTTTGTTCATTTGTTCTGTCTCGCATTGACTATGCCAACTCACTCTTATCTGGATGCCTGAAGTATCTATTTGATCGGCTCCAAAGAATCCAAAATTCAGCCGCACGTCTGGTCATGAAAGCGAAAAGTCAGACCATGTGTCTCCCATCCTGCACGCTTTCCACTGGTTGCCAGTGAAAGAGAGAGTTAAACACAAAGTCTTGTCCATTTGTCACATTGCACTGTCTGGCACTGGCCCCACTTACTCTCAGAGCTCCCTCACTCTTATATCCCTTCCAGGCAGTTGCGCAGTTCGTTTGACAATAAATTGCTTCGGATTCCTACAGTAAGGACGAAAGGGTGTGGGCAGAGATCTTTTTCTTACGGGTCCATCAGTCTGGAGTTATCTTCCTAAATCCTTGAGACACAGTGCGTCCAGTGTAAGTTTTAAACACAGTCTTAAAACCCATCCTTTTTCATCTTGATTAGCAGTGTTCATGTATGTATTTAGTCACTTTCTGTTCTTTTGTGTAATTGTACATGTGGTTTTGGTTTTGTCAGCTTTTGTGTAATATTTTTCTTGCTCGTATGTACGGCGCCTAGAGCATCTTACCATGTATAAGCGCCTTATAAATCCTCCTCCTTATTATTATTATTATTATTATTATTATTATTATTATTATTATTATTATTATTATTAAGATGATATTTTAAAAAAATGTCTACCCTTCCCTTAAGTGTGTATGTGTGTGTGTATGTGTTTGTATGTGTGCGTGTGTGTGTGCGTGTGTGCGTGTGTGTGCATGCGAGTGTTTGTGTGCGCGTGTGTGTGTGCGTGTGTGTCTGGGTGTGCGTGTGAGTCTGTGTGTGTGTGTGTGTGTGCGTGTGTGTGTGAGTGGGCGTGTGTGTGTGTCTCGGTGTATGTATGTGTGTGCGTGTGCGTGTGTGTTCGCGTGCGTGTGTGTATGTGCGTGTGTAAGTGTGTATGTGTGTGTGTGTGTATGTGTATGTGTGGAGGGACCTGGTAATTTCTTTACGCTCAGCAACAATTGTCAGAAATGGATCGACCATGATAGCTCGATTATATTGCTTGCTTCAGTGGCTTGGTATCCATAGCTTGCGTTATACAATAATAATTGTGCGAAATGATTATGTATGTGTTTGTGAGTATTGTGTGAAAAAGAAAAACAAGATGGGATGATCCATAACCCGCAAAGTCCCTTTTATATGAGAGCTGTCCTCGCTGTCAAGTGTCTCTGCTTTTTGTCTTTGACCTGACTCTGATGTTCAAAATATCTCCTATTGAAAAAGTCTCGCAGATCTGTCAATGTGCCAGTGAGCTCTATAAGGGGCGCAGGACATACGCATCATTGGTTTGTCAAAAATAATTTGTCATGACGTAAGTTTTTAGTTTTTACGTAATTTTATATTTTACGTGATATGACTTTCACTTTCGCTTCATAGGCTTGAGAAAATGGTGACAAAAAAAAAATTCACGGTACAATTTGTGTGAAAGCAGATTGACTTTACCTAGCTACATGATATACTAAGTACACGGGTCACCTGCATGCTCTTCTGAAAGCGCGTCGATGTGTGTGTGCGTGTTAGTACTTGTGTGTGTACGAGCGCGCTTCAAACATCTCCAAGAGGCATAGATCTTCAAGCGCCCTCCCGGCGCATGAGGATCTATGCCTCCTGGAGATGCGTTCATGTTTGTGTGAGAGAGAGCGAGAGAGAGAGAGAGAGAGAGAGAGAGAGAGAGAGAGAGAGAGAGAGAGAGAGAGAGAGAGAGAGAGAGAGAGAGAGAGAGAGATTTGCGTCATATTTAGAGTATTGTGTCAATGTCTGCATGGTGACGGAGTTGCTTCGTTTACGTCACCGCCTCCGTTTGACTTTCTCCAGAAGTCAAGGGTTTTTACTGTTTTATTTATTTTTTTCTGAAAAGAATTAATTTTTACTGATGGAGTTCAAAGGGTACAAAGTTCTCCAAACTAGCCATATCTAAAATTTCAAGTAAATATGACACAAATTACGGACTCTAATATGGGTCAACCGACTTCCTATAAACGGCTGTTTATTTTGCCTTCAATGAGACATTTAATTACAATATGCTCGGAGGCTTTCTTAGCCACCCCTTTATGAAATATTTTGCCAAGTTTCAAACTCGGCGAAATACTTGCATACTCTTCTGAAAGCGCGACGATGTGTATGTGTGTGTGTGTGTGTGTGTGTGTCTTTGTGTGTGTGTGTGTGTGTGTCTTTGTGTACGTACGTGTGTGTGTGTGTGTGTGTGTGTGCGTGTTTGCGTATGTGTGTGCGTGTTAGTGCGTGCATGCGCGAGCTCTCCAAACAACTCCAAGAGACATCTTCGGGCGCATGAGGATCTATGTCTCTTGGCGATGCGCGCATGTCTGTGAGAGAGAGAGAGAGAGAGAGAGAGAGAGAGAGAGAGAGAGAGAGAGAGAGAGAGAGAGAGAGAGAGAGAGAGAGAGAGAGAGAGAGAATTACGTTATATTTAGAGTATTATTTCAATGTCTTGCGTTGTGACGGAGTTGCCTCCTTTTACGTCACCGCCACTGTCTGACTTTGTATAGAAGTCAATGTTTTTCAAGTCCCTTTTATTTATAAAAGGGACATTTTAGGACGAGTCGCGGTGGGGCGAATTTAATAGCATGTCCATGATGTCAAAGGCAGGCATTCTAAACCTCTAACAATTGAAGTAACAGGATACAAATTACGTCATGTCTAATTACGCTAACCTCGCTGCTGAACGTACATTTGGCCCGAAGCGCCGTATGTGCGAATGTATGTATGTGCGTATGTGCGCGCGTATGTATGTAAACAAGAAAATCTCCGATATTTCTGTACGCACAAGCTTGAAACTTGTCAAAATACTTTCTTAAGTTGGTGGCTAAGAGAGCCTCCTCCGAGCATATTGTAAATGAATGTCTCATTGAAGACATAAATGACCATTTATAGGAAGTAGGTTGACCCAGATTAGAGTCCGTAATTTTTGTCATATTTACTTGAACTTTTGTATATAGCTAGTTTGGTGAAAGACATTGAATGAGTTCGTTAGCCAGCTTTGTATCCTTTCAACTTCATTACTTAAAATTAATTCTTTTTAGAAAAGAATTAAAACATTAAAAAAAAAAAAAACATATTTCTTCGAGAGAAATTCAGACAGTGACAGTGACGTAAAAGATGCAACTCCGTCACCACGCAGACACTGACATAATACTCTGAATATGACTATTTTCTCTCTCACGCGAGCTACTCTCTCTTTCTTTCTCTCTCACACACAAACATGCGCGCATCTCCAGGAGGAATAGATCCTCATGCGCCTGGAAGGGCGCATGAAAATCTATGCCTCTTGGAGATGTTTGGAGCGCTCGCACATGCACGCACTAACACGCACACACACACATCGACGCGCTTTCAGAAGAGCATGCCGGTGACCCGTGTACTTAGTAGATCATGTAGCTAGGTAAAGTCAACCCACTTTCACACAAATTATAGCAAGACTGAAATTGTACAGTGAAGTTCTAGTTTTGTCACCATTTTCTCAAGCCTATGAAGCGAAAGTGAAACTCATATCACGTAAAATATAAAATTACGTAAAAACTAAATACTTACGTCATGACAAATTACGTTTGACAAACCAATGACGCGTATGTCCTGCGCCCCTTATAAAGCTCACTGGCGCATTGACAGATCTGCGAAACTTTTTCAATTGGAGATATTTCCACATCAGAATCAGGCCAAGACAAAAAGCAGAGACACTTGACATCGAGGACAGCTCTCATATAGAAGGAACTTTGCAGGCTATGGTTCATGCCATCTTTTTTTTTTTCTTTAACGTTTGTTTCTCACAGATCTAAAAGTCGTATTTAGTTTTGAAAGACAGCTCTCATATTGTGGGTTATGGTTCATTCCATCTTGTTTACTGTTTTAATTCTTTTCTGAAAAGAATTAATTTTACTAGAGAAGTTGAAAGGATACAAAGCTGGCTAACGTTCTCTTCCATTGTCTGTCTCCAAACTAGCTACATCTAAAATTGCAAGTAAATATGACAAAAATTACGGATTCTAATCTGGGTCAACCGACTTCCTCTAAACGTTGGTTTATGTCTTCAATGAGATATTCAGTTACAATATGCTCGGGGGCTCTCTTAGCCACGTCTTAAAGGAAGTATTTTCCCCAAGTTTCAAGCTTGTGTGTACAGAAATGTCTGAGATTCTCTTGTTTACATACACACATACACACATACATACATACATACATACATACATACATACATACATACATACATACATACAAACATACATACATACACACATACATACATACATACATACATACATACATACATACATATTTACATACGGCGCTTCGGGCCAAATGTACGTTCAGCAGCGAGGTTAGCGTAATTAGACATGACGTAATTTTTATCGTGCTACTTGAATTGTGAGAGGTTTAGGCCTTCGAATCTTCCCGCCTTTGACATCAAAGACATGCTATTAAATTCGCCCCACCGCGACCCGGCCTAAAAAGTCCCTTCTATAAGTACGAGGGTCTTAAAAACGGAAGGGGGGGTGGGGGGAGAGGATTAAGGCGAAACTAGTGGTTATAAGAGTATCGCTGTGTCCACTCGGCATGCCAGATGTGACAGACATATTCGACTTCAGTTTGGACCACATTTTCCGGCGTTGGGAACACAAGCGTAAAAATGCCGACATGATGAGCAAATTCGTATTAGCCCCGCCCTTACGGGTGCATGAGAATCTATGCGTCTTGCAGCAGGACGACTCTCGCTGCAGGGTCTTTACAAATCTGTCCAGTGTACAGGCCTCGGCCTAATTAGTATGGGAAAACAACTCGCGGAAGTGTGAGTGGGGGTAGGGGGGGATAGAGGGGTGGGGGGAGGGATCATCGGAGTGGGTGGGTAGGTGTAGGTTTGGTTGGGGTGACTGGGGGTAGAGACGGATGGGCGGCTACGGAGTTGGGGTGGAGGGGCTGTGATTTGCTGCCACGTAATTGTTAGCGTTTAGTTCAGATGCAGATGTGATCTCTGTGCACAGAAATGTCCAAACGTGCTTCAACCCACACCAGTCCACCCCCTCCGAAGTTGAACCGCATATCTGCGAACGGTGATATAAATGTTTGCCCTGACAGTAAAGACAGTAAATGCTTATTGTCTGTTGCTTCCACAGGACATATGTGTCCTAGTCTGAGCCATAACGTCCAAAATCAACAGCAAGACACAGACAAAATAGGCTGTCACATGAAACATCAACATCTTCTGCTGTACTACAGTTTTATAATACTGTTGTCATGCGTGAAGCACGGGTTTGTTCTTTTAACAATGTGCCCGAGGTACGAAATACCCACATTTTGGAGTTATCCTCTGAGGTCTACATTACAATTCAAGCTATTTTGCCACCACCCTTGAACTATCATATCGAGCCACATGTTGCTGTGGTGTGTCGCAGGCAGAATGAGTTGAACCTTTGACTGTTGCTGTCGATATCGCACGACGTTCTTGCCATCGTCGAATCGGTTTTGTCAAAATCGGATAACAATTGTGAAGAAAAATCAATGCTGCTGCTGGTATGGCGATGTGCTCTCCACCGGAGAAGGCAACCCAAATGTCCCTTCGTGTGACATTAAGTTTGTATACCAAATGAATAAGAAATGAAAAAGCGAGTGTGATGCCATACCATAATTATCTTTTAACACACACATAACACAGATCAGGGTATGACCGCGGTCCTACTGTAACCAAAGCCGGCGGGCACAGTAACCACAGCGTATGGACAAAGAAAACAGACTTCAGTCCTGGAGACAGCTTTTACGATCTGCAAGAAACAAAGAATCTCATGAGCTCCTTTCATTTGCTGGGGCTTATGAGAACATGTGATTCTTGTTGACGGAATCGGCACAAGCTGTTTCTCAAATTGAGAGTGTTGCGGGCGCTTTGGGGCGCAGTGTTCTCATGACTGCCGGAGGGGTGTGTTAGTGGTCAGAAACTGCAGACTGATCGGCTTATGATCTCCTCCACGGGAAGAAATACAAGGGTGTATTGGCTAGCAATGGGCATGGATGTAGATTATACTTACAAACTGAAGATAACAATGGTTGCCTCCTTAGATTTGCTGCCGCTGATCAGTTGTAGGGAATCCCGAGGGAGATAGCCAGTGTGAGTGAAGACTGATAAAGATGCCAATAATCCCTTCAACTTGATCCAGTTGCAAGAGGCATAGATCCTCATGAGACCCCGCATTCGCGGGGGCTCATGAGGATCTATACCTCTTGCTGAGTCCGGCCACATTATATGCATGTATCCGGGGCAGCTGTGGCTCGTTGGCGTTAAATAAATACATACTTCAAAAACACACAATCTTCGACCACTACCAGGATAAGCCATCAAGAATTGGGGATAAGGTCAGATTGTTTGAAAACGTCAACCTCTGCCGTAGTGTGGAAATCTCTAAATGTATGAGTTGTTGTGTCAAACGTGCAATACAATCCAAGACAAAAACAAAACAGACCATGTTAGTTCGAGAGTGGTGCCAGATTGACACCACGCTTCAACTATCAACGCTCTAAGAGTGGTTTACGATTTTTACTTTAACACATTCAACCCTGACGCACTACAGCAGGAGATGGGTCGACCATGATAATTCAAGGGTAGTGCCAGATTAGCCTGTCGGCGCCAAGGTAATCTGGCACTACCCTTGAATTATCATGGTTGATCCATCTCCTGCAACAGGTGCATAGTCGTTAGATGATGCCTCCAAAATTTGGGAAATACTTGCATCGGGCTGAAAGAGTTAACGCGATCTTGTGAAATTACTGCTTGATTGTTGTGTTTTATTTGATAGCAGATGCAGGCGATATTTAAAAAGAAATTTAAAAAAATTAAAAAAACAACACACTTTGTTCCTATATCATTTTTCCTTGGAAAATAACGTGTAGCTGTCTTTGTGGGGATATCGTTATCGTGGTCAGTCCCTAAGCGAAATCTGCAATCTGTCCGAGCTCATGAGGATCTATGGTGCTGGCACGTATGCGGCCTTCCCCTTGGCAAAAACGTCTACGTAAGGGTCCGTGGAGTCCGGAATCTGTCCGGAAGGCGTCCGGAAGAGTGCCGGAAATTAGTGCCGACAGCTCTCTCACACCTGGCATTGGGCGAGGTCGTCACGCGGGAAATGGTTGCCGGGCAACGGAGGGTCTGACGGTCACAATTAGGGTGCGGACCTTGGCACCGCAACATGGCTACTTCATGGGGACAAAACCCCTACCGTCTGCAAGACAAATAGATTCTCACGCGCCGCTGCAACGGTAGGCTGCATGGGCCAATGAGAATGTATGTCTCTTGCAGGAGGAAAATACTCTTGTTTGTAGCAAAATATCGTCACCCAAAATTTCAGAAGACATCTTTGGGGTGATCGTTGATAAGTGGTTTCCTCTTAACACCAGTAGTGGTAAATAGCACCTGTTTACTACTACCCGTGTTAACCCTTTGTGTGTCGGTAGCGGTTTTAGTCGCGATGATTCCCACAGGAATCATCAAGACTAAAACCGCTCCCGACACGCAAAAGAGTTAAGAAGTGACCAACTTGACTCTGCAAAAATATCATTCTATGCTTGTGGGCCTACACACCACAACGTTGTTAGTTCTGGAAGGTTCCAGACTTCGATCTGCAAGAGGCACAGATTCTCATGAGCGCCTACTGCTGCAGGCGCTCATGAGGATCTATGCCTCCTGCAGAAGGAAAAAAAAATCATGCCTATCTTGTCGCAAAATGGGGGGGGGGGGGGGGGGGAAGTCCGTACAGCTAGGCAACACGACGTTGTTAATTTTGGGAAATCTGCAGCCTTTGGTCTATCGGGCCGACGTCGGCCGCCATTAGCTCGTGCATGGCCTTTTGCGCGTTGTGAAAAAGTATGACCCCTAATGGAAAAAGTCCGCGAAATTTTGGTACCGTAAATTTGGCTTTGATCGCAAATAGCGTAACATTTGTATAGCATGAAAGGATCACACGAAATGAACTCAACTTCAACAGATTGTTTCAGTCGTGCGTTGACATTCGTATGTGTTTTCTCTATTGTGGTCATGATCATTAAGGCTTTGTTGTTTGTTTGTTTGTTTGTTATTTGTGTGTGTGTGTGTGTGTGAGTGTGTGTGTGTGCGCGCGCACGCGCGCGCGCGTGTGTGTGTGTGTGCGTGTGTGTGTGTGTGTATGTGTTTCTTTCCACGTGCAGCGCAGGCCACGTCCTGAAAAAGTATAATAATATTTTAAAATTATAAGCAGTGCAGAACCAACCAATCTTACGACTTACAACCAAAAGCATACACCAACGCACAGATAGGGACGAACAAAAAGCTTAAGTAGATTTCTGTTTTCAATTACAGGAGAGACATCAACTGTTGTATTTGTCATCTATAGCATCATTTTACTAAGCCAATGTCATGTTTTCTAAGTCACTGGAATGTAATCAGAACATATTCACGAAATCTCACACTTCCATAGGACGCAGGCTATTCCAGCACTATCGTTAAGATGGCCATCTTCAGCATATGTCTCTGGGACTAGTTGCATGAGTGAGCTTAGTCCTGCGCCAGCCACTAAGCAAGGTGCTCCTCTATAGCGGAACACCTTGCTTAGTGACTGGCGCAGGACTAAGCTCACTCATGCAACTGACTCCTGGGCGTTTGTGGAACCCAACTGTCCTGGGCGCCCACAGTTTCGGCTAACGAGCTCCCAGCGACACCTGGTGACAATTTGTCAAACTACGCTTCCCGGCAAACACCGCGTGCAGATTGGACATCCGGGGCAAATACCACAGGGTTATGTCCCTTTGCTCCGCTCTCTTCAAGGGTTATGTCCCCCTATGTCGCTCTCCTAAAGGAAGTGGAGTCCAAATATTAAAACTTACTTCCTGCCTCCCTTCCCAGCCAGCTGAGAAATATGGATTGATCGTGATGGCTCTGGTGGAGAGGCTAAAGCTCAAGAATAGTAGCTGAATTGCTTCGTAATACACAAATTACAAGAGGTAAGACGACTGATGCAAACTTATTTAAGCTGGATGGATAAAATGTTCAAGGGTAGTGTCTAATTAACTTCTGCGCCGCCCCAGACGACTTCAAGCTAATTAGACACTACCCTTTAGATGTAGAGTCGATCCATATCCTGCGAATTAAATATAATCTTACGGGGGTGAGGGGGGGAGGGTGAGGGGGGGTGGGGGAGGTTCGTAGGCCAAAAACTTATCTAAGCTGATGGACAAAATTATTCAAGGGTAGTGTCTAATTAGCTTGGCACTGCTCCAGGCGGCGCCAAGCTAATTATTCACTACCCTTGAGAGGTCATATTTGATCCATCTCCAGAGAATTAAATATAATCTTATGAGGGTGTGTACTTAGGCCAAAGACATGGAGCGTCTAAGTTTCTGATAATTTCTAAGAGATAAAAAAGTGGCTTTAGCAATGAAAGAGCTAGGTCCCTGATTCTGATATGTATTCGAGAACATAGTCCAAGAATTTGCAAAATGGATTCCTAATATTAGTTTTGTAGAACACCTTGTTACGTACACTTGGGTTTACAAAGAAAGTGAGTCATCACGGTGAGTGACCGCAGTGACCCCGGCGGACTGAACTGGACAGTTTGGCAGAAAGCCTCTACGTGGTGCAGGTGTATCTGCAGGCAATAGGTACGAAGTCCATTTCTGTGAAATCCAAGATTTTCATTGTTTACAACGAAAAAAATATATCCATTAAAAGGTTAAAAAAAACTTTAAAATTAAATTAAAAAACAAACAAACAAAAAAACTTGTTGTCTTTTGCATCCAGAGGGACGAGTAAACATGTATGGCTACTTCGATGTTCATGTGGTCGCTTCTTGCTTTTTCCTTCTCTCCCCTCCCCCCTTCCACCTTATCCCCCTCTCCCCTTATCCTCCTCACCCTCTCTCCCCAAATCTCCCCCTCCACCCTCCACCCTCCACCCACACACACTTATATCATTATAATAAGGTTTAACCCAAATCATACGGGGCGGTCCGTGGCGCAGTGGTTAAGGCGCCTGCCACCAATGCCAAAGGTGCGCGGTTCGATACCGGGTTCCGGCGTTGGACTTTTCTCCTCTGGTAAGTGTCACCGTTAATTCGGGCGGACCGTCGGGGGTTCTTTCTCCGGGTACTCCGGTTCTTCCACCCCCCCCCCCCCCCCACACTTTGGTACCGGTTTCAGGCCACTTTACAAATTTCAAATACAAGCGATCAAAAATCTCTGTAACTTCAGTAGCTGACTGGCCCTTCGTTTGTCTTGTACTGTGTTTGTCTTAAATGGCGTAAATCCGTGTCTGTTTCGTGAGTGTGTGTGTTGGGTTTCAGGCGCGGCGCTTTGAGTCGATTTCCCCAAAATTGAGAAAACGCGCCTATATAATAACGGTATTATTAAAAGCTTCAAAAGTTGAACACTGCCATATGCAAGCTACATCATAGTACTTACAGATAAGGATAATATTATAGACCAATGGCTTTAGTTTAAGGGGGGTGCCAGAATAGCTCGGCGCCTCTAAGCTATTCTGGCACCATCCTTGAACTATTTTAGTCAAACGTATTTCACACATTGGTGTATTCAGAATGATAAGGCTTAAATAGTTTATTGCTTTGCAAAATGCATGAATGGATATAGTATTTCCATCAGATCAAAACAAGCCACGGGCTTGTAGGATGATCTGGACACTGAATCAGTTATATTTGCATTTGAATAGCGGCGGTTTGCAGATATTAAATACAACGTAGGTAAGTAAATCACTATAATAATAAATAACATTAATCCAAAATATAATATTATTCGTACCATATCTCATCCACCTTAAAATTTGGTCTGAACTCAGTTATAGTGATGGCATTGTTTGTTCTATACTTTCAAGAAAAACTGTATATGTAACACTTATGAAGAATGGGTGTATTAACGAAAAAATTTCAGTAACATTGAAATTGTTTCGTTGACATATGACAAATCGTCAGTGTGTAGAAGAAAAGAAACATCATTATTAGAAAATACTGACTTAAACCGTTCAGTCCTGACGCACTACAGCAGGAGATGGGTCGACCATGATAATTCAAAGGTAGTGCCAGATTAACTTGGCGCCGACAGGCGCCAAGCTAATCTGGCACTGCCCTTGAATTATCGTGGACGATCCATCTCCTGCAACTGGCGCATAGTCATTAGATGACACCTCCAAAATTTGGAAAATACGGCCGTCGGGCTGAATGAGTTAAAATAATAATGCGTAGTTTCCTCGAATGCAAACAAACAAACAAACAAACAAAAAGAACAAAGAAAAACCCAACAATCATCGTCTTTAGGTGACTTCTCACAAGACAGCAGAACCTGTTTTGAGAGATCACTTTTGTTTTCAGTAACAATAGTGGTCTTAACGGACAATTACTATTTCCAGAAGACTTTTGAACGGCAATAAGCGCCAACTGTCATTTACCCTTATCATTCGGAAATACACCAGTGCGTGAAAGAAGTTTGATTAAAATAGTTCAAGGGTAGTGCCAGAATAGCTTGGCGCCTCTAGGCGCCAAGCTATTCTGGACTTACCCTTGAACTAAAGCCATTGGTCTATATCCTTATCTGTAAGTGGTGTAATGTAGCTTGCATATGGCAGTGTACAAAATTGAAGCTTTTAGCCTCAGTATGATATGGGTTAAAGACCATCATGTGGGTGCTAACCCTTTGGCTGTCGGTAGCTGTTTTTGTCGCGATGATTCCTGAAGGACCCTACTCTAACCCTTCCTGTAGGACCCTACTCTAACCTCTCCTGTAGGATCCTACACTAACCCTTCCTGCAGGACCCTACTCTAACCCTTCCTGCAGGACCCTACTCTAACCCTTCCTGCAGGACCATACTCTAACCCTTCCTGAAGGACCCTTCTATAACCCTTCCTGCAGGACCCTACTCTAACCCTTCCTGCAGGACCCTACTCTAACCCTTCCTGCAGGAACCTACTCTAACCCTTCCTGCAGGACCCTACTCTAACCCTTCCTGCAGGACCCTACTCTAACCCTTCTTGCAGGACCCCACTCTAACCCTTCCTGGAGGACCCTACTCTAACCCTTCCTGCAGGACCCTACTCTAACCCTTCCTGCAGGACCCTACTCTAACCCATCCTGCAGGACCCCACTCTAACCCTTCCTGAAGGACCCTACTCTAACCCTTCTTGCAGGACGCTACACTAACCCTTCCTGCAGGACCCCACTCTAACCCCTCCTGCAGGACCCTACTCTAACCCTTCCTACAGGACCCTACTCTAACCCTTCCTGAAGGACCCTACTCTAACCCTTCCTGCAGGACCCTACTCTAACCCTTCCTGCAGGACCCTACTCTAACCCTTCTTGCAGGACCCTACACTAACCCTTCCTGCAGGACCCTACTCTAACCCTTCCTGAAGGACCCTACTCTAACCCTTCCTGCAGGACCCTACTCTAACCCTTCCTGCAGGACCCTACTCTAACCCTTCTTGCAGGACCCTACACTAACCCTTTATGCAGGACCCCACTCTAACCCTTCCTGAAGGACCCTGCTCTAACCCTTCCTGCAGGACCCTACACTAACCCTTTATGCAGGACCCCACTCTAACCCTTCCTGAAGGACCCTACTCTAACCTTTCATGCAGGAATCATCGCGACTAAAACGCTACCCGACACCCAAAGGGTTATTGCAGGTCTTTCATGACAGATTATTTCTCTAAAAGATGGTCGTCGTAGCAGGTTCTGCTTTACGGAGAGGGTCAATCCGGACACAGAGGTCACACGGTACAGAACACAATGTGTGCCCATGTACACCTACACGGAGCATGGCAAGCCCAGAGAAGGGCCCCGTGAAAGTCAAAAAGACAGAAGTCCATTTTTGTGAACAGCAAGATTTTCACTATATTACAACAAAAATCGTGCTTTTCACAAAAATGAGATTAATGTCTCTTGCCATCGCAAGTGCCTCGACATCTCCAGTGCAAATTTGCCTCCCAATTAAACTTTTCTGTTACTTGCTTAAGATCCTGACTGTGATCTCCGCTATGTGAGGAGTCCATGTCTGCTGTGAAGGCAGCCTTAGTAGCAAAACGTCTTGGGGCCCATGACGACAGTCGTATATTGTGAAAAGCTCAAGTTTCAATTTATATGAAAATTTCGCTTTTCATCCCCCCCCCCCCTTCTCCCCCCTCCCCCCCCCCAAAAAAAAAAATAAATAAATAAAATAAAATAAAATAAAAGATAAAATAAAATGAAATAAATAAAAAATAAAATAAATAAATAAATAAATTAAAATGAAATAAAATAAAAAAAATAAATAAAAAGAATTAAAAATAATAAAATAAGTAAAAATAATAAATAAATTAAAATGAAATAAATTAAAAATTATAAAAAAGATAAAATTAAAAGAAATAAAGATAAATGAAAAATAAATAAAATAAATAAATACATAAATAAATAAATAACATAAAATAAAAGACACAAGACACAATCCTGAAGGCACCAACGTCCTTGAGCTGTCTTGGTCGATCTCACATTCCCGGCAGTCAGTCCGCAGTTGACGGCGGCAGCAGGAGAGTCAAGATAAACTTTGCCAAGGTGTGCGCGAGCAAACAATGAGTAAAGTTACTCAAACTATCGCCTTACTGCGGCCACCTGTCATGTAGGTTTGTGCGCTGTCCTGTGACTTTGGACCTTGGATTGTAGAGCCTTAAGGTCCAATATCACAGGTCAGTGCACGCTTGTAGACAGAAGGTGACGACGAGGGTTTGTTTTCCGCGCCCTGACAAGAATCCTACCGAGAGATCTGTCGCCTCTTCCATCATTTACATTGTTTTGACGTTGTTTTTCTCATTTCTTCTTCTCTGCTTTGTTGGTTGTTTGGTTGACTGGTTGGTGGTTTGGTTGGCTGGTTGGTTAATTTGCTGCTTTATTGGTGGGTTCGTTGGTTGGTTGGTGGTTTGGTTTGCTGGTTGTTTGATTTGTTGCTTGTTTGGTTGGTTGGTTGGAACGTTGGTTAGTTGCATGGTTGGTTGTTGGTAGGTTGTTTGATTGGTTGGTTGGTTGGTTGGCTGAGTCATTCGTTGTTTGGTACGTTGATAGGTAGATACGATGGTACGTTGCTTAGTTGTTGGCTGGCTGGTTGACTGATAGATTGATTGACTGACAGATTTCAGTTCGTCAGACTGGACAACACAGTACACTCGTTAATCCTTCACTGACGGGAGAACAAGTGAAGGTGATCTAACTTCAAGAGGTATATATCCTCATGAGCCCCCGCAGTCGCGGGGGCTCATGAGGATCTATGCCTCTTGCCGAGCCCAATTTGTGTCCATGTTTTTTGTTTGGGGGTACAGTGTGGCTTTTGATCATTCTGTGAACGCAGATTTCAGAAACGAAGCATACTTCCGTTGGCAGGGAAGGGGGGGGGGAGGGGGGGGGGGGGTAAGTTTCAAATCCAAACCGCGTACCGTCACTCTTATGGCCACCTACACCTTCCTGTTTGATATTTTAACCATTTAAAGCCAGCCTCTGATTTCAATTATTGAGTAAAACAGATAGAGGCAACCTGCATGAAAAATTCGCTGGTTGAACCCTTTGACTGCTAATGACGATACAGCTCGGCGGAAAAGAGGCGTAACTACGTCACTACCTAGATACGTAACTACGTCATGACCTAACTACGTAACTACGTCACTACCTAACTACGTAACTACGTCACTACCTAGCTACGTAACTACGTCATGACCTAACTACGTAACTACGTCACTACCTAGCTACGTAACTACGTCATGACCTAACTACGTAACTACGTCACTACCTAAACTACGTAACTACGTCACTACCTAACTACGTAACTACGCGTTTTTTTCCTCCGAGCGGTATCGTCAATAGCAGTCAAGGGGTTAATTGTTTGGGATGAGCGTCAGGCAAGCTGCAGAGACCATCTCATTTCGATACGAGACAAATAGAGAAAAGACAACAAACGTCCTTATCTATGTGACCCTGTGTCAAAGATGTAAATTTCCTGAAAGAAAGGCGAACAAGTTTTCACCCACCCGTTTATCTTGCCACCTCATTACAACGTGTCAAGGCAAATAGGGCGGGATGAAGTGGGGTGGATCTGTCTCCGGGTATCCCGATGGACACAGAACGCCAGATTACTCCGCACACTCAAAAACGAAAACGTGAACGAAGTCAGCTGAACAGGCCTAGATCCACATGAGTTCCTGTACACTGCAGGGTCTGATTTATATCTATGTTTTTTGTAGTTTGGAAGTTTGCTGTAGAGTACGATGCTTTTTTTGCGGGTTTTCCACGAACCAGTTGACAATATTTATTGCAATTTCCTCCTTCACGGCGAAGCTTGATAGCTGATGTTTGCACATGCAGAGAGTTCTCAATGTTGTTTTGCTTCAACTAAGACTCTCTTCCCGTGAACCTTCTTTTCACTGTCCAGTTGAGCTGAATCTTCCCATCGCGAAAAGATAAGTTCCAAACTGTGTATTTATTTGCATGTCTGTTTAAAAAAAAAAAAAATCTATATGAGAGATGTCCTCGCTGTCAATGGTCTCTACCTTTTGCTTTGACATGATTCTGATGTTCAATTATCTCAGCATTGAAAAAGTCTCGCAGATCTGCCAATGCGTCAGAGAGTTCTATAGGGGGCGCGGGACACACGCGTCATTGGTTTGTCAGTTGGTCTGTTTGTTAGTTTTAGTTTTTACATAATTGTATATTTTACGTGATATGAGTTTCACTTTCGCTTCATAGGCTTGAGAAAATGGTGACATAAATAGAACTTCACAGTACAGTTTCAGTCTTCCTATAATTTGTGTGAAAGCAGGTTGACTTTACCTAGCTGCATGATGTGCTAAGTACACGGGTCACCAGCATGCTCTTCTGAAAACGCTTCGATGTGTGTGTGAGTGTTAGTGCGTGCGTGCTCCAAACATCTCCAAGAGGCACAGATCCTTATGCGCCTGGAGGACTCATGAGAATCTATTCCTCTTGGGGATGCGCGCATGTTTGATGTTTATTTGTTTATTTGAGAGAGAGAGAGAGAGAGAGAGAGAGAGAGAGAGAGAGAGAGAGAGAGAGAGAGAGAGAGAGAGAGAGAGAGAGAGAGAGAGAGAGAGAGAGAGAGAGAGGAGAGAGAGAGAGAGAGAGAGAGAGAGAGAGAGAGAGAGAGAGAGAGAGAGAGAGAGAGAGAGAGAGAGAGAGAGAGAGAGAGAGAGAGAGAGATCGAACGAACGAACGAACGAACGAACGAACGAAACTTTATTTTCCAAGGATTGAAAAATTAGGCGCGCAGGCATTTCTTACAATCTGTCTTTGCTAAGCTACTTTAGAAAAAAATATTGTAAAAGGAACACCAACCAAACAACAAAAACTAACTAAAAATAAACGTTTCACACACGCTCACACACACACACACACACACACACACACACACACACACACACACGCACACAGACACACATATACATGTACGGAGAGAGAGGGAGAGAGAGAGAGAGAGAGAGAGAGAGAGAGAGAGAGAGAGAGAGAGAGAGAGAGAGAGAGAGAGAGAGAGAGAGAGAGACAGACAGACAGACAGACAGACAGACAGACAGACAGACAGACAGACAGAGACAGAGACAGAGACAGAGACAGAGCCGCGCGCGCCGGAGAGAATGTGACGTCATATTTAGAGAATTATGTCAGTGTCTGCGTGGTCACAGACTGAGTTGCCTCTTTTATGTCACCGCCACTGCCTGACTTTATCTAGAAATAAAGTTTTTTTTACTGATTTAATTCTTTTATTAAAAAGAATTAATTTTTAGAAGTTGAAAGGATACAAAACTGGCTAACGAACTCATCCACTGTTTTTTTCTCCAAACTAGCTATGTGCAACAGTTCAAGTAAATATGACAAAAAATACGGACTCTAATCTGGGTCAACCGACTTCCTATAAACGGCTGTTTATGTCTTCAATGAGACATTTAATCACATTATGCTCGGAGGCTCTCTTAGCCACCCACTTAAGAAAGTATTTAAGCAAGTTTCAAGCTTGTGTGCACAAAAATATCGGAGTTTCTCTTGTTTACATACATACGCACACACACACACACACACACACACACACACACACACACACACACACACATACATACATACATACACACATACATACATACATACATACATACATACATACATACATACATACATACGCACATACATACATACATACACACATACATACATACATACATACATACATACATACATACATACATCATACATACATACATACGCACATACATACTTACGCACATACGGCGCTTCGCGCCAAATATACGTTCAGCAGTGAGGTTAGCGTAACTAGACATGACGTAATTTTTATCTTGTTACTTCAATTGTTAGAAGTTTAGCCTGCCCGCATAAACATGCTCCTAAATTCGCCCCACCGCCACACGTCCTAAAAAGTCCCGTCTATAAATAGAAGGGACTTAAAAGGTTTTTAACCTCTTCCCTGCCACTGTACGTACATTTTTATTTTCTAAAAGCTGTGTTCATATAACGAACAAAAGCTAAAACCGTCTAAAAAACATGGATACAAATTGTTCTCAGCTAAGGCATAGATCCTCATGAGCCCCCGCGAATGCGGGGGCTCATGATGATCTATGTCTCTTGCAGTTGGATCGTGTTCACTTTTTCTTGGCAATGAAGGGGTTAACACAAAGCAGTAATTGTGTTGTGATTGTCTTTTCTAAGCGTTTTTTCTTTCTCCGTTGGTATGTTTTCTTCTCATGTGAATAAGCACAGGTAATAGAGGAGTGCCGCTGCCCTAAAACGCTACGAAGGTAAGTTAACCCTTTGTGTGTCGGCAGCGGCGTTAGTCGCGATGATTCCGGTAGGAATCATCGCGACAAAAACCGCTACCGACGCGCAAAGGGTTAAATTAGTTACAAGGGAGAAGAATAGCAGAGAAGGCTTCCGTTTTAAGACATTCAAACTTTTAAAAAATGAACAAAAGTTATCTTCGTCCTCTCGTGCAGCATTGCTGTCAGACATACCAGTAACATTTACCAAGAAGATACTGTGAGCTGTACAACAGCCTTAATCCCTTCACTGCCAGTGGACGCAGATTGTGTGTCTGAAATCGTAAATCTAACGTCAAAGACCCAGAACCATCAAAAGAACGTGGATACAATCTGGTTTTTAATAAAAGTTTTAGATCATCGTGAGCCTCCGCAACTCCGAGCTATATCGTTCCTCGAAATCACCTTAACTCCTTTAATGGCAGTAGACGCAGATTGCGCTTTGAGATCATTGTAAATCTAACGTCAAGTATTCCCATCCATCAAAGAAACATGGATGCAATCTGATTTCAGCAAGAGGTATAGATCCTCATGAGCCCCCGCAACTGCGGGGGCTCATGAGGATCTATACCTCTTGCAGTTGGGTGATGCAGGCTTACTTCATATGATCCTACACCTCTTGCAGTTTTTATAGGGGTTAATTACTGGTAGATATTTCTAACCCTAGCGCGCATCTGCTGACGTCGGTGTTACAAATCGTGGCCTTGATACTCCAAACGCGTGACTTTTTCACGCCAGTAAGAAACGTGAGAGAATTGATGGTTCCCCATGCAGTTTACCCATCTCTTTAGAGTAGCCGCAGTAGTGCGCAACACGGCTGCCTTATACAGTGTCTTCCACACTTTGCATGCACACGGCACCTTCCGCAGTGCAAAGAGAACCCGAATCCCCCCAAATCTGAGTTGGCTTTCAAGTCCATACCGTTCTAAACTAACGATGAAACGTTATGGTCGTCATACGCACACGCCAGATGGAGCTGCAGTGGCCAACGTCGTGAATTTATTTTTGTACTGGACTGACAATGAACTGGTCGTAATGTGCATTGTTTGTTCGTATGTTTTATATTTTAACTCATTAACTGCTTCTGACGACACCGCTCGGCGTAAAAGACGCGTACCTACGCGTTTTTCCGCCAAGACGGGTATCGTCAGAAGTCACGGCGTTTATGTGCAGCTGCAAGACAGTTTCCAAGCGTATTTAGTTATGTGTATGACATTACATTATGTACGTCACTTTAATAGGATGGAAACACCACCCAACATCAAATTTTTGAGTACGTCAGCTTTACGAGCCTTCCTTGGACGATGTTGCCACGTGACAAGATGTAAAAATACCATCACAATGTAAATCAAGGATGACGTAATAGGTGACGTAAATGTTCTTTAGAAATATTGCAAGTGTCGTTATGAAAGTGATGTCATAGTTACGTATACAATACGTCACGTTGTATGGTCCGGCCTGTACCCAGCTGAGACGTGCGTGCACCGTTGATATTTGTGTCAACGCCGAGCAGGAACCTCTCAACGCCAGACAAGCACATACACAAACCCTTCGAACACATTGTGGCGGGAAACGGTTTGCTCATCAGTTCGAGGCGTGCCGCCTCCGAATACGCGGCTTAAGCCGCATATCCGGAGGCGGCACGTCTCGAATAAGTTAACTCATGACAATGCCTCTTATAAGGTGCATGATTATTTTTTTTGTCGACCTTTGATTTCTGCTGACGATACTACCGACGTTTGGCGGAAAACACAACCACGTAGTATCGTCAGAGCAGTCAGTTGGCTAGTCACAATAAGTAAGCGAACGCGTGCTGTGCTGCGATGAATTTTCAGCGTTGCTGATTATGAGATAAACTACGGAACGCTACAATGACTACAGTAAATGCTCTGAAAACTGGTTCACAATTATCTTACGTTGGATTACAATCGAACATCGAATCTTGAAGGTACAATTACTGGTCATATCCAGCAATGTTATGTTACAACAGGTTTGTCCGTTCATACGATAGTTCGCTCGTTCGTTTCTTTATTTGTTCATTTCTTTATTTTTGTATTATTTTTTTTTTACTTCTTTTGTTTGTTTGTTTCAATGTTTGTCTCCGTTTTATGCTCTTGTTTTTTTTTTTTTTTTTTTTTTTTCGTTAGGATTTTGTATCACAGTATCGCTGGAGAATTAAAAAAACACGACTATGACCTTTTAATCCCCAGTAGACCCAATTTTCTTACTGATGTTGGACTAGGGATTTGGCTCCAAACTCCGAAATCTGCCTTTCACCAACATACATTGAACTCCCCACCACCTCCTCCATCTGAACAAAACACACAAATCCAAAGTTGAGGAAACAACATTTTTATGATGATGACGATGATGATGATGATGATGATCATCATCATCATCATCATTATGGTCGTCATCATCAATCTCCTAGCCTTTGCTTCGGAGCTCTAAGCGCTATGCAGTTTGCACACACAGTACAATAAAAGTTATTTAGAGCAACCACCTTATTTATGATAACGAGTTTGTTGTAAAAGTTAAGTCTTGACCAGCAGCGAGTGTCACGCGTCATTCACGATCATCCTGTAATAATGGTCTGTCGTGAAGGGTGACCTCATAGTGACCATGATGATCTTGTTACCCCTTGCCGTCGGGTAAATTCGCGGTGGCACATGAGAATCTGTGCCTCTATCAGGTATGCTGCGCTCTCTACAGGTGTGCACGCTGGCCAGGTGCGCGGTAAAGTCAACTAGCGAGACAAACTTCAGAAGGAAAAAGACATCACTAAGTAATGAGTGTCACCAGATGTGTGGTGTTGGCTAGGACCAATTAGGCAGCGTAAAAAAAGGCAAGTTTTGTAGGAAGAGAGACGGGATAGGGGGAAGAGAGAGAGAGAGAGAGAGAGAGAGAGAGAGAGAGAGAGAGAGAGAGAGAGAGAGAGAGAGAGAGAGAGAGAGAGAGAGAGAGAGAGAGAGAGAGAGAGAGAACAATCGGAGAAACTGGATCTGGATATTTTTGCAAAGGAGTTTCACAGATTTAACGCTTGATTGCTGTCCCGCCTGAAAAACACAGATATACATAGGATAAGCAAGAGGCATAAATCTTCATAAGCCCCAGCTAAATGCGGTGGCTCATGAAGATCTATGCCTCTTTTAGATGGACTGACACTGAAATAAAGAGTTCCTTGTCCAGTGTACACACTGTTCATGTGGTGCAGTTGTTGTCTGAACGTCATTTAATACAAACAAACAAACAAACAAACAAACAAACAAATAAATACATGTTCTTCTACTATGTACAACGTCAGCCACGTAAACAAGACGGGATGAACCATAACCCGCAAAGTCTCTTCTATATGAGAGTTGTCTACGCTGTCAATTGTCTCCACCTTTTGTCTTTGACCTTATTCTGATGTTCTATAAGGGGCGCAGGACATACGCGTCATTGATTTGTCAAATGCCATTTATCATGACGTAAATTTTATTTTTACTTAATTTTATATTTTACGTCATTTGAGTTTCACTTTCGCTTCATAGGCTTGAGAAAATGGTGACACAACTAGAACTTCACGGTACAATTTCAGTCTTGATATAATTTGTGTGAAAGCAGGTTGATTTTACCTAGCTACATGATATACTAAGTACACGGGTCAGCTGCATGCTCTTCTGAAAGCGCTTCGATGTGTGTGTGTGTGCGTGTTAGTGCGTGCGTGCTCGCGCGCTCCAAACATCTCCAAGAGGCATAGATCCACATGCGCCTGGAGGGTGCATGAGAGAGAGAGAGAAAGAGAGAGAGAGAGAGAGAGAGAGAGAGAGAGAGAGAGAGAGAGAGAGAGAGAGAGAGAGAGAGAGAATGACGTCATATTTAGAGTATTATGTCAGTGTCTGCGTGATGACGGATTGCCTCTTTTACGTCACCGACACTGTCTGACTTTCTCTAGAAGTAAAGTTTTTGTAGTGTTTTAATTATTTTCTGAAAAGAATTAATTTTTACTAAAGAAGTTGAGAGGCTACAAAGCTGGCTAACGAACTCATCCAATGTCTTTATCCAAACTAGCTATATGCAAAAGTTCAAGTAAATATGACAAAAAATACGGACTCTAATCTGGGTCAACCGACTTCCTATAAACGGTTGTTTATGTCTTCAATGAGACATTCAGTTTGCTCGGAGGCTCTCTTAGCCACCCACCTAAGAAAATATTTTGCCAAGTTTCAAGCTTGTGTGTACAGAAATTTCGGAGATTCTCTTGTTTACATACATACGCACATACATACATACATACATACATACATACATACATACATACATACATACATACATACATACATACATACATACATACATACATACATACATACATACATACATACATACACACATACATACGCACATACAGTGCATACGCACATACGTCGCTTCGCGCCAAATGTACGTTCAGCAGTGAGGTTAGCGTAACTAGACATGACGTAATTTGTATCTTGTCTTCTTCTTCTCGAACGCCGTCACACTTGGAGTTTGGCTCTCAAAATGAAATCTGTGGTCTTCTGTAGCGCCTCCACAGGCCCGTACAGTTTCTCTTGTAGAGTGGCGGGCTTCGGCCATATCTCCTCCCTCAGCAGCTGGTGGTTCCCACAGTCCTGGAGGATGTGCTTTGTGGTCTACACTGCTTCTCCGCAAGGGCACAGGGGAGATGGCACGAGGTGGAAGCGTCTGTGCAGGTGGAAATTGAGTCGGTTGTGCCCGGTCCTCAGACGATTTTTATCTTGTTACTTCAATTGTTAGAGGTTTAGCGTGCCCGTCGTTGACATCATGGACATGCTATTAAATTCGCCCTACCGAGGCCCGTCCTAAACAGTCCCTTCTATAAATAGAAGGGACTTAAATATGCATTCACGAATACGTTGATGAGTTAAAACTAATGCGTTGCTTTGTAATTGTCCGTATTCCTTGTCCTTAACCCTTTTAGTGCCATGGGTGGATTTCCCGAATTTTTGAAGCGTTAATTAACGGTTTTATACCACTTGCTGGAGGTGGATTGACCATGATAATTCAAGGGTAGTGCCAGATTAGCTTGGCGCCTTAAGGCGCCAAGCTAATCTGGCACTACCCTTGAATTATCATGGTCAATCAATTTCCTGCTATAGAGTGTTGGCGCTAAAAGGGTTAATCTGAGTTGTCATCAAAAGTTTTATTGTAAATTCTTGAACCAAAATGTCAACAAAATTATTGTGGCTAATTGTTGATAACACAATTCCGTCTGTATCTACAGCGAATACGGTTTGAGTTAAACCATGGTTAAACTAAGACATCGTTGCTTTATAACCATCCTTAGCTCATTCAGCCCCGACACACCACAGCAAGACATGGATCCAGTACGATAGTTCAAGGGTGGTGCCAGAATAGCTTGGGGCCCACAGGCGCCAAGCTATTCTGGCACAACCCTTAAACTATCATGTCCGATTTATCTCTAAATTTGTAATTCAGTCCTTCAGGGAACAACTGCCACATTTGGGGATTTCGGTCCTGGGGTATAATGTGTTAATCTAAGCTGTCAACAAAAATGATTTTACAAAATGTTGATAAATAAATTGTGTCTGTCCCTACCCAGAAAACGTTAACCAATCAGTCCTGAATTACTTTCGTCATTCATAATATGATGGATGCCTTTCAAAACAAAATACCGACGTTTATGAGCTGTGAGAAACAAACATTTTAAAAAAAATGAAAAAAAAAAATGGAAAAATCAATTTTTGCCGCCACCGCTGACACAAACAAAAAACTTTCACAATAAAAACAATTTCCTCAAGCAATTGTAAAAATAACACGCTTTTCGTGTGCAGAAATTGACAACGTTAAAAGGTTCAAACGCATCATTCGTGCGCTAGTCTGTAATTTTGGACCTTTCAGCTGTAAGCCGAAGGGTAAAAAAAATGACAGACCAGCACAGCTCTTGGACTTAGGGTCCAAAATCACAGGCCAGCACGCAGTCTGTCAAAAGACGTCAAAACGTGCGATTCTCCCAAGCAATCACGGGCCGTGTCGGTTGTGTCAGCCAACAGCAATTTGAGATAATCGTTCCAGAGATAGTCCTTTATTCCCCTTCAGCAGACGGCGTCCATCTGCAGACGACAATAGCATGTGTTCCCTCCATCTGCAAGAGGCATAGATCTTCAGGAGCCTCCGCGTTCCGCGGGGGGGGGGGGGGGGGGGGGGGGGCTCCTGAAGATCTATATCTTTTGCTTTGCCTTAATGTCTCACAATATCTTCGTTTCTAACTCTCTCTTTTTAAGATGTGGGGAGTTTAGTATTCGATAAAACATGAAGTACACCGCCAGCAAGTGCTGGCATATATCTTCATGGTCCCCCGCGTTACGGAAGGGGCTCATGAAGATCTGTGGAACTTGCTGGCTTTAAACTGTGTTTTTCTGTTTTGTTTAAGACATGGAGAGTTTAGCGTGTGATGGTTTGAAGATATCTGGTAATCACTTTTGTTGTCGAAGAATAATAACAGGTTTCTGTCTGGGCCTCTTTCATTCCCAGATCAAATGTTTGAACATTCTAGCTTTGTCTACGGAGCAGTGTGAGACAGATCGACCGAGATAGCTCAAGAAACTATTGAAAGTCTTATGGCCTGCTTTGCAGACGTAAATGAACGATTGATCGGCATAACTCTTTGTTAATAAAGTAATCCTTACCTATAACTAGAAAGAAGGAAACTCTTACACAAAGTCACTTTACAAATACCCTCAAGAACACAGCCTTTATTTTATTTTATTTTTAAATGTATATATATTTTTGTATTTTAAAAAAATGTTATATAGGGATTGAAAATTTGCATCCATCACATGGCATTCATTCTCATGAGCCCCCACAGCCTGCGGAGTCTCATGAGAATCTATGTTTCTTGCAGATGGGCATTTAGCCGTATGAGATAAATAAGCGGTTTTCTGTAGAAAGATATGGGGAGCTGATTGCCCTTATTTTGAGTTGTCACACGAGATAATAACATAGTGTTGGAAGCGATGGGAATATTTTTGATGATTACTGAGTTTGTGGTAACGTTGTCATTATGGACAGCAGTCAATAAAATGGAGAGTTTACAGGAAAGCATATATTTCATTAACTACTTCACCGCCAAGAAAATATATAATCCACCCAAATGCAAGAGGCACAGATCCTCATGAGCCCCCGCAGTTGCGGGGGCTCATGAGGATATATGCCTCTTGCTGGAACCACGTTATATCCATGTTCCTCTGACGGTTGGAAATCTTTGAGTTGAAGCTACAGTGAGTTTAAAAAAATTGTAGTCTGCTTCCTTAAACAGCAAAGTGGTTAGAAGTAAAGGTTTGTAATAATGGTTGTTGGGGGTATGTTTGTAGATCAAAAAAGAAGGCAGTTTGTGTTTGTGTCCGAAGTAATCAATATTATAATGGCGTCAAATGAACGCAAGAAACCGCAAATAGTTAGTTAGTTATTGTGGTTTAACCCTGAGCAGGCGACTAAAGCCATCTCACGGTGGATACCGCAAATATTCTATTTAGCACAATAAGCGGGGGAAAAAAAACTAAACACAAAAATCATAACAAAATACAATTTGAATTATTCTGAATTGAAAACCTACAAGTAAATGTTACCACATATTATTGTAGGCGTGATTTAGCGACAGAATTGTGGTTTTTATACACCCTCATAAATACATCGAATATTTGTTGACGGGGTACACAAACGAAGTCGATTTTCCAAGCGCAATTCATGAACATCGATACACAATTAAGAAACGGAAAGGCAGTGGCAAATACAAATATGGCCACATTTTGGGCAGGCTTTATTAAAGGCACAGCATTTGCATACTTCATTCCCTCACACATTATCTCACATTATCTTTACACATTGTCCTACCGATTTAACCCTTTTAGCTTCAAGGCTCTGCAACAGGAGATGGATTGATCATGATAATTCAAGGGTAGTGTCAGATGAGCTTGGCGCCTTCAGGCGCCAAGCTCATCTGGCACTACCCTTGAATTATCATGATCAATCCATCTCCTACAACTGATACACATGTCGTTAGGCAACATCTCCAAACGTTAAGAAATGGGACATTGGGGCTTAAAGGGTTAAGATGTGTGCGAACGGCAGAATCCAATGTCACGCTAGAAAGTCTCGGGGCGTCAATTAACCTCGAAATACTGAATGGTCCAGTCTACAATTAACCCCTTGACTGCTATTGACGATAACGTCATTTGGTGTCAAAGGGTTAATGAAATAGAAGAAAAGATTACTTTTATTTTTACGTATTTTCACGATTCTAATTTTTCTGAATTGGACTACTTTGCACGTGCACGTACATCATTGCTAATCGCACAGCTTGAGATAATCGTTGCGTAATCAAACACAGTTAGTGGGAACCACACAATAGCCACTATTTCCCAACTACCGCGTTATAGAGGGGATCAATTATGCAACGATCATCCTGTGCCTGTGGAGTAAGCCTAAACTCTTTTGGATGCTCTTCCAGTATTTTCCTTCCAAAAGTTATATATCCTGATATTTCTGAACAGATCTGTGTACATCATTGCTGGACCTAACCTCTCGATGCCGCTGCCTGCTTTTTGCGCCAGTCTCACAGCTCTATCAAACATACATCAATACTTTGTCCCCTCCCCCCTTTCAGACTCTTCCATTCAGCTTGCCTACTGAAGCCTCATTTGCAAGCCTTCTTTGACAGTCGATTTGCAACGTGCGACTACAATCTGCAAGAGGCATAGATCCTCATGAGCCCCCGCGATTCGCGGGGGCTCATGAGGATCTATGCCTCTTGATGCGTTCGATTTGGTTCTCTTTCCTCTAGCGGAGAATCGGCTGAGAGTCTGTTCTGCAACTATAATCCATCAATTCACCACAATCGGCTCAAAATCTTCAAGAAGGTATAGATCCTCATGAGTCAGCAGCAAATTGCGCAGACTCGTGAGGGTCTGTGCCGCCTGTGGACCCAATTTTACCCCGGTTTTTTCCAACGAAGGAGCGTCTAAAGATTTCAGTCGAAGGCCGCTCATTGCGTCGATAGCCGTATCGATCGAGAGGAAACACAGCCCATTTCCAAACGCCACTAAGACAAAGGCTAGCCAACACTTCTGCAATCGCTGCGGGTCTCTTTGCATTCTGATTGGTCGATAGCTCTCCTCTCTCGCGCGCTGATTGGTTAGTCCTTGATGGCTCGTGCACAGTTGCCCTTGGCTATGGTTTTAGTAGGACGGGAATATTTTAGCTGGAATTTTCGTGGGGTGTCTTTAAAAAAAATAGTAATCTTGTCAGATAGTGTTATGGTTTATTTTTGCTTTAAAAAACATTTTCATTTCATAATTTTAACAAAAATTTGAGCTTAACCAGACCTTTGAAACCTCTCATGTAAAATTCTTGTTTGAAGAGATGAAGTAATTTACGAAGTCAATGGAAAAGAAAAACAGAAAGTTTAACACAATTTTTAATTTGAATAAGATTTGAAAACACAGAACTCTCCCTTACAATTTAAAGTCAAGTAAATGTATTTACGTTTTGATATGTGTACACACATGTTAACAGAAACAAACTTTTCCACACAGAAATTTTGAAATTGTCTGAAAACTGTGCTTCTGATTCGTTTTTATAATTTTTTTTACATTTTTTTTATTTTTTTATTTTTTAATTTTTTTTTTTTTTTTTTTGTTGTTGTTGTTGCAGAGGGAACAACTGAAAAAGGCAAATATACACTAAAAAAAAAAAAAAAAAAAAAAAAAACCAAACAACTACAAAGCTGAAATTTCTTTATTAATTAAGAACACTGGTCTCGGCTGCTGAAAACCTTTTTCGTTAACTTAACTCGTTCAGTGTCAGCTGACACAGATTGTGTTTCTGTAATCTTCGTTAAATGAACACCACTAAAAACCCTAGATGCATCAGAAACATAGACTATTCAAATTAGTGTCAGCAAGAGGCACAGATCATCATGAGCCCCCGCAACTGCAGTTGGATGCTCAGATTTCGCGGCACTGAACGGGTTAAGTGTAAGATTATTCACTTTTATTTTTGTACTCGAAGGCGTCTTGCTTGTATCAGCACGTTTTTTTTTTTTTTATCGAACGTCAATCGAGCTGGCAAAATTCATTCGCTGCTGATGCGTACTGGGGAAAGGGAACAGGGGCAGGGGGGAGGGAGAAAGGGGGAGGGGGAGGGGGGAAGAGGTGGTGAGTAAAGAGGTGGGGGTGTGGGGGTGGGTGGTGAGGGGAGGGAGTGTGAGTTTGCTGCGCGCAAGAAAGTGCCAAAACACATTTTGTCCCCGGGCGCTCGGGGGTATTTTCCGCCCAGAACACATCGCTTTCTACATACTTTGCCAAGCACAAACTGTCTACACCTCTTTTGGGCAAGGACCGCCTTCGATTTTCGTTCTTCTACAAACATTTTTCTTGCCCCTTTTTCTCGATTTCTATTGGTGTTGAACGAGACATGCTTTCGATAACGTCCACCCGTCTGCAAAAGGCATAGATCCTCTTGAGCCCCCGCAATTGCGGGGGCTCATGAGGATCTATGCCTCTTGCTCGAGTCATTATTATCTGTGCTCCTTTGTGTGAGGAGGATAATACTTTTTTTTCGGTTTCTATTGCTGTTGCACAAGTGTATTCTATTACGAAACATCCATTCATCTAGAGCAGATATAGAGTCACAATTCAGGCTTGTGTTATAGTCTTTGACTCTTGTTTTCTCTTTGATATATCAGTGTTATTTTCAGACGGAGAAGATCAAATGCGTTTAGGTGCTGACTGATGGTTCAATCCATGTATCTTTGGCCCAAGATCTTTTGAGAACGATGTTTCTGTGTTTAAGCCTAGGGCCATCCCCATGTTCCTTCTGTGTCAGGTCCAAAGACAAGAGAGACGTCAAAGAACTGGGCAAACAGTAGTATGGGGCGCCGAATGTATTCAACTACACGCTCCCAGTCAGGCAAAATCCAGAAAAAAAAGCTAATTGCCGAGGGCGTATCACGCTCCTTTTGCGTAAAAAATAGGACAAGACAAGTAAAATAAAAAACAATTAGCCCAATGTGTCTATGGCCGTGTGTCTCAGTATTTCTACCCGAAAATTTAATAAAACAAAATTCGTTTGTCTTGATATTTGCGTTATTGCTCTGAGCTGGCCTCATAAACAGTCTTTTTGAGATGATTCATGTCTATTATCAAACCGTGGTGGATAATAATAAACCATAGCTAATGCTAATTAACAATAACCCATAGTTAATAATGGTTAAAATTAGCGCATAGGTCGTGATGTTTTCAAAAAATCCTGTTAGCGGTACCAAGCTAATCAGGTACTTTTCTTAATATGAACTACTCACGTTTTGCAGGTGACACTAGCAGATAGTAAAAGTAAA
>BTPG01000007.1:40720199-40742699 GCA_036245525.1 Semisulcospira habei
ATCTGTACTATCTCGTGTGTATGTGTGTGTGTCTGTGTGTGTGTCTGTGTGTGTGTGTGTGTGTGTGTGTGTGTGTGTGTGTGTGAGAGAGAGAGAGAGAGAGAGAGAGAGAGAGAGAGAGAGAGAGAGAGAGAGAGAGAGAGAGAGAGAGAGAGAGAGAGAGAGAGAGAGAGAGAGAGAATGAACGATGAAACGAAACAACGAACATTTTATTTTCCAAGGATTTAGATGTTATGGTCATAGGCCTTTCTTACAATTTGTCCTTGGAGAGAGCGAGAGAGAGGGACAGAGACAGAGAAGGACAGCGACAGAGAGAGAGAGAGAGAGAGAGAGAGAGAGAGAGAGAGAGAGAGAGAGAGAGAGAGAGAGAGAGAGAGAGAGAGAGAGAGAGAGAGACAGAGACAGAGACAGAGACAGAGACAGAGAGACAGAGGTGCCCAATGGTGATAGGTTGTGGAATAATTTAACCCGTTCAGTGCCAGTTGCAATCTTCGTTTATTCAACACACCAGAAAACACTAGCTGTTCCAGGAACGTGGATTCAAAGTGGTGTCAGCAAAAGACATAGATCCTCATAAGCCCCCGAAAAAGCGGAGGCTCATGAGCATCTGTGCCTCTTGCAGGTGGGTTGGTTTAGATTTGCTCCTCACTGAACGCAAGCAGACGACACCTTTTCAGGAGTTGTGTCGTTATACAGCAGAAAGCTACCATGTACGTGCATAGCTCATTCAGACCCGACGCACCACAGCAAGGCGTGGATTGAGCATGACAGTTCAAGGGTGGTGCCAGAATAGATTGGCGCCCATAGGCACCAAGCTATTCTGGCACCACCCTTGAACTATCATGTTCGATCTGTTTTTAGAATTGTAATGCAATCCTTCAGAGGGCAACTTCACAATTTGATAATTTCGGTCCTTGAGTTAATGTGCTAACTAGGAATATGTCGCTATTGTCAACAATGGTCAAACTGACTTTTCCCATACGCGGCAGTTTTAAACTTACTAGAGAAATGCCCGGAACATCCACTGAGCAATAAGTAGTGTACATAAGTCTTAACTCATTCGAGATGTGCCGACTCCGGATACGCGGCTTATGCCGCGTATCCGGAGGCGGCACGTCTCGAATGAGTTAAGAAATGGATTGACCACGAAGCTGAAGCTTTACCATTCTCAGTGTCAAGGTCGATCCAGGCGCCCAGGTCATTCGGCAGTTACCATAATGTTTTAGAGACACGACCTCCAAAGCGTAGAACCTAAGCGATGAACGTGCGTAATTCTCTAGAAATGGATGCACTATCAGACAGCTCAATGGCCCTCACACGCGCGTTAAAATAATGATTAGGCACTGCCCTTACTTTTTACGCTCAGTTCAGGTTCGTTTTAAATTAGATATTTCCTTTTGTTTTTGTTTGTTTGTTTTTGTTCGTTAGTTCGTTTGTTGGTTTGTTTGTTCGTTGTTCGTTCGTTCGGTATGTTGTTTGTTCGTTCATCCATTCGTTAGTTCGGTCGTCCGTTCGTTTCGTCCTTCAGTCCGCCCGTCAGTCCGTTTGTTTGTTTGTTTGTTTATTTCTTTCTTGGGTTGGTTGATTGGTTGGTTGGTTGGTTTGATGGTTAGTTGGTTGGTTTGTTGTTTTGTTACTTGTTTAGTTGGTTGGTTGGTTGGGTATTTGGTTGGTTGGGTGGGTGCTTGGTTGCTTTCTTTCTTCTTCTTTTTTATCCAAGTTCAGAAAAGTACATAACTTCTCTACCATTCCTTTAGCGACAGTTGACACTAAAAACGAAAACCCAGAAGAAAACAAAATTCAAGACCACGGACCCAAGACCGTTTTCTCAAGTGCCCCACAAACTGTCAGAAAGGGACAGTACTCTGGTTCCAGACCTACGCTTTACCCAAAGTCGTATGTTCTTTGAGGGAAATAGACACACATCCAGCTCAGCAAGAGGCATGAATTCTTCTCAGCCCCTGCGACTGCAGGGGCTGAGAAGAATTTATGCCCCTTGCACATGGCAGGACTGAGTTTTGTGGTTCGACGAGCATCTTCGATCAGCCCATTGTGTGTTCAGTCGCCCGCGGCTGAGGAAGGGATATTAAAAGTTAAATATGTGGAGTTCCCACAAGCCTTCGCTTCGCTTTTCTTTGTGGTTCTTCGTCCAGGCGTTACGGCTCAATTCTTTATCGAACGGGCGTGGAGGGGAGAAGTGGGGATAGGGTTGGCGTGTGGGTGTGGGAGGGGTCAGAGGTAAGTGTCTCTGGAGAGAGGGATTCCCAGGGAGGAGGGAGAAATTAAAGAATAATTATGAAATGTAGAATTATATTGGAAGTGGGGGGTGGGGGAGGGGGGAGGGGGTGATGGGGTGGGGTGAGGGGGGTTGGGGGGGGGGGCATCAAAGTTATCTAATCCAAAACGACTTCACTCTGTTTCGAAATGAAAACACAACTGAACTGAACTAGACAAACTAAACAAAACGAAACGGAACGAAAATAACCACAACACAACACAACACACACAACACAACACAACACAACACAACACAACACAACACAACACAACACAACACAACACAACACAACACAACAACACAACACAACACAACACAACACAATACAACACAACACAATACAACTAAGCTAAGCTAAAATAAACTAAACTAAACAAAGTTAAACTAAACTAAGCTAAGCTAAGCAAAACTAAACTAAAACTAAACTAAGCTCAGCCAATCTAAGCTAAGCTAAGCTAAACAGAGCTAAGCTAAGCTAAACTAAGCTAAGCTAAGCTATGCTAAGCTAAGCTAAACTAAAGCTAAGCTAAGCTAAGCTAAGCTAAGCTAAGCTAATGTAAACTAAACTATACTACAACTAGGAATACGAATACCTTTATGGGAAATTTGTTTGCAGCGGAATTTTTGTAAAACAGTTGTAAAAACAACAAATGATAACATAAAACAAATAAATACATTTGACTGACTAGAACACACCGACCGATTACAGTGAGTGTGTGCACGCATATAATCACAACCATCTGTGTTGTTAATATCCACCTAGAAAGAAAACATTCTTAAAAACTAACTGAGACGACACTGCCTTATACCACGCGCACAACACACACGCACGCACACACGCAAACAACGCACACTCACACACACACACCTGCGTATCACATGACATTGCAAATTCATAGACCTGAGGCTGACATCTTGACCGTCCTTCAAATGATGCCATGACTATAGGTCTATGCCATGGTATCATTTAGAAGACATCCGTCACGATGACGGCATGAAAAAAAGACGTCTGCGAGTTGTTTTGCACGTTACAGTTCCGTATCTCCTAAACTAAGCTAAGCTAAGCTAAGCTAGACTAAGCTAAGCTAAGCTAAGCTAAGCTAAGCTATGCTGAACTAAGCTAAGCTAAAACTAACATTTAAAAAAAAGCTTTCATTCGGGTTTTATTCAAAATGTAACGTCAACAATGCGAAAGTCTGGCTAAAAGCATTTATTATCTTTACATGCATGCATTCTGCAATATTATGTATTTATCATTCATTCATTCATTCATTCATTCATTCATTCATTCATTCATTCATTCATTCATTTATTCATTTAATCATTCATTCATTCATTCATTCATTCATTCATTCATTCATTCATTCATTCATTCATTCATTCATCCATTCATTCATTCATTCATTTAATCATTCATTCATTCATTCATTCATTCATTCATTCATTCATTCATTCATTCATTCATTCATTTAATCATTCATTCATTCATTCATTCATTCATTCATTCATCCATTCATTCATTCATTCATTAATTCATTCATTCATTCATTCATTCATTCATTCATCCATTCATTCATTCATTCATTAATTAATTAATTCATTCATTCATTCATTCATTCATTCATTCATTCATTCATTCATTCATTCATTCATTCGTTTATTTGTTTTGTTTTATATATTGTTTTTTACGAACCTGTTCGTAAAACTGCTAACAATAAAATTAACTTCCACAACGCCACAACACATACACAAATATACCTGGTAAACAAATCTTAATACGACTTATTTTAATATTACCACATTCTAATTATCTTTTCTGAAAGGGATTTAAAAAGTTGTTACACTAAAACAGGCCATTTGAAAACAAAATGAGACTATGACAGGAAAGAAAACAGACGTTTAGCTTCCCCTTTCATTTTTCGCCTTTTGGCACCAACAATATGGCGCAGTTCGATCGCACGTCTTGCCGTTAGTGAGATGATTTCGTAGCTGCTGCACGACGTTGTGCCTCGTTCCTAGTAAGACAAAGACCTTCGGGCTGACAACGGCAGCGGTGGGCCCGCGTACGACAGTGCGCAGGCCTACTGCGGCCGACGTCGGCCGAATTGTCCCCTGCCCACTTGGTACCTGTCTTCATGAATCCCACTATTGTTCAAATTGCGTCCTTTCTTTAACTCTTTCTACCCCAGACACACCACAGTAAGACAAGGATGGACCATGACAGTTCAAGGGTGATGCCAGAATAGCTTGGCGCCTATGGGCGCCAAGCTATTCTGGCATCACCCTTGAATTATCATGGTCGATCTGTGTCCTGCAAGGCAATGCTGTCTTCAGAGGACAATGGCAACATTTGGGAATTTCGGTGTTGGGGTAGAATGAGCTAAAAGCGTGTTCATAGTAGATTGGTGACTTTATTTCTTTCTAATACTGAGAAGAAAATATGTAAATTAGGCCATCATGAGATGAAAGACTTAATGAGCCCCTAATGCTATTGTCCGAGATTGTAACTCTTCGTAATGGCGTGGATCGCAGTAAATAAATATATAACAGAACATTTTAATATATAACATAACATTTTAATATATAACATAACATTCTATGACTCCATTAGAAAAAAAACTGCAAACTGAGGCAACAACAGTCATAGGTCTAGCAACAGACATTGTAGGTCTATTAGGAGACATAGATCTTCATGAATCCCTGTAGTTGCGTGCGAGGATGACGACCTGTGCCTTTAATATATGTTTCCCGTCAGATAGATAGATAAATAAATAAATAAATAAATAAATAAATAAATAAATAAATAAATAAACAAATCAATAAATGTGCCATTATAAAGATTAATTTTCCCCTCTGTTGCGGGGTTTCTACGTTTGTCGAAGATGCATGAAAGTTGTGTGTGGCGGCTCATGAGGATCTGTGCTTCTTAAGGTTGTTTAGAGTTTGACTAGAAGAAGCGTGAAAGCTTAAAAGTGTGCAATTATGAAGATCGATGGTCATATTGTGAAAGGTTTTTACGCCTCACCTGTCAGTGTTCACGGTCTGTTGAGTTATGTGATTTTGAGCTAATAGTGGCTGTTTTCATTCTTCTACTTTAGTCCCTTTCTATCTTCAGGTCAGCGAAACTTGTTTTGATAGACCACCCGTGTGACAGATCACCTGTCAAGAAAGACCATCATTTAGGTGGCTGTTGCTGTGACTGTGGCTGTAGCCGCCTAAATGATAGTCATTAATGACAGGTAACACTTTTTGCGAATCAAGACTTTTCTTCAGAGATCATTTGTCTTTAAAGACCATTTTTTTTCGCAAGAAATAGTAGTGGCTCAAACAGGTTTTACTCTATCAGGGACATTCGAGAAATAAGAATAATATACTCTCCCTGGTTGTATCAACTGCGTTGCTGAACCAGACAACAAAAACAGCACAAACATTTCTTTTTTTACCCGTCTTTTCAAATCCACGGCGAGAGCGACACAGAGAATGCACAGCTACGCACATTTTTTTTTTTTTTTTTTTTTTAAAGCGGCAGCTTTGATCAGTTATATAGGTCTACAGCCTTATGCATATTTTAAAATTTTTAAGTTGTTATGTACCAAGGTTTAACCCTTTCACTGTTGGGACAGCCAAAAACACCCAGCTGCAAAAGACATAGAACTTCATGAGCCCCCGCATTCGCGGGGGCTCATGATGTTCTATGCCTTTTGCGGTCTTTATTGTGTATCCGAGTTCGTCTTACAGCTAGGGTTCTTATACATTGGATTTACGATTTTTGCTATTGTCGTGTTTTTAAAAGTGTACGATTGCACTGTTTCCTTGGTTGGTTGATCGGCGATAACGTGGTCCTCTCCCTGTGATTTTGAACCCTATGCAGGTCTGTGATTTGAGATTTGTTAAAAGCTATTCCAACAACAAACCTCGGGTCACGAAGCACATCAAGGAGGTCTTCAACAGAAAGAAGAAAGCTTTTGAAGACAAGAACAAAGAACAGTTACGGAAACTACAACAAGAATTGAAAAGGGAGCTTAGTAAAGGGAAGGAAGAATATCAAAAAAAAAAAAAAAAAAAAAAACAGTTTGAGACGGGTAACATGAAACGGGTGTGGGAGGGTATGTATCTGATGGGTGGGAACAAGAAGCAAAAAGCTGTTCCGGTATTGAGCAAAACTACGGACTATGCGAACGACTTAAATAAGTTCTTTGCAAGATTTGATTGTAATGATTTTGAGCATGAGAGGTAACAGGTCAAGGAAATGCTAGTTAATGGACCTAAACACATGCAGAGTGAAGTGATTGTGGTGACTGAGGAGGAGGTGCTTAGCGTAGTTAAACATACCAACCCAAACAAAGCGTTTGGGACAGATGGTGTTAGATCAAATGTGCTAAAATTATGCGCTGAACAACTGTACAGAATTCTTTGCTATAATTATTTTTAACATGTCACTTACTTACCCAGCGTGTCGTCCCCTGCTCGTGGAAGACATCTTGTATCATCCCCGTGCCAAAAAAAGCAAATTGTATATGTGATGAATGATTTAAGACCAGCTACTCTTACCTCATGTGTCATGAAGGTTTTGAGGGGGGTTGTTCTTTCACATTTTCTAATACAGGTTTCTGATTTATGGACCCCTTTCAGTTTGCTTACAGAAGGCAAAGAAATGTTGACGATGCCATTTTGCATGTTGTAAACAACATCTACTCTCATTTAGAAAAACCAGGAGCCTCCATTCGACTAATGTTCTATGATTTTTCGTCTGCTCAGTTCTAACTTTTGGACTGACGTGCTGGGGTAGAAATTTATGTAAAAGATACCAAGATCGTCTTAACAAAATGATCAGGAAAGCGGGCGGGGTGATTGGTAGAGCACAAGATACTTTGGACACGCTGTACAACAGACGGATTACGAACAAACTGGCTGACATTCATGATGACAAAACACATCCACTTAGATATGAATTTGACAGCAGACGTATCGAACGAAGTGGCAGACTACGAGTACCCCAAAGTCGTACATCACGTTATGCCAACTCTTTTGTCCCTCAGGCTGTTACCCTTTTCAACAGTAATATCAGTAGATAGTGTCTGTCAACATTCTTTCGTTCTTTAGTACTAGCCTATTTCGTAGTTCACTGCAACATTGCCGGTCACGGACTACAGTGCCGTTTCCGTACTTTCCAGTCTCTTAGCCTTAGTCAGTTCCAGTCATCCCCTAATTTTTCAATTCCCTAAAAAACACTACCGCCCACCAGCTGCACATTTGCCATGCAACAAAAAAAAAAAAAAAAAAAAAAAAAAAAAAAAAAAAAAAAAAAAAAAACCATCACCCGTCTCATTTCTTGGCTATGAGACTGGTTCCTTACCAACCCCACACCCAAGCACAGATGAAATCAGCGTGCCCCTCAAATCACTACGTCAATGGCAACTCAACATAGGCCCAAAATTGTCCACTGGATAAGCTCAGGATGGTATGAATCAAAGCACCAAACATGTCTCCTCTCAGCTAACCAGAAATTTCCACAAATTCCGTCCAACATTCAGCCCTACTACAAATTTTCAAACAAGGCAAAAATTATTTTTGAAAACACCGGTCCTCTTACTGCCTGAACTGGTCAAATTTGACTGTATAATGTGACCTGCCGACACCAGAAGCACAGGGGGAATAAACCATACGTGTTTCTGATGCCAAGAGTGTTACAAAGGTACGTCTGTTAGAGTTCATCTCTTTAACTGAGAGTTATGGGTTATTTAATTAATTGACTGGGTGAATGATGATGCCATGTGTTATGTGGGCAGACAGTGAATTTCCCCATGAGGGATTAATAATGTATTGCATTGCATTGTATTGTATTGTATTGTATTGTATTGTATTGTATTGTATTGTATTGTATTGTATTGTATTGTATTGTATCTAACTATACGGTTCTAGAGCGTAGGGTTCAGGGTCACGGGCCAGCACCCATTTGATTCGATCGCCAAGCATCAAGTGATCGTGTTTCCTGTGGCTTATAGGCTTTATATACCTGCTTTGGTTTATGTTTAACCCACTCAGCCTGACGCACAACAGCAGGAGATGGGTCGACCATGATTATTCAAGGGCAGTGCCAGATTAGCTTGGCGCCTGTCGGCGCCAAGCTAATCTGGCACTGCCCTTGAATGATCATGGTCGATCCATCTCCTGCAACTGGTGCATAGTCATTAGATGGCGCCTCCCAAATTTGGGAAATACGGCCTTCGGGCTGAAGTGGTTAAAATCGTTGTAGAAAGAACAAACCAAAGGTTAGAGGTTTAACCCCTGAACTGTTACTGGTCATACCGCTCGGCGGAAAATACAAGCGGATACCCGTCTTTTTCCCTCAAACGATATCGTCGGTAGCAGTCAAGGGAAACGTAACTCTTTCACCACCAAACCAGCCAAATCACTCACTGACAGCGCCACCCAAATCTAAACGCTGTACCTCTTTTCGCCGGCTATACTGTACTTTCCAAATACAACGTACTTCATAATATATAACTTCGGATAATTTTTGTTGTATATTATTATTATTATTATTATTATTTGTTTTACCGATGCAAGTTAAGCAAGTCTACTCCGCTTATAACAAAAGTCGGATATAATAACAACACTTTTTCAGAGGTACCGACAACACACTCTCTATGTAAACTACTTCGCTTATAACAAACTTGTGATATATAACAACAAGAAAAGTGGGGTTCCCTGACGATTCGTTACATCCGTTCATTGGCATTTGCATGGAAACATTGTTTTTGGGACTTCTGAACAGGTTTTATATCAGACTATTGTTACATCTCACTGTGTATACTGCAGCCGTTATACACGAAAAAAAAAAAAAACCCGTATACATTCGACTTTGTTTGTTTTATTTAAAAACTCATTCGAGACGTGCCGCCTCCGGATACGCGGCCTGAAGCCGCCGTCTCGAATGCGTTAATGCAATGCATTTTTTTTCAAGCCTCTAGGAGTGAATGGACCACTGCTGGTGTATCAGTTTGCGGCTTTGTTTGATGTCTAAAAACTGCATGAGCCAAGCAGAAAACGAAAAGAAAACTCCTGTCCGTCTCTGCTTCCCGTAAAGCTCTTTATCGCGATTCTCTGTCAAATTGTCTCCCTTTCGTAATCAACTATACATCAATCGCCAGAGGGCGCTACGGCAGTGTCCATTACCGTTTGAAAAAATTAGATCTAAATCAGATCCTTCCAACTTCAAGAGGCATAGATTCTCATGAGCCCCTGCTTCGCAGGGGCTCATTAGAATCTGTGCGGCCTCTCGTTGATAAGAACCTGTCCGATTTACATCTGTCCTAGTCAGATATTGGAAATCGTTTTCAAAGTTTAGGTTTTTGACGATCATTCCTGTCAATGACTGACTAGTAAGCAAAACAGAAACGTCTCGAATGGAAAAGGCAGCAAGTCAATTTTTGTGTAAAGCGAGGTTTTCATTGTATTATATGAAAATCTCGCTTTTCACAAAAATGGACTTACTGTCTTTTGCCCTCAGAGAGCACATTTTCTAACTACAAAAGGCACAGATGCTGAAGAACCCACGTACAATGTCGAGGCTCGTCAAGAAATGTTACTATGGTTTCCTGTCCGCTTTCGTCTGTGGTTATAAGATGTGGGAGATTGTTCGTCTAAATTAAGAAAAACGCAAAATAAAAATGGCTTTTGCATAAAAGCAGGAAAATATCCCATATATCAAATATGTAACGTTTTGTAATCTTATATTATTGAGGTACACACATCTTCATTCGATTAAGCATGACGCACATGATCCTATGAGCTCCTCCATCAATTGCCGGGGTACTCGAAGATCTGTGCTTTTTGCTGATATTGTGACATTCGCTTAATGGAGGAGACTATCCAAAAACCGCTATATAACCTTTCCTCTTGATTTAACACGGATGTAAATTTTACTAAGCATGAAGCATAGAAGTTATGAGCTCCTACAGCTGCTGAAGATAATGCACATCTGTGCCAGAAGAGGTCACGTGGAGTGCGCACAAGCAGTACTGAAACTGCGACCGGAATTACAATTCGATTATTTTTCTTTCCTCTCGGTTATAAAGAAACACCGCCATAAATAAATCACCAGTAAATCCTCCGAGCAGAATACCGCTTTTCCAATGGGCGAAAGGGCATAATGCCGGCGTCGGCCACCGTTGGCGAGCGCACGGCCGTGCGCGGGCCAACGGCGGCCGAGGGCGGCCCGATAGTCTTTTGCGCATTGGGCTCGTATCGTTAAACCGCTGTCTTTTGTGAACGCCAAATAACGTTCATACATAAACCAACGGCAGTAAACAGCAACTCCAAAAATTTCAGTCACGCGCAAAAAGAAAAACAACAACAAACGCCTTCCTTCGCTGAAGGATCGAAGATGTGAATGAATGAGACGAAATAATAGACGAACAAGAGGCAAAGATTCTCATGAGCCCCTGCGAACGCAGGGGCTCATGAGGATCTATGCCTCTTGCAATGTCTGTTTTGGACTTTTGTAGCCATGATTTGGGATTCTCTGTGGTAGCAAATGACGCAGTTACGGTGAAATTCAGATGGCCTGCGCTGTCTCAGAAACACAGGCATCAATGCGGACAGTGATACAACATAACAGGCATCGATTGTTCGCGGGCCCCTGCAGCCTGCATCGGCTTGTGAACATCTGTGCTTGTTACAGACAGAAAGTCTGTCTCTGCTGCAGTGCTGTGACGATGGCTGGCTTTCGCTTTGGCTGGTAAACTGTTCTGATCTTTTGAATTCCAGAAAGGGAGTTTGTAATTATTTATCGGAGATAATCCATTATGCTAGCTCGTCGAGACTGAAAGTTGTTTTGTGTGTGTTTTAACCCCGTCACTGCGTAGGACACGATCCAACCGCAAAGAGACATAGATCCTCATGAGCCCCCGCAGTCGCGGGGGCTCATGAGGATCTATGCCTCTTGCTGACACCACTTTGTATCCACGTTCCTTGGACGGCTGGGGTTCGTTGGCGTTGAGATAACACAATGTTCAGAAACACAGTCTGCGACCACTGGCAGTGAAGGGATTAAAGACGGAGAGAGAGAGAGAGAGAGAGAGAGAGAGAGAGAGAGAGAGAGAGAGAGAGAGAGAGAGACGCACATAAAAAAAGAGACAAAAAATGTTAACATAGGCACGTAGCCAGATAACATTCGATCCCTTCGTAAAATATCTTCTTGAAAGTGGCGTAGATCCTCATTAGCTTTAAGTTGTGCCTTGGGATCATGAGAATCTGTATTCCTAGCGGGACCAGTTTATAGCCCCTTGTTCCTCACGCGGATTCGAACCAGTGTCTTTGAAACGACGTGCAAGTTAATGAGATTGAATTCGCCGGTGAATGAAAAATATATAAGTAAAACAAAAAACGTGTCCCTTAGCATTTCAAAATGGCACAAATGCACAAAGAATCTGCAGTGGAAATGATAGTGATGATGATGGCGGTGTTCAAATAAATAGCACATAGCAAATGATTAGTACATTAATTTACTTCGATTTAAAAAAAAAATCTTTTAAATGTACAGAAAACATGCACATTAGAATGTTTGAAACCACTATTTCATTTGTCTGTAACAGCTGTCAAGGGGGGCAAGGCTGATTTCAATCTCTTCGCCCAGAGGGTGACCTCCCTTCTCGCTGGTGACTGCGCATGCTCCAATCTTGGTGAACTGTGGGGTCCTGGTTAGCCATTGTCTGGAACCCTGGGGGCTTTGATGTAACCAAATTAATTGGAACATTACACGCTTGTCTCCCTTGCCCTTCCCTCACCCATATGACACTGAAACCCATGCACCGAACACCCAGCGGCATCCTCCGCCCAAGTAACATGGATGCGGGTTTTACGAGCGATGGGCATAGATCTTCATAAGACATCGCAATTTACGGGGGCTTTTGAGAATCTTTGTCTCTTGCAAACGATCCCCTACGTCCAGAAATCATGGATGTAACGACAGTCAAGAAAAATGCATAGACTTTCATGTGGCCCCCTCAGTCTGAGGAACCCTATGTCGATCTATGACTCTTGCAGCTAAAAGAAACCCACAAAAGCATGGATGAAAAAATGAAAGCAAGAGGCATAGAGCTTCATGAGCCCGCGCAGTGCGCGGGCTCATGAAGATCTATGTCTCTTGCACATGGGCTGTATTCGCTAAGTAGAATCTATGCTTCTGGGGAAAAGAACTGAAGGGGGTTTGCTGTTGGAGGTGTGAGATCCTCATGATGGTGCCTCGCGTGTCACAAATTAACGTTTTCAGCCGCGGAAATTTTGATTGATTAAAGTGTTTGGATGTGCCTAGCAAGCAAAACTGGAACTCTGTCAACCAACCAGCCAGTCAAACCGGGACAGCAAGCAACGAACCAAACAACCGACCAGTTAGCCAGCCGACCAGCCAATCAAGCAATCCGCCCGAAAAGCAGCCAACCACCAAGTAAGCACGTCAGCAGAGTACTAAGCAAGTGAAGTTATTTACTTCCCTGTCAACGGAGGCACATTTTATTTGTGAAATCTGTGTTCGCTGAACGACCAAAAGCCACAACTGTCCAAAAAAACACGGACACATATTGGTCTCAGCAAGAGGCATGGATCCTCATGAGCCCCCGCTGTCGCGGGGGCTCATAAGGATCTATGCCTCTTGCTGTTAGAGCGTGTTCACTTTTTCTAGACAGTGAAGGGGTTAAGGTGGAAATCCGCGGTCATGCCCCATTGACGAGAATTATGTGTAGGACACACAACGACTGTAACAGCTCAAGGGTGATGCCAGATGCCAGAATAGCTTGGCGCCTCCACGCACCAGGCGATTATAGCACCACCCATGAAGATCCATATAATATAAATAATAATAATATTAATGACGATGATGATGACGATAATAATAATAATAATTATTATTATTATTAACTCATTGGAGACGTGCAGCCTCTGGATACGCTGCATAAGTCACGTATCCGGAGGCGACACGTCTCCAATGAGTTAATGATGACGATAAGACTTATTATTATTATTATTATTATTATTATTATTATTATTATTATTATTATTAACACTGATCATCGCTTGTCATGGTCGAGCTATAACATTGTCTGATGGAAATGGAAAAACACACATGGTTACTTTATTATACGTTACCATTAAAGGTAACAAAAGCATCCCAGTGCGGAAAGGCCATCGGGCCGACGCCCGGATGCTTGAGCCGTTAGCTCCAAAATCATATTCCAGTACTAACCTACTCCAACAAGCAACTTTTTAAAATTCCCTCTCACGTTGAAAAGTCGGATCGTGGTATTAACGGAGAGGTTCTGAGAGGGCGGCTTCCGTACTGAACGAACTCTGAGATCACAAGTTACGCGCGCGGCTTTGAAGATGATTAGAATAAAAGTTAAAAAGAAATACGGGAAACATAAAGAAGGGGAAAGTCTGAGAGAGAGAGAGAGAGAGAGAGAGAGAGAGAGAGAGAGAGAGAGAGAGAGAGAGAGAGAGAGAGAGAGAGAGAGAGACGAGAGAGACAGAGAGAGACAGAGAGACACAGCACAGAGAGACACAGAGAGACAGAGAGAGAGAGAGACACAGAGAGACAGAGAGAGAGACACACACAGAGAGACAGAGAGAGAGAAGGTACGTTACTCTTGTAGCTTTTCCTCAATCATGAATAGCAGTTTCAAAATTTGTCGTTAACCCCTTCACTGTCAAGAAAAAAAACGCGATCCAACTGCAAGAGACACAGATCCTCATGAGCCTTCGCAAATGCGGGGGCTCATGAGGATATATACCTCTTGCTGAGACCAATTTGTATTCATGTTTCTTGGACGGTTGTCGTTTTGTTTTGTTTTTTAATTTATTTTTGTTGAATGAACAAAGGCTTCAGGAACAAAAATGTTAAAACCATATTCTGGATCTATCATGGTCGTTGTCTCTTGAACGTGTTCACCCAGGAGAACTTACAAGTTTGACATTTTGGAATTTTCATTTAAGTGTTTGATATATGTGTTCATAGATCCAGCGAGGTACAAGTTAACCCGAAGATATTAAAATCAAATCACTTCAAAATCAAAGAAGAAAGTTTGGTCAAACGTATAAATAAATAAATAAATAAATAAATAAATAAATAAATAAATAAATAATAATTGGACCTTTGCTTATAAGGTCGGATAAAACATCACTATATCAGAAGTAACGACAGCACTCTTTCTATATAAATGACTTCGCTTATAACAAACATCTGATGTAACAACAGGAAATATTGGCTCCCCTTGCGATTTGTTATATCCGAAGTTTACTGTAAATAAATAAATAAATAAATAAACAAATAAACAAATACATAAATAAATGGATACATAAATAAATACATAAACAAATAACAAATACATAAATAAATGGATAAATAAATAAATAAATAAATAAACAAATAAACAAATACATAAATAAATGGATACATAAATAAATACATAAACAAATAACAAATACATAAATAAATGGATAAATAAAATAAATAAACAAATAAACAAATAAACAAATACATAAATAAATGGATAAATAAATAAATTTATTCGAGCGAGCGAGCGAGCGAGCGAGTGAGTGAGTGAAGGAATTAACAAATGAACGAACGAGCGATCAAACGAACAAACGAACAAATGAACGAACGAGTGAATAAATAGCACTGCGTCGACAATGAAAGATTAGCAAGCCAGCCATAGGAAAAGTACACTCAAATACAATCTGCAGGGTCATATTTCTCATGCCATACACGGTTACACTGTAATCCCCAGACGCTCTAGTTTTCAATTGGAAACAGGTTATTTGTTTTCGATTTTTATTTTTATTCTGGACTAACCCTTGACGGCTACTTCCGCTACTTTTCCTGCGGAACGGTTTGCCAGTAGCGGAACGGTTTCGTCAGTAGCAGTGAATGGGTTAAAACGATTTTTAAAAAAATGAACTGTACTAATAAAAATGTTCCACCTGACTTAACACACACACATGTGGCCTAACTCAATCAGCCCGACGCACGTATTTCCCAAAATTGTGTAGGTGTCATCTAACAACGATGCACCAGTTGCAGGAGATGGACAGGCGCCAAGCTCATCTGGCACTACCTTTGAATTATCATGGTCGACCCATCTCCTGCTGTAGTGCGTCAGGGCTGAATGGGTTAATTAATGGCAAAACGCATCAAACATAATTACTAAATGCACGGTAAATAAAGTGTGACATGCGAAGTAGAACAAATGTCAACGATCACACTTATTGCCCAAAAACATATTCAGTCATAAAGACCGCACATGAAAAAATTTAAAAAGATATATAAAAAAATATTAAAAAAAAAAAAAACAGGCAGTGAAAAAAAATCTGTTGCATCTGCATTGGCAAAATTAATGACTTTTCGCTTCTTTTTTTTTAAATTCAGTCTGTAAGACCGCACACACACACACACACACACACACACACACACACACACACACACACACACACACACACACACACACACACACACACACACACACACACACACACACACACACGACCACGCACTGAAAATAATCTGTTGCATCTATGCCTGCAAAATGAATGACTTTTTTCCCTTTTGTTTTCATCCATCATGGGGCCTCTTCCTTGACAGATGGATTAGATTTGAATGTTTTTAGACGAACAATCAATTTTCGCTTTTCACATCTGTTGCAGGGTGATATTTATTTCACTACCACCGCCAAGTTGTGCGTGCTGGTCTGCGGGTTTGCGTTTGTTCATGGGTCCGTTCATATTTTGTGCCCAGATTCGAACCCTTTGGCGGTCGGTAGAGCTTTTTGTCGCGATGATTCCTGTCGGACTATAACCCTTCCTGTCGGACTATAACCCTTCCTGTCGGACTATAACCCTTCCTGTCGGAATCATCGCGACAAAAAGCTCTACCGACAGCCACAGGGTTGTGAAGAGTGCGTGTGCGCAGAAGCTTGTGTGTTCGTTATTTTGGGTCGTATGTGTGAATGTCATTTTCAGTTGCAATTGTGTGAGGGGGGTGGGGTTGGAGGGGTGTGTATGTGTGTGTGTGTGCGTGTGTGTGTGTGTGTGTGTGTGTGTGTGTGTGTGTGTGTGTGTGTGTGTGTGTGTGAGTGCGCGTGCGCGCGCGCACGCGTGCCACGGACTTAATAAATAATGACAACACACACAGCACACTCCTTTCAAATGAGATTGGAAAAAGCATCCTTTACAATCGTGTACGACTGTCAAATAGTAACATTATTTCTTCTCACAAGGCAAAGTTTGTGAACACCCAGTTCAGCTGTAGTTTATCTTTATTTCAACATGCAAGAGATACAACATATATTGATTCAGTCAACTCCGGATGTAACAAATCGCCAGGGGACCCACCATTTCTTCTTCTTATATCCGAAGTTTGTTATAAGCGAAGTCATTGACATAGAAAGAATGCTGTCAGGACCTTTGAAAAAGTGTTGTAATATCAGACTTTTGTGATATTCGATCTTGTTATATGTGAATTACGCTGTACTCAATTTGCTTATTAAATTTACATATGTTGACATCATGCACAGATAATACGTTCAGTATAAACGTTCATTGCTCGTTAAAGTGCCATTACGCATATATCTGAAGACACGTTTCTGCACCATTTGTATTTGTTACGTCTTGTCGACACACCTAATGAACTTTAACAGCAGTTTGGACAGGCAGCAACAGCACTGACATGCGTAATCGCACTTATTTATTCTGTGCAACCGTTAGCGTTTCAAACTATTTTTAGCTGTTTCTCGTACTGATAGCACTGTATTTATAGAACGGAGTAGAGTCTTTGTCATGTTACTTGATATAAAAACGACGTGTGCGAAACTGGATTCTCCTGTGTCTAAATAAACCATAACTAGACCTGTCTGCAGCGTTTCGTTACCGTTTGTTACAGAAGTGTATCTTCGAACAGTTTCGGCGGTAGTGGGCCTTTAACTACATACAATATACAAATTCATGTTGATTCTGGACTTCAAACTGTAAATGAAAATATTGCCTTTGGACCTGGTGGACATTGAATAGCGAAAGTTTTTGAGAATTAAATATTGAACCAAACCTGCTCTGGCGACGGATGGAAAGTCTAACCCTTTGCGTGTCGGTAGCGGTTTTTGTCGCGATGATTCCTGTCGGAATCATCGCGACTAAAACCGCTACCGACACGCAAAGTGTTAACGTGTCTTCAAAGAGCTTCAAAGAATTGTTTGTGTTTTCAAAACCAACACCGGATAAATTCTGAAACGGTATGCAAAAATGTCCCAGGGCCAACGTTGTGCCGTAGTTTGGCCCGCGCACGGCCGTGCTCAGTTGGGCCAAGCTACGGCACAACGTCGGTCCGAGGGTCTTTTACTCACTTAGAAGCACGTACGTACAATTTGCCCACATAGACATGTTTTTTGTTTGTTTGTTTGTTTTTAATTTTTATTTTACGTTTAGAAAGCGATCTGTTCTATGGCAAGCTTTTGTTGCTAAAAGTCGCCAATACAGCGGGTTATCAATGTTGTCTTGTCTCAACTATGTATTGTCTACCCTTCTTTTTACAATCCATGTGAGTAATCACACGTACGATAACTTTTCCACGGCCTATTCAGCGTAACCGAAGGCATTCTCTTTGCTTACAAAGAAGTAGAAGACCAGAAATGTCCTTCATTTTTCGACATTTACACGTCATGTGAGTTAGCCTTATTGACGAGACATAGTGTAAGACGTGGGCTCACTAAGAACATTCATACAGGAAATATTGCAGTCTGTTGACCCTTTACCTCTGGGAACGGGCAACTTTTAAAAATGCCGATGGCAATTGGATATGTTTACTGGATTACGCTGGGGCAAACGTTGACCAGAGGGTCTGTCGCTCACTGAGAAAACACTGACACACACTGTAATTACACAGGCGTGCTAATGGTTAACCCATTCAATCCTGATGTGGACTTTTATCAAGTTTCTCAGATGTCCGAAGAAGGCCACAGTACAGTTCAGGAGAAATATCGACCATGATAGCTCAAAGGTGGGTGCCAGGACAGCTTGGCGCCTAAAGGCGCCAAGCTGTCCTGGCACCCACCTTTGAGCTATCATGGCCAAATTGACCTCATGTTAGAGTGTATCGGGACTTAGAGGGTTACACATGTCAATGAAAGTACTGCCCTTTAAAGGACTGTGCGCTCGGATATTGAAATCGCCAAAGTTCGATAATAAAAGAAAAATCCGGTGCACCCAAGGACCCCTTAATCTCATTGACTGACACCGGGTGGCGAAGCGGGTATATTGCAGTCTGGCTCCCATGAGAGCATAGGGATAGAAGGGAAGGGGGAGGGGGTACGGGTGGGCGCTGGGTACGAGGGGGGATTGGAGTGGGGGGAAGGGGAGATTGGTCGAGAGAGTGGTACAGGTAGCTGAGGATCGGAACGGAATGGCAGAAATCGGTGAAATGTAATCATCATTGATGGAGAAATAATTGAGAAATAATCAGGCGTACTCAAGCTTTGAACAGCACATGAATAAATAAAAATAAATCAATATAAATGTGTATCTAAGTGCGTACGGTCGCTGACGCACGCACACACACAAACATACATAAACACAGACACGCACGTATGCGCGCCCTCGCGTAAGCACATGCACACACGCACATACACACACACACACACACACACACACACACACACACACGCACGTATGCCGGCGCGCACTCACGCACACAAGCACGCAAGCACGCACGCACGCGCACACACACACACACACACACACACACACACACACACACACACACACACACACACACACACACACACACACACATACACACACACATGCCAGAAGCATGCACATGTATATAAAAACACTGAGCAAAAATGTACCCACACAACCACCGCAAATCCTTACTTATCCAGGACATGACTATCATAAACTGGAACACAAAAAAACTATCATAATAACCGTACGCAAAACATAATGTTATATATCGTTAACCCATTTCTCCCTGACGCCCTACAGCAGGAGATGGGTCGACCATGATAATTCAAGGGTAGTGCCAGATTAGCTTGGCGCCTGTCGGTGCCGGCCAAGATAATCTAGCACTGCCCTTGAATTTTCATGGTCGATCCATCTCCTGCAACTAGTGCATAGTCGTTAGATGACACCTCCAAAATTTGGGCAATACGGCCGTCGGGGCTAAATGAGTTAAAGCTTTCCATACAAATTTCTTTTCTTCTCAATGTTTTCTTTCTCAGAGTCATTCCCTGGTTTATTTTTGCAGTTATGTCGTATGAAAGGATCAAAGGAATAAGCATCTTTGAATTTTTGAAAAAATCAAACCAACACAAACAGCAGTTGCTTCAAAAGACCGAGAAACCCAAACAGCGAGCAGTCAACCTGACTTGAAGACTGCATCACTGACTTTCACACGCCCCCAGGCTCCTCCAACACTCTCTCTTTCCCCGTGTGTTGGCTGTCGCAGAAATCAACGACCAGGCCACATCTGCACGAGGCATGGATCCTCATGGGCCCCCGCAATTGCGGGGGCTCATGAAGATCCCTGCCTCTTGTAGGCACAATTTCTGAACCTTCTCCGAACCTTATTTGCGTGTAGCTTTCTGAAGCAGAGAGGATTTCTAGGTGATCAGTCGAAAGCGGGAGACTCTCCTGAATACCTTAATGCCACCGCGGCTTTTCAGCCCCGCAGAATGGTGGCTTTTAGGGCTGGAACAATGGCCCCATTGGCTGCCGCCTAATAGATTATAGATTTCCTTTGTGGGGGAGCGCGAGGGAGGGCGAGGCGGGGACAGGGTGTGAGGGTGGGGCAAGGGGAGGGGGAGGGGGAAGAGGGACGGTCTGAGGAGCAGTCACCAAGATCGCAATACAAAATAGTGTTCTCCTTCTGAGATGAAAAGATGAACAGTAGAGAAGAGACGGAGAAAAATATCTTTCACAAGAGGCGTAGATTCTCATGAGCCCCTGCAGCTGCAGGGGCTCATGAGAATCTACGCCTCTTGCAGACGATAAAGTGACGTCTAAAGGTGTCCGAAGTACACAGCACGTGCAACGCGAAAAGCAGAGGTGTCAGAAAGGAGGTGACGCGCTCCGGGTGGCTATAGGGAGGGGGCAGAGAAAAATGGGTATGTTGAGACGGGTATGAAACGGGTGGGGAACGAGTGACTAGCAGCCTCCGATCTTTCACGTCACAACACACAAAGCAACAAACAATAAGCTGTCAATGTGCGCAAACAGTATCAAACGATTATCAATATATATGAATCGTTTGATACTGTTTGCGCACAATAACAGCTTATTGTTTGTATATATATATATATATATATATATATATATATATATATATATATATATATATATATATATATATATATATATATATATATATATATATTGCCCAACTTACATTTTAAGATGAAAAGACACAATCTACAGGTTTTCCTATTCTTCTGGGTTTTGTGGAAGGCCCATGTAGTTAGCAATATCCCACAGCTGAATGGGAGATTTACAAACTGTTTTATCGGCTATCTGTCTTATTTTCAAGTCTCTTCCGAAGCGCATTGAACGGGAAAAAGTTGACTTGATACATGAACACCATCGTCGTCATTGTCATCGACGTCGTCATCATCGTCGTGGTCATCGTTATCATCTTAGTCATCGTCCATCATCACCATCGTCATCGTCGTCATCGTCATCCATCATCATCATCATCATCATCATCATCATCATCATCATCATCATCATCATCATCATCATCATCATCTTTGTCGTCGTCCATCATCGTTGTCGTCGTCATCTTCATCATCATCATCTTCATCTTCTTCTTTTACGTCATCATCATCATCATCATCATCATCATCAACAGCATTAGCAGCATCAGCAACATCTTCAACCTTGAGCGTTTAGGGTTGAACGTCCGGACGTAAAGTAAACACAAAGGCGAAGTCAAAGACGAGGCAGCGAAAGCGGTTCTGAATTGAATTTTGGCTCTACCCATGTGCCAGCTCGAAAACTTGTCAGATGACAGACAGGTGCCTGTTTTTCCACGTCGTGTGACGTCACAACCTGACGTCTCCAAGGTGCCTGCATCCGAAACAGTGTATATAATATTTAAAAAAAAAACTGCATAAGCAAGGGTTTATAGATCTTATTAAAACAGGGCGGCCACTCCTTCGTCATTAGGAAGAAGGAGTGACTTCCCTTTAAAAGGGCCGTCACTCCTTCTTCCTAATGACGGAGGACTGACCGCCCCGTCTTAACAGGATGGGGCTTATCTCCATTGTATCTTCCTTTCTTTAACTTCTTGGACGCGTATTCTACTAACAAACGGGACTAATATCCTAATTATGGATAAAGAAACACGAAGATTCACACGAATTATACAAAATCCATGAATAAAAAGCTCTAATCAGAAAAATCTGCTGGGTTCGGAGACTGAACGAAGTCTTACGTTCGGGTAATGAACCCCAAGTCTGACGGACAATCTTTCTAAAGCCCGAATAATATAAGTAACATGGCGGCTTTGTGAGCAACCATCGGACAACATAACCAGCAACTTCCTTATCCTGTACAAACATAAAAGGCAGGATTTGATCTGTAATTTTGGATCTTGTGGCCGAAGAAACCTTCTGCAAGCCATCTCTGTTGGGCTAACTTCATTATCCCAGACTCTGGTGTGCAGATTTGTGATTTGTGAATCACACAACTACACATATACTCATGTAGATAATTGTCTCTGTTCAAGGTGATGTAGATACCAGTGCGGCTTAAACATCAGAAACCATCACAGCCCCCGGTTTCCTGCGGTAAAGTCTAAAATCACAGACCAGCACACCGCACCCTTTAGTCTTTAAGTCTAGATTCACAGACCAAAATGCACTAAACTGTAAAGCCCAGATTCACGAACAATCACTCATATTGAATACAGCTAAGCAGGACACAGCCTTTGTTGCATTGTTCAGAACCTTGGTAGGTTGCATTGTCAGATTTCAGGCACGAAATTTTGCTAATGGGTTGTTGGTCATAGGGAGTATGGAAAGCTTGACGGAAGGATCCATTGTGCAAGAAAGCAATAGGCCGAAGTAGGCTGCGTTTGGCCCAAATGCATCCTACATCGGCCAGCTGTCCTTTGCCTGCCGGGAATGGATGCAGGATGCTGGACAGAGGGACCCAAAGCGTAGAGGTATTAATCCTTTCCC
>BTPG01000007.1:40747699-40765199 GCA_036245525.1 Semisulcospira habei
AATGCGCTGTCTTTACCACCAAATATGTTCATCCAAAATCGGTCTCGAAAAGAGCTCCTATCTCCAAGAGGCATAGATCCTCATGAGCCCCCGCATTCGCGGGGGCTCATGAGGATCTATGTCTCTTGCTGTCACACTTTAAGTCTGTGATTTTTGCTCACGAGGAGAGGGATATCGGTAGCGCGAGTTATTTGGAAAATTAAGAGAGTGACACTTTCTCTCAGGCCTTTTATTGAGAGGAAGAGATCCGGTAGGAAATTAATGGAATGGGGTATCTTTTACCTTCCAGACCAACCTGCCGAGTACGAATCGACTGTGATAGCTCACGTGCAGTGTCTGATTCACCCCTTCAATGCCAGCTGACACAGATTGTGCTTCAGGAGTCTTCGTTGTTTCAACTTCAAAGAGCCCTGGCCGCTCAAGAAACATGACTACAGAGTGGTTTCAGCAAGAGGCATAGATCCTCATGAACCCCCGCAGTTGCGGGGGCTCATGAGGATCTATACCTCTTGCAGTTGGATGGTGTTAGGATTTTTTTCGGCAGGAAAGAAGTGAGCTATTCAAATAATCGCCCGTTATGATGTTTTAAACAAATTGAATTCAGTCATCATTTTCAAACTGCAAGTGGCAACGCTTGTGGCGATGTATTGCAGTCTAGAACACTGTCAGCTAAATTTAAGAGATTTAACATTGCACGTGTTTGTCTTATACTATCGAGACTAAGACAGTTCAGCCCAGTGATGATGCATAATGTTTATGTACACAAAGGTGAAAGAAATTTTATTTCAAGCACTACTCTTTATCTGTCAAGGATAATGCCATTCCCGCAGCATTTGACTGACTATTTTGTCGGAATATCTTAATATAAAAAAAGGATACAAATACATGTGTACCGGTTTCAGACGTAATGCTGTTTCAAGATTCAGGCTTTAAGAGAAATTCAATAGGACACAGCACTGAGCCCTGCGGTCCACCATTTTGGCTATGAAGGCGAAACAGCTGCTTACAGACAAGCTCGAGTATATTGAGAAAATTAATTCGAAGATTGTGTCAGTTGTTTCTTGAAATGATTCACGCCGGTAGGAAACGCCGCTACAGTCTGATAGTTAATGCTGTTCTGGTGGTGGCATGCCCCCCTATTTATAAATGTAATCACTGTAGACAACTAAATTAATCCACAAAAGATTGATCCGTTGAGCCGGTAATATCGAAAACTTTATCTTCGGCTGGGTGCCAGGCCTCAGTCGTATATATATAGGCTTGCAGAGAACGCTCACAATCTACTTTGTCTGAGGAACGTAGACGTAAAATCGATTTATGTTGCCGGTAATATGAAGAATACACTTCGAAGTGATGGAAACAATGCGTTTAAGCCATATCATGCTGATGCTAAAAGCTTCAAATGTGTACATTGCCATAATTATGCAAGCTACATTATAGTTCTTACAGATTAGGATATAGACCAATGGCTTTAGATTTCTGTCTACCCTTTGTCCATTCACCTGTATTTGTCTTTTTAAAACTCTCCCTACTGTCTGCACTGCCTGTAGCTCTTGATATTGGATGTGTGTTGCTAAATGGTCTTAGCTTTATTTAGACCCCATGTGTTAGGTTTATTTAATGTATTAGACCGGCTGGCAACATACATTCAATGTTCTGTTTATTTTTTTTTTTTTATTTATTTTTTTTTTTCACAAGCAGTGCAGGCACGTCCTGAGAAAGCCTTGTTGCTGTCAGGACGTTAAGCAATGTACAATCAATTCAAGGGTGGTGCCAGAATAGCTTGGCGCCTAGAGGCGCCAAGCTATTCTGGCACTACCCTTGAACTACTTTAGTCAAACTTATTTCACACACTGGTGTATTCCGAATGATTAGGGTAAAAGCATTCATCTTCTGTGGATGCAGACTGTGTTTTGAAAGACTGTAAATTTCAAAAATCGCAAGCCGGCGAAGAAACGTGGATACAAAGTGATTTCTGCAAGAGACATAGATCCTCATGTGCCCCCGCAGTTGCGGGGGCTCATGAGGATCTATACCTCTTGCAGTTGGGTGGCCTTTACATTTTTTCTCGGCAGTGAAAGGGGTTAATGTTTGGCGTACAATGCCAGCATAAACACGCGGCACACGCACAGATTGCATAGAACAGGGAATAAGCGTAGATTCTCATGAGCCCGTGCGTACTGCAGGAGCTCATGAGCATTTGTGCCGCTTGCACTTAAAAGAGAGTCTTTAGACGCAAGACTATTTAAAATTCCGATGATTTTCCTTATCCGAGGAAGAGATATTTAAAAGCACTCAATCTTTGTTGGAGAGAAGCTTAAGATTGCATAAGCTCCTACAGACTGCGGGGGAACACGAAGATCTATGCCAATGACACATTAATATGAGTTCTATGGATGTTAACCACTTCATCGTCGTTCTATGGATCTTAACCCCCTCACCTGCGCGGACTCGCAGTTTTATATTATTATTACGTCAACGCCAAAGCGCCCCCGGTCGTCTTAGGAACGTGAGCACAAAGTGATATCAGCAAGAGGCATAGATCCTCATGAGCCCCCGCAACAGCGGGGGCTCATGAGGATCTATGCCTCTTGCAGTTGGACCGTCGCTCACTGTTCTCTCGGCAGTGATAGGGTTAAGCCCGAGAAATGAACTGGCTTTTCTGTCTTTATCTTTGTCTGTCACCTCTGTGTGTCCGCCTTATCGCGGCCCTCAACGTTTCATTGTGCACGCAGGCTTTATATAGCATTTTGTTGCCGGCAATTTTTGTCTCAGCTCCGAACTCAACGGGCCTCCGTCCTTTTGTGGACTTGGATGCATGTAAGTAGGTAAATAAAGAGCGCTAGAAAGAGGCATAGATTCTCATGAGCCCTTGCATTCGCAAGGGCTCATGAGCGGCTATGCCTCTTCGAGATTTAAGGAACTGAGTGAGGCCGGACTAGTTATGCCAAGGTTAAGAGAGCAAAAGAAAGAGAGAGATCGTATAAACATTTACACTGGTCTCAGACAATACGATGCAGTAGTCCTTGCTACTGTACACTGACACGCGCACATACACACACACACACACACACACACACACACACACACACACACATGCACGCACGCACGCACACACACACACATACACACACACACAAACACACATGTAGCTCCTCTGATTGAGGAAAGAAATCTGTGTAGAACGATAACATTTTTTCCGATGTTTTGTTGAGTGTTTTTTTTTTTTTTGTTTTTTGTTTGTTTGTTTGTTTAGTTTTTTTTGTTTATCTGGTTGGTTGGTCGTTGATATTGTGTTTGTTTGTTATTGGTTTGTTTGTTTCTGTGCATCTTTGTTCGTGTCCGTTTGTTCGTTTCCTCGTTTGTTCATTTGTTTATTTGTTCGTTTGTTCGTTTGTTTGTTTGTTTGCTTGGTTGTTTGTAGATTTGTTCGTTTGCTTGTTTGTTTGTTAATTTGTTAATTGGTTTGTTGTTGTTGTTGTTGTTGTTGTGTGCGCTTTTATTTGTCGTTCGTTCCTTGTTTATTTGTGAGTTTGTTAGTTTGTTGGTTTGTTCGTTGTTCACGTGTCCTTTTGTTTGCTTGTTCGTTTGTTCGTGTGTTCGTGTGCCCATTTTGTTCTTCGTTTTTAATTTCGTTTGTAGCGTTGATAAAATATTGTTTTGTTCCTTTGTTGCTGTTTCATTAATTGCTTTTTTAAACAAAATTAAATGTTATTTTGTTTTATACAGAATAAAGTACGAAAATCATTGGCATATTTAACTCATTCAGCCGAACGGCTGTATCTCGCAAATTTTGGTGGCGTCATCTAATGACTATGCACCAGTTGCAGGAGATGAATCGAACATGATAATTCAAAGGCAGTGCCAGATCAGCTTGGTGCCGACAGGCGTCAAGCCTAATCTGGCACTAACTTTGAATTATTATGGTCGACCCATCTCCTGCTCTAGTGCGTAGGGGCGCTGAATGGCGTAAGTCCTTTTTACCATTGTACACTAACTTTTCTTTTACAAAAACCCAGATATGATCAACGACGGAGCACCATTCAAGAAAACTCGTAAACCACCTTGATCAAATCTTCGCCAATCACCCTAACCCTCACTGCCCCTAGATTTATCTTCCAACTCCTGAGAATCATGGCCCATCTTCACGTTAGCGGCTGGCTATTTATTAAACGTCGATCTAACCTTTGCAGATTAAACTCACCCCTCCTTATTCTGGCGTGTGATGCACGCGACCCTCCACGTTATTGTCGATGACTTTCTCATGGGAAAGCAAAACCCAGATCTGACCTCGCTGGACCCTGCAGAGGTGACCCGGCCCGTTTGCTGGAGAGGCACAATGGCGTCGTGCGATTAACCCCATCACTGCCAGTGGCCATGAGGTACACCTCTGAAATCATCGGATATTCAATGCCAGATTGTTGAGGTACACAGACATGCAAGAGTCAAAGAACAGCATGGGCTCCCACTGAGGCGGAGGCTCAAGAGGCTCTTTGCCTCTTGCGGGAAATCTGTGATGTCTCCGGCATTAAAGAAATTAAAATGGCAAATTCAACACAACTAATTCCGATGCAGGAACAGGGATGTAAAAGTGGGTCAGCTAAGAGGCAAAGAACCTCATGAGCCCACGCACTTGCGGGGGGCTCATAAGGTTCTTTGTCTCTTGCAGAAATTGGCAAATTGTTCACTGCAGTGAAGGGATTAAATGCCGATAGCATTGTACTTCTGAATAGCACAGATGCAAATAAAGCGAGGCCTGACTCCTTCCGTCCACTACAACACCTGCAGCGCCTCATGAAATTCTATGTCTCGTGCAGATAAGATAGGTACACACGAATTCTGACAATGCCAGCGCGTCCCTCAAACATGTTCAATTTTTTCCCATTCATTTTTCACCAAGGAACGCTATTGAACAAACTCTATTGATCCTCATGGCCCCGACAGGCGTTGTACACTGTTAGGATCTTTTCCTCGCGTTGATCCCATTTGCATCTGTGTTCCTCAACTGTAAATGATCTTCGAGATTTACGCCTGCAGCGTTACAGAACCTTTTCAACCAAAAGCAATCATGGAGGTAGGTCCCTTATTGCAAATTCATTTGCAGAAGAAACGTTTTTGCCACGTGAGTCCTTTCGAAATGAACGCAACGCCGACAAGAGATACTTTGAAAATCAAAGTCAGGGTGAAATTCGCAAGAAATGTGCTCAGAGTCCTAGGGGCCAATCCTCTAATAGTTCCAGTGACACGAAATCAGAGTTCGCAGTAGAGAGAAACGTAGTTATATTATCTACGAGCTTTGCTGGAACCATTGTGCAGAAAACGACAGATGCTCTCCTTTTTCCAAGAAGCATAGATGTAGTACAGAGAATGGACCCAGCAAGAGGCATAGATCCTCATGAGCCCCCGCGAATGTGGGGGCTCATGAGAATCTATGCCTCTTGCAGATGGGTGATTTCCGTTTGAAGAATGAAAACTTGCATTTATTCCTTTTGCTAGAAAAGGTTAATAACTGGAGACTCCGTTCACAGGCCTGAATGAAATCTCGTCTCGGGCGAGACCATAAGCGACAGACAGCGAGAAAAAAACGAGGAAAGATTTAGTCCTGGCCTTATGAACTGGAGAGGTGGTCGGCCGTTTCTCATCGCTCTCTCTCTCCGGCCATTTCTGCGACCGATTTATGGAATTCAGTTGCATTCCAATCAATGATAAATCACCTAGTGCTCTCTCTCTCTCTCTCTCTCTCTCTCTCTCTCTCTCTCTCTCTCTCTCTCTCTCTCTCTCTCTCTCTCTCTCTCTCTCTCTCTCTCTCTCTCTCTCTCTCTCTCTCTCTCTCTCTCTCTTGTTTATTTGACTCTTCGCACATCTCACTGCACTGCGACGCTCTCGGCAAAATCGTGTGTGTGTGTGTGTGTGTGTGTGTGTGTGTGTGTGTGTGTGTGTGTGTGTGTGTGTGTGTGTGTGTGTGTGTGTGTGCGTGTGTGTGTGTGTGTGTGCGCGTGTGTGTGTGTGTCTGTGTGTATGTGTGTGTGTCTGCGCGCGCTGGCGCGCGTGCGCGTGAGTGCGTACGTTCTTGCGTGTGCGTGGGTGTGGTTGGGCGTGTGTGCATTTATGTGTACTGACGCCGCCCATCAGGCCCACCTAGCCCAGCCTTCCTGCCCTGTGAAGAAGTCTGCCTTCCGCCTCGTCTGCAGCAGTCTCCAGCGCAAGCTCAGAGATCTCCAGAATGAGTGGTGGACCAGACTTGCACAGAGGACCCAGCTTTGTGCTGACAATGGTGACTACAAGGGCTTCTACGAAGCACTGAAAGCAGTGTATGGCCCCAGGCACCTGGTACAAAGTCCCCTGCGAAGCGCGAATGGCCAGGCACTCCTCACAGATAATACCTCCATCTTGAACCGCTGGTCGGAATACTTTCAGAGCCTCTTCAGCGCTGAGCGCACTGTTCAAGAAGCAGTCGTCCTACAAATCCCACACCTCCCAGTAAAGGTTGAGTTGGACGAACCGCCCACCGCTGAAGAGACCCTCACAGCCATCCACCAGCTCAAGAGTGGCAAAGCAGCAGGCATCGATGGAATACCACCAGAGATCTGGAAACATGGAGGCACAGCACTGCACAACAAGCTCCATGACCTCTTTCTCTGCAGCTGGGAGGAAGGAACATTACCAAAAGATCTCCGTGATGCAGTCGTTATCACCCTGTACAAGAACAAAGGCGAGAAGTCTGACTGTTCCAACTATCGGGGAATTACCCTGCTGTCCATTGCTGGGAAAATCCTTGCAAGGCTGCTCCTGAATCGGCTGGTACCTGCCATCGCTGAAGACCAACTCCCAGAGGGCCAGTGTGGCTTCAGAGCAAACAGGAGCACCACCGATATGGTCTTTGTGCTGAGACAGCTACAGGAGAAGTGCCGCGAGCAGAACAAAGGTCTGTACGTAACATTTGTCGACCTAACAAAAGCGTTCGACACTGTGAGCAGGCAAGGCATGTGGCAGATCCTGGAGCGACTTGGCTGTCCCCCAAAGTTCCTCAAAATGATTGTCCAGCTACACGAGGACCAGCAAGGCCAGGTCAGACTCAACAATGACCTCTTGGAACCATTCCCTATTCTCAACGGCGTAAAGCAGGGCTGCGTGCTGGCACCGACCCTCTTCACCATCATTTTTAGCATGATGTTGAAGCAGGCCACAGTGGACCTCGATGATGACGATGCAGTGTACATCAGGTATCGTCTCGATGGCAGCCTGTTCAACCTCAGACGACTGCAGGCCCACACGAAAACCCTAGACCAACTGATTCGTGAGCTGCTTTTTGCTGATGATGCTGCCCTCGTTGCACACACAGAGAGAGCCCTGCAGCGCATCACGTCTTGCTTCGCAGATGCTGCCCAGCTCTTTGGACTCGAGGTCAGTCTGAAAAAGACAGAGGTCCTCCATCAGCCGGCACCCAAGACAGTGTATCGCCCTCCTCACATCACCATTGGCGAGTCTGAACTAAAGTCAGTGCACCAGTTTACTTACCTTGGCTGCATTATCACGTCGGACGCCAAGCTGGACAAGGAGCTTGACAGCAGGCTGGCAAAAGCAAACAGCGCTTTCGGGCGACTTTTCAAGCGTGTGTGGCACAATCAACAGCTGAAAACAGGCACCAAGATCAGCGTGTACAGAGCTGTGGTCCTCACCACCCTGCTGTATGGTTCCGAGTCCTGGGTCCTGTACCGCAGCCAACTACGACTCCTCGAACGCTTCCACCAGCGCTGCCTGCGTACCATCCTGGGCATTCACTGGAGTGACTATGTCACCAACGTCGAGGTCCTTGAACAGGCTGAAACTGTGAGCATCGAGGCTTTGCTGCTGCGGACACAGCTCCGCTGGGCGGGGCATGTCTCCAGGATGGAGGATCATCGCCTACCAAAGATCACCCTGTTCGGCGAGCTTGCTACTGGACACCGTGACAGAGGGGCACCAAAGAAGAGATACAAAGACTGTCTCAAGAAGTCACTTAGTGCCTGCCAAATCGACCACCACCAGTGGTCTTCGCTTGCTGCGGACCGTGACACCTGGCGCTCCACCATTTACAAGGCAGCTGTCTCCTTTGAGGACTCTCACAGAGCTAGCCTTAAGGACAAGCGGCTCAGGAGAAAAAAACAGAGATGCCGCAGCTCAGAACCTGGCCATACCTTCCCCTGCAGCCACTGCGGTCGAACCTGCCTGTCTCGGATTGGCCTCCGCAGCCACGAACAAGCCTGCAGACGTCGTGGGCAACTCCTATAAAATCTTCGTTCGCGAAGTCAAGCCAAGAGAGAGAGAGTGTGTGTGTGTGTGTGTGTGTGTGTGTGTGTGTGTGTGTGTGTGTGCGTGTGTGTGCGTGTGCGTGTGTGTGTGTGTGCGCGTGTGTGTGTGTGTCTGTGTGTATGTGTGTGTGTCTGCGCGCGCTGGCGCGCGTGCGCGTGAGTGCGTACGTTCTTGCGTGTGCGTGGGTGTGGTTGGGCGTGTGTGCATTTATGTGTACTGACGCTAAACTCATTTTGCTTTATTTACAAACGAAGTTAATTTTATCAATGTATGTATATGTCATTTGCCTGTGTTGAATTTTTGTTTTGTGTTCAATCCGTAGTTTAGCAAGTACTTACTTACTTACGCCTGTCACCCCTACCCGGGTATAGGCCGTCGACGAGAGACCTCCAGCAACTCCTGTCATGTGCTTCTCCTTCGATTCTACTCCAGGTGGTTCCCAGTCTCTTGATGTCTGCTTGGAGGTCTCGACGCCAGGAGTTTCTCGGCCTACCTCTTTTCCTCTTTCCCTGGGGGTTCCATGACAATGCCTGCCTAGTGATACTGGAAGCTGGCTTTCTCAGGCTGTGACCGATCCATCCCCATCTTCTTCGCCCAATTTCATTGTCTGCTGTTATCTGCTCTGTTCTCTCCCAGAGTCTGACGTTGCTGATCTTCTCTGGCCAGTGGATTTTAAAAATTCTTCTAAGGCAACTGTTCATGAAGGTCTGTACTCTGTTGACTGTGGTTTTTGTCAATCTCCAAGTCTCTGCTCCATATAGGAGAACTGCTTTTACATTGGAGTTGAAAATCTGGACTTTGGTGTGTTGTGACAGCTCTCTGGAACTCCACACTTTTTTTAACTGGAGAAAGGCTGCTCTGGCTTTACCGATTCGTGCTCTGACATCTGCATCAGTGCCGCCTTTAATGTCTATGATGCTCCCGAGATCGGTGAAGGACTCCATCTCCTCCAACGGGGTGCCAGCAAGCAAGACTGGTTCTTCCCTGGTTGTGTTCAGCCTCATTGTCTTTGTTTTCTGTTTGTGAATGGTGAGGCCCACTTGGGACGAGATGTCAGCAAGCCTCGTGGTCTTGTCCTGCATTTGTTGATGAGTGTGGGACAGTAATGCCAAGTCGTCTGCAAAATCGAGGTCGTCAAGCTGTGTCCACAGTGTCCACTGTATTCCACTTCGTCTGTGCTCCGTGGTCATCTTCATGACCCAGTCTATGGCCAGTAGGAAGAGGAACGGAGACAGCAGACATCCCTTCCTGACACCAGTTCTGACCTGGAGCTTCCTGGTGAACTGCCCTTCGTGGATCACGCGACATGTCATGCCATCGTAGCTGCTCTTGATCAGGCGGACGAGCTTTGTGGGTACACCGTAGTGTCGTAGGAGTTTCCACAGAGTCTCTCGGTCCACGCTGTCAAATGCTTTCTCATAATCCACAAAGTTGACGTACAGCGGGGAGCTCCACTCCAGAGACTGTTCCACGATGATGCGGAGAGTGGCGATCTGGTCTGTACATGATCGGTTCTTCCTGAATCCTGCTTGCTGGTCTCTCAGCTGGGGGTCAACGGAGCTCTTCATTCTCTCTAAGATGATCCTGTTGAAGACCTTTCCTGGTACTGACAGCAAGGTGATTCCTCTGTAGTTGAAACACTTGCTAAGGTCGCCTTTCTTGGGAAGCTTGATTAGGTACCCCTCCTTCCAGTCAGCTGGCATCACCTCCTCTTCCCAGATCTTTCCAAACAGTGGGTACAGCATCTCCACTGTTGTCTCTAGGTCTGCTTTCAGAGACTCCGCTGGGATGCCATCTGGCCCTGCTGCTTTGCCATTCTTCAAAAATGCCACTGCTCTTCTGATCTCTTCCCGGCTGGGTCTGTCACAGCTGATGGGTAGGTCGGTCTCTGCCGGCTGGATGTCAGGGGGTTCGGGTGGGCTAGGTCTGTTCAGTAACTCTTCAAAATACTCGGCCCATCTGTCGAGTTGGTCTGCTCTGTCTGCAATAGGCTTGCCTTCTTTGTCTTTTACTGGTCTTTCTGTATGGCCATACTTACCCGACAATCCTCTGGTAATGTCGTAGAGCTGTTTCATGTTGCCGCTGCCTGCTGCCTTTTCTGCCTCTGCTGCCAGGCTGTCTGTGTAGGCCCTCTTGTCTGCCCTGATACTCCTCTTCACCTCGCGGTTGGCTTCCGAGTATTCCTCCTGTGCCCTTACTTTGGCTGCTCTCGTGCGACTGTTGTTGACCGCTGTTTTCTCACTTCTATCTTCTTCAAGGTCTGTGCCGACAGCCAGTTCTTGTGATGGTGTTTCCTGAACCCTACAGTGTCTTTGCAGGTTGAGTTCAGCGCCTCTCTGACTGCCTTCCACTGCTGCTCTGTGGTGACCGCCTCCTCTTCATTTACTAGCTCCTGTAGCGCTTGAAACCGGTTGGACAGCACCAGTTTGAACTCTTCTCTAACTCCAGTTTCTCTCAGGAGGCCTACATTATAGCGCTGTCTTCTTGTTGTCTCTGTGCGGCTTTTCTTTAGCTTGAGCTTCATTCTTAGGGTAAGCAGATGGTGGTCTGAGGCGACATCTGCTCCCCTCCTCACTCGAACATCTTGAAGGGATCTTCTAAATTTCTTGCTAATGCAGATATGGTCTATTTGGTTCTCTGTTGTATGGTCAGGTGAGACCCAAGTTGCTTTGTGTATTCTTCTGTGTGGGAAGATGCTGCCTCCAATGACAAGTCGGTTTAGAGCACAAAAGTCTACAAACCTCTCCCCGTTCCCACTCATCTCCGAGCCTAGTCCCTGTCTCCCCATCACCTCTTCGTATCCGGTGTTGTCCTCCCCTATTTTGGCATTAAAATCGTCCATGACGATGGTGATGTCTCGCTCCGCACATTTGTCCACGGCACTCTGGAGTCGGTCGTAGAACTCTTGTTTCTCTTCCTCGTCACTGTCATTGGTGGGCGCATAACACTGGATGATGTTCAGCTTGAGCTTTTTCTTGGTTCTAAAGGCTGCTGTGATAATTCTTGGCCCAAGAGGTTCCCAGCCCATCAGCGCTCTCTGTGCCACTGGTGACAGCATGAATGCTACTCCTTCTGTATGGGGGGGGGCATTCTCCTCTTCATGACCTGAATACAGAATCATCTCCCCACTTAACAGCCTTTTCTGGCCAGACTGCGTCCATCTGGCTTCACTGATACCTAGCAGGGAAAGGTTGTACTTTTGCATTTCCGCTGCTATCTGGGCGGCCTTGCCGCTCTGGTACAGGGTCTTGACGTTCCATGTGCCCATGGTTGTGTCCCTGGATAGAGAGAGGCGGCTCGGTCCTGTGGCTTCCGAAGACTTCCGGCTTTCACCACAGGACGTCATAAGTCTTCTGGTAGAAGAACCTTCCTCCTCCAGGAAAGGAATTACTGTTAGTCTTTTCGTCGGCGTTTTTGCAGCCATTTCCTTTTTTGCAGGGTGGGGAAGCTACCCCCACGCCCAACCCCCTTACTAGGAGGACCAGGGCTTTTCTGTCGGGGTCACCTTCCCTTAGACCATGTTGGTTCACGGCACCTTATTTCATTCGGTGCACCCCTCTCTCAAGGGACCCCCTATCCACCACCCAGGGGACATGCCTCAACGCCATATGGTCCCAGCGCGAGGAGTTTAGCAAGTACAGAGATGAAAAAGAGGCCTGTGCGCCTATTGTCTCCATTCTTGAAAAAATACAGTTTCATTCATTCATTCATTCATTCTCTCTCTCTCTCTCTCTCTCTCTCTCTCTCTCTCTCTCTCTCTCTCTAGTCTCTCTCTCTCTCTCTCTCTCTCTCTCTCTCTCTCTCTCTCTCTCTCTCTCTCTCTCTCTCTCTCTCTCTCTCTCTCTCTCTCTCTCTCTCTCTCTCTCTCTCCCCACCCTCCCAGCCCATCCATCCCCCCCCCCCCCGATCTTCTCTCTCCAAAGTCGTTTGAGAAGTTATCACGCAGCTAAGAGTCGGAGGGAAAATGTTTTTATCATTCCCCGAGTCTTTCAGCTTGACATAATCAAGGGCAGCAACTCCGTCAGATCGATAGCCTCCCTTTAGCAGTCTCAACCCTCCATACGGACACAGCAGTGGTAAGGAATCTTTGTACAAACATCGTAATAAGACCAGAGGACAAACCACATCTGCAAGAGACATAGATCCCCATGAGCCCCCAGCAGTTGCTGGGGCTCATGAGGATCTATGACTCTTGCTGCCCGCACTTCCCATCTGTATTTTTCAGGCGTCGAAAATCAAATGTAATATTCGAAATAAACAGATGCTGCAATTGCGTGGGCTCATGATTATCTCTACCCCTTGCTGACATGTACATTTATATAATTCAGTCACCAGACTTCAAAATACGATCTAATTACAAATGATGCGACAACAGGCTGAAATATGAAGAGGCTAACGGAGACTTATTTTGCCTGCTGGCACTAGTTATCATGTGTGTATACTACACTTTAGACCGAAACAAAGCACTAATCTTTTCCATCTACAAATAATTCAAAATGAAACGACCAGAGAATGCTATTTGAAGGTAAATAACAATTAAAGAAGGAAACACGAGGAGAAAGGGCAAGTAAAACAGTTTTAAACAGTTTATTAACCCATTTTCCACAAATCGAAATCACCAGATTTTGAGATTGTCATCTGAAGACTGCATTACATTCCAGGAGAAATATCGACCATGACAGTTAAACGGTGATGCCAGAATAGATTGGCGCCCATAGGCGCCAAGCTTTTCTGGTGTCAACCTTGAACTGTCATGGTCGACCAATGGGATGGTTTGTCGGTGGTAAAGGAGTTAACATTTCGTGATAAACCCTTTTTTAAGCAGACATACAGAGCGAGAGAGGGAAAAAATGTACTAATATACATTTTACGCACATTTAAGTCTCCTGGAGATCTAAGGATAGATCTGACTGGTGAATCACTCGGAAGAAAAAAATCTCAATCTTTCTTGTTCAAACTATCAAAGACCAGCCGCACATCTAAATAGCACCCTCGAAAGCTCTTGTCTCGATGCTGGTGCAAAATAAAAACATCTGCAGCTCTTGTAGCTTTGTTCAAAATCCTAATGGACGGACCCCCTGGTGAGTCCTGCTTTCTGAAGCAACAGATGTAAATAGTACAAGCTAGAAACCCAGATCCTCACCAGTCCCTTTAAATCACAGTCTTTTGTCGCCTCGTTTCGTACTGTCTTGGAATGAGATGCTCATACAATCCTTTCTCAGTGTGAAACACAGTACACTTTGGACATAACCAAATACCTTTGGACCCAGATTTGATTGTTGTTATATCCGAAGATTGTTATAAGCGAGATGTTATTATTATTATTATTTAATCGTTTTATAAACTATGATAACGTGCAATCAGAACCAGTGATAAAATGTTTTTACTCGATTCTCTTGTAATAAGCGATTTTATTTTTTACAAACAATATGTGCAGTCGGGTTTGCCTCGAAGAGTTTTGTTATCTCCCACTTTGTGTGATATTCGATGTTGTAATAACTCATTCTACCCCAACAACGAAATCCCCAAATGTTGCCGATGTCCTCTGAAGACTGCATTGCAGTGCAGGACTCGGATCGACCATGATAGTTCAAGGGTGATGCCAGAATAGCTTGGCGCCCATAGGCGCCAAGCTATTCTGACATCACCCTTGAACTATCATGGTCGATCCATATCTTGCTGCGGTGTGTCTGGGGTAGAAGGAGATAAGCGGAGTTTACGGCATACATATGTAAATCCCTGATGGCGAGAAATTTACGAAAATCTGCACTGCTTGTGGCACATACTGGCCCTTTATATATCCTCAAACTGAAGAAATAATCATATTTAGATCTATGGCCGTAGATCGAAGATGGTCCATTTGCAAGAGGCATACATTTTCATGAGCCCTAGCAACCGTATGCTGCAGGTGCTCATGAAAATCTATGCCTCTTGTTGAAACTTTTTGACCTCATCTACAACCTAAACCGAGAACATGTGGATTTCATTCTGTAACTGAAGATCGAACTGGGCAGCTCTTCAAATATATCTGATTCTGTCCTTCCTGTGTTTCGGCTGGATTTCGTTTACTATATTTTTTTTTAAATAATGTTTGAATGGAGAGTGCATTTTGTCACCTTGAACTTGACATTGACCTAGTTTAGCCCAAGGACAAGGGAAAAGTGGAGAAGTATCGACCAGTGAAGACACAGAATAGATGAACCCGACTCTTCTTTTAGTGATGGATTTGTCATTTCCGACACACTATCACAGAAGACGGATCGACCATGATAGTTTAAGAGTGGTGCCGGAATAGCGTGGCGCCTAAAGGCGCCACGCTATTCTGGCACCACCCTTGAACTATCATGGTCGATTCACTTCTTGATTGCAGACTGTGTTAAAACCTTCACTCCTGACACAGAACAAAGGACTGATCGACCATGGCAGTTCAAGGGTGGATTCAATGTAGAAAGTTGAAATCATGACAGCTACTCTCTAGTAATAGATTGTTCAGTTTTGCAGCACGAGAACACACTCGTTGAGATTAACCCTTTGGCTGTCGATTTGTAAAATAATTAACCCTTCAAAAGAAGATAATTATTATTAAATTGTGTTGTAATTTTCTTTTCTAAGTGTGTTTCTTTCTTCGTGTATATGTTCTCTGAACACAATTAGTCAACACACGCTACGGGAAGAAAAAAGAACTTCGTCCATATCCGTAGAGTTCCATAAATTCATGAAGCAGGGAAGTGACAAAAGAGAAACAGTGATTTATTTGTCTTTTGGTGATGGCAACGTAAACTATGTCACTACTCGCACGGAAAACCCCAAAGCCCATACCAATAATAGGACACGAAACCAGGGCATTGTCCAATTAAGTGCCATCAACAAAGATGAGGAAACTCTTTAGGCTGTAACCCACAAAATCCCCCATCGGACGCTTTTACGCAAAACGAGAGCCCAAAATGACCTCATCTCATCTCGAATCGTTGGAGCAGCCATAATTTATAAACCCTGGTTACTACTTCTTCTAAGCAACATAGATGTGCAGTAAAGCTTTGGAGTATTCTGTGCCAATTTCGCAAGAGGTATAGATCCTCTTGAACCCCTGCAATTGCAGGGGCTCATGAGGATCTATGCCTCTTGCAGAGGGACGAAACAAGCTAAGGTTTCAAGAACTTTCTTGATCCCAGGGTACAGCTCCAGTCTTATTCCGAGAATCAGATACTTCAAAGAGATAAATGGATCACAATACCTGCAAGAGGCATAGATTCTCATGAGCCCCTGCAATGCAGGAGCTCATGAAAATCTATGCCTCTTGCAGACTCGAGAAACAATTTAAAAGGTCCAAGGACTGTCTTGATCCAAGGGCCTCACCCGGGACCACGGCTATTAGAAAGGCCGCTATTCCTTCCACAATGGAGTCGACCCCGAATTAGACGCATCAAACGCGAATACATCGTCGTGGCCACGCCATAACAAACGACAACGACCCTACGACGACGACTGGCGTTGGAGAGGTTACCATTTGACATGCGACTCGAAGTTGTCAGGTCGCGATCTCATCTGTGTAAATCATTGGAAAGAGCCGTCACTTCAGGGTTGGCGCTTAAACTCAGGGTAACATTCACGGTTTGAGGGACAGCTGGAGTCGGTTTGCTGCTCAGAAAGAAGTATAGATTCTCATGAGCCCCTGCAGCTACAGGGGCTTGTGTGTATCTATGCCGCTTTTACTTCGAGTAAGTGTGAGGGTTTGGAAGAGACGTAACTTTAACTGTCCCGCCACCCTGTGAAGAACTGTGAGAGAGAGAGAGAGAGAGAGAGAGAGAGAGAGAGAGAGAGAGAGAGAGAGAGAGAGAGAGAGAGAGAGAGAGAGAGAGAGATGGGATGGGATGGGATGGGGAAGAGCAAGCTTTCATCTATCTCCTTCCATCTTCAGGACGCATATATCTATATCAGCTCAGGCTGTTGGTTCGGGCATATAGGTATCCATGCTTTCGATAACCAAGGTCTCTTTCACAGGTTCCTCAAATTGAGAACGATAGTCTAGGTTACAAGACCAACTGAAGAGTAGTGTGACAGTTTATAGCGTCCATTGCATCGGAGGTTGCAATATGCATAGATCCTTGTGAGCCGCAGTACGGCCAGCAAGAAAGGCAAACACTGATACAACTGTTCCAGCAAATGGCACATATCCTAATGAACACCCAAAGGCTTTTGAAGATCAGTGTCTCTTGTTGACCACAATGCTAAAAGGGGGTTGGGGGGGGGGGGGGGGGGGGAGGGATCAATTTGCACAATCTTTGTATGTTTCTGGTTGGCTAATAATGCGTCGGTTTTTAGTACTAGTATTAGTAGTAGCAGTAGTAGTATTGCGAGGACAAAATAGGCCGCGAGGCCTTTGCAAATGTCCTTTCTTTCTTTAATTACTTTATGGGTCGGTTGTGCATGCAAATTTTCCTATAAATCATTCATCATAGCAATAGAAAATCTCTTTAAATCTGGGTAATTCGTCCAGCTGGTTTTTAAAAGAATTTATATTAGGTGCTTTTTTAAAACTGAAACTGGTAACTCATTCCAAACAATGGCAACTCTGTTAGAAAATCGAAACTTCCGCAGGTTAGTGGTGCAATGCCGTACAACGAGTTTCCCTTCAGAGTTTCGGGTTCTGTCACAAAACGGTGTTGCAAAAAAAGTCGTTCCAATTTAGGTCGTCGATGCCATTATAAATTGTAAAAAACTTGGATTAATTCTCCTCGTATTCTACGTCCACGTAAGGAGTGTAGTCCAAAATATTTGAGTCTGTCAAAGTAAGTCATATTTCTACATACTTTAACCAGCTTTGTTGTTCTTTCTGTACCCTTTCGAGAGCAACTGATTGTCTCTTTAAACCTGGGAACGATACAGTGTTTGCATATTCTAAATGTGGTCTGACTAGTGACTTATACAGTTTACTAAAAATGTCCTTATCCAAATAATTAAAGGCTCTCTTAACAACTCCAAACATTTTGTTGGCCTTATTGATACAGTTATTGAGAATCCACGCTTCTTTCTAACTCAGCTTGTCTCATCTGATGTCTTTAGCAGAACCCGTTTGGAACCGGGAGGGTGTTCAAGCTATGTGTTTAGAAGACTACCACCCCATCGAAATATTCGACTCACGTCCGTTAGATTTCTCCGTCTGCAAACTAAAAACCCAGGGCCAAGTTGCACGAGTGAGCCTAGTCCT
>BTPG01000007.1:40770199-40790199 GCA_036245525.1 Semisulcospira habei
CAGTCTTTCGAAAGTTACAATAGAATATACGTGCAAAGAGCTCCTTCGTCAAAGAAGAACACATTTATAAATGTTCCAGCAAGAGGCATAGATCCTCATGAGCCCCCGCAGATGCGGGGGCTTATGAAAATCTATTCCTCTGGCAGGTAGAGCGCGTATTTTAAACAAACCTGAGAGTTAACACTGGAGTGATTCTGAGTGTCCATAGTCTTAATCTGGCTATGGCACACACACACGCGGTATTATTCCGGTCAAGTGAGACCTCTTCTCTTGAATAAATTGTGCAAGGTTTTTGGAGAGCCCGGGTAGCGCAAACCACACAGATTAAATGACAAAGCGTGCGTTTCGCATTCGATATCAACTCGTAACGGTACTAAAAAGTCGACAACACGTCTAACACCTTAAAATTTAATGCAGGTGGACATGCATCATGTTTCGTAAATCGACCGTCCAAAGATTTCGTCAGCCAGAAAAACACAAACATGAACCGGTATGAAACCAATAACAGGCATAGATCCTCATGTACCCCTGAAGTGCGTAAAATGCAGAGAGGAGCCCAACAAAGAGAGAAACACGATTAGAAATGTCAAGTACAACGCATTTTTATACGTTTTCGGGTAAACCCCTTTTCTGCCACTGTACGTGTATTTTTTTTTTTTTTTTTTTTTTTTTTTTTTTTTTTTTTTTTTTTCTAAAATCTTTGTTCAGTAAAAGACGAAAAGTCGAAACCGTCCATGAAATATGGATACAAGTAACCTCAGCTAAAGGCAAAAATCCTCATGAGCCCCCTGCTGGGACCCATGAGGATCTATGCCTCTTGCAATTGTTTGGAATTCACAGTCTCCCGGCATTAAAGGGGTCAATACCAATTGCTTACACCCTTCAACATTAGTGTTTGAATTAAGGATGTAAAGTGATAGCTTGTTATGGAAACGAGTTAGCAAGTTTCAATTATGTTCGCATTGTTTTACATAGTTAGTGGGTCAAAACTTAATTTGTTGGCTAACAGATCATAAATCTGCTTGTGTAGTGGAGAGTAGTAGTGTAGTATGAATAATGAGGGGTTTGGGACACAATGCTAAGGGAGAATTGTACACAACTCTCTCCCTTCGCAGCGCAGTGTTTTCAACCCACCCGATTTGGTACATTTTTCTAGATCAGGATCCCCGTCAATCACCCCTTTTGGTTTCATTTAACCCATTATATCCTGAGGTTGAATATATTGGCTTGTTGTCCTATGAAGGCTAACTGACAGATTAAGAGATAGATCAACCATTTTAGTTCAAGGGTGGTGCCAGAATAGCTTGGCGCTTCAGGCGCCAAGCTATTCTGGCACCATCCTTGAACTATCATAGTCAAAGTAATTTCAAGCAGTAATGTCTCAGCATGAAGAGGGTTAAAAAAAAGCACTCAGATCTGAACCGTACATTTTCTTAGGTCAAAGTGGATGCACAGATAAAACAGAAAAGTTTACACATCAAAATATCGTCCACAAGAATAGCAAAGACAACAAGAATAGCAACAACGACAACCGTAGCAATAACAAGAATATCAACGACAACAAAAATAGCAACAATAACACTAACAAAACACTATCAACAGCGACAACAACGACAACGAGAATAGCAACTACAACGACAACGGTAACAATAACAACAATAACGACAACAATAACAACAGCGACACTAACAAAACAAGAACAACGACGATTACAATAGCCACAACAAAGAACAGCAACAATAAAAACAACGAAACTAACATCAACAACAACAACAACAACAACAACAATAATAACAACAATTACGACAGTGACAAAAACATCATCAACAACAGTAAGAACTGTAACAACAACAGGAACAGGAGCAACAACAACAAAGACATAAAGATGAAGCTGTTCTGGCAGCACTAATCACGTCTCAAGGCCTTCTTCCTAAACTGTTACGTAGACGCCCGCAGGCAATTTCCAAATTTGGAGAATTTAACCTTGGAGCTAAATGTGATGAAAATAAGAAATAGCGTTTTAAATTGTGTGTGTGCGTGTGTGTGTGTGTGTGTGTGTGTGTGTGTGTGTGTGTGTGTGTGTGTGTGTGTGTGTGTGTGTGTGTGTGTTTGTGTGCGCGTCTGTGTGAGTGTGTGCGTGAATGCGTGCGTTTGCGTGTGCGTGTGCTTGTGCGTTTGCGTGTGAGTATGTGCGTGGGTGTGTTTGAGTATGTGTTTGTGTGTTTGTATGTGTGTATGTGTGTGTGCGTGCATGCGTGCGTTTGCGTGTGCGTGTGGGTGTGCGTTTATGTGTGTGTGTGTGTGTGTGTGCGCGCGTGCGTGTGTGTGTGTGTGTGATGCATGCGTGCGTGTGTGTGTGTGTGTGTGTGTGTGTGTCTGCATGTGTGTGTGTGTGTGTGTGTGTGTGTGTGTGTGTGTGTGTGTGTGTGTGTGTGTGTGTGTAAAACTCAACATTAAAACAGTTTATTCGCAGTTTAAGTGGTTTTCTTCACTGCCCCCGATCTCCAACACCACCCACTTCCCTACCCCCAACCCTCAAACCCTCCCCCAAGGGGGTAGAATCGGTTCCACGGTTGCTAATCCTGCAAGACTGTCCCAAATTGCTTGTCACTTGCAGACTACCAGCATCGAAGATGCCCCATTAACACACGCGTTTCATTTGCAAGAGGCAATAGATCCTCATGAGCTCCCGCATCTGCGGGGGTTCATGAGGATCTATTCTTCTTGCTGGCGTTCTTTTAAGTCAGTATTCTCAGTTTAAGGACGTGATGGGTTATCGGTTCAGATTTAAGGGAGCTTGCAATGCCCAAAGGGTGACAGACTCGGAGAGAAGTGGACCGCTCTCAAAATATCTCGCAATCGATCTCCCGACATCTCCTACGCTTGGGAACACACAGGTGTCAATGACTTCAGCAAGAGGCATAGATCCTCATGAGCCCCTGCGAATACGGGGGCTCATGAGGATCTATGCCTATTGTAGATGTGTTGTGTTCGCCGCAATGAAGTCTCAGGGGCTTTGCTGCCAACAGAGTGTTGACTACTGCCATCGTTTAAAGTTGTTAGCTGTGGTTAAGTTAGAGATCCAAGAACAGACGTTTGAATTGTTCATTGAAACACTGCTGTTATCTCTTGGTTGTCCGGTTTATTTTATTTTTTTTATTTTTTATCGAAGCCCAGACTATGGGAGAAAGATCGATCGTAATACTTTCAACTGCAGTGCGGGACAATGGATTAGTTTTGGCGGGTGTAGTTTTTTTTTTTAAATCAATGACCAATTTAAATGAGTGAGTTGTAACGTTCTTTGAAATCCGTTGTTACCTCTGTTTCCTTACCACAAAAGCTACGGTAGACGATAGACATTGACAAAAGCCTTACAATGCCGAGCAAAAAAAGTACTACCCCTCCTGACTGCAAGTGGTACAGATCTTCATGACGCGCAGTTGCGGGCGCTCATGAAGATCTATGCTCCTTGCTGAAACCACTTTGTATCTATGGTTTTATGACGACTGGGGATCTTTGGCGTTTAATATAGAATGATTTCAAAGACAGACAAAAACCTGAGTCCACTGACAGCAAAGGGATTAATGGTTATCGTGTCCATCAAGTTATTGTCATTCACCTTATACAGTTGAGGGAACACTATTTTCCTTTTTGTCAGTGTTTGGTTTTCTTTTCAGGAAACCGCCCCCCCCCTCCCACCCCCCACCTCACCCCCACCCCCACCCCTCCCCTCACGCGAGCCGGTTGGCTCAGGTGGTAGAGCGTTCGACTCTCTTCCGATAGGTCGCCGGATCAAATCCAGCTGGGGTGAACACGTGTTCATTACCTATTCGGTGCCCCGCGGTCCTTCGTGGTGGACAAAAAAGTTAACCCTTTAGCTGTCGATCGCGCTTTTTGTCGCGATGATTCCGGCAGGAATCATGACCGCGAGAAAACGCGCTACCGACAGCCAAAATGGTTAGGCCATCAACTTTTAACGTTTGAACGTTTTCCGCGCTCCTCTCCACAAATCCCCCAGGTTTATGTGCACATCTGTCGGTTTACATTACATTTTGTGCAAACACTTTGCAATTACAAAAGTCATGCTCGGATTTTGTAAAAATCTATTAACGATTCGAAAGCACAGCAGAGCTCCTAACTTTCAAAACGCAACGTTAAAAAAGTGATCAATGAAAACATGAGGTAATGATGGTGACAAACATAAACCTAGGGGGGGGTGGGGGGGGCGGTGACAGCATGTGACCATTAATCCTATTAGCTGTCTTTGGTCGCAGGTTGTGTTTTAAAACCTGTATTAATTCAACCATTTCGTTCAAAAAGCGTACTTACACTGTGGTGTCAGCAAGAGGCACAGATCCTCATGAGCCCCCGCACCTGCGGGGGCTCATGAGGATCTATGCTTCTTGCAGGTTGGCGGATCTTGTTTACATTTTCTCGATACAAAGATCCACATTCGTCCAAGAAACGTGGGTTTCCTAGCTGGTCCTAACAAGAGGCATAAATCCTCATGAGCCGCCGTCTCGTGTACTATGGATCGTGTTCACTTTTTATCGGGAGGCATGGGGTTAATTCTCACAGCAACACTGAGACGCGCAACCCAATAGATAAAATATCCTCGGAGAGTCAGGTGAAAATACCAAGCTAATCAGGCACTACCTGTGATCCACAATTATTAGCAACGATCTACCGCGGCGAGGACACTCCATTTGCAGCGTCAACGTTAATCAGTCCGCAAGGTCAACGTTAATCCATCAAGGTCAGGGTCATTCCATTGCAAGCGTCTGCCGTCTCGCGTAGGAGAAATCATGTTCTGAAAGCACAGGCACAACGCCCAGTATCTGTAAGAGACATAGATGCTCATGACCCGCCCCACTATGCGGGCACTCGGGAGGCTGTACGCCAGCTTCGGGTTCGATTTTCCTCTGTCTAGTACCGTGCATGCAGAATGCATCGTACGCTCGCTTACCCAATGTGGTCTAAGACAAATCCATCTGCATCTTCGCGTACGATTAACCCGCCCAGTGACGAAACAACTCAGCTGCAAGAGGTATAGATCCTCATGAGCCCCCGCAACTTGCGGGGGCTCATGAGGATCTATGCCTCTTGCTGACACCACTTTGAATCCACATTCCTGGGACGTCTAGGGCCTTTTGCTTCTTGAATTAACGTGGATTTGCAGAAACACATCCGGCGTCACCTGGTGCCGAACGGGTTAACTCACTGTGTCCCAGGTACAAAACACCCACATCTTAGAGTTGTCCTCTCAGGACTACATTACAATTCAGGCGATAGATCGACCATCAGGGCTGGATCCATAGGGAGGGGAGGGGGGTGCTTTGGTACTACATCCACCCATCCCCCCTTCCCCTTCTCGGCTTAAGAAAAAAAAAAATCATTCACTACCAGGCCACAACGTGGTCCGAGAAAGAAGGGGTTGGTCTAATGTTATCTCAGCACCCCCCCCCCCCCCCACCCCCACCCCGCCCCGCCTTTAGGTTTCTACGGACCCTGAAAGACTGGAAGCGGCACCGTTTCTCTTTCTAGCCACCACCCCCCCCCCCCCCCCCCCCACCCCGCCTCTCCCCGCTTTTCGATTTCTTTTTACCCTGGAAGCAAGGTCTAGCGTCGGAGAGGCCTTTAGTGTCAGGTTGAAGGTCCAAAACAAAAATTTGGATTCCCCCTTCAAGATAACTGATCCGCTCCTGAACAGTATCCAGCTTTTACATTGTCGTTCAGAACCCACCTCCCCCCCCCCCAGCCCCCCGCCCCTCCCCCCCCCCGCCCCTCCCCCCCCCCTTAGAAACTGATTGATCCTGCGCTGACCATGATAGTTCAAGGGTGGTGGCAGAATAGCTTGGCGCCTATAGGCCCAAGCTATTCTGCCACCACCCTTGAACTATCATAGCCGAGCCATATCTTGCTGTAGTGTGTCGGGACTGAATGAGTTAAATAAAACGTGAGTCATTCAACTTGGCACTGGCAGTGAAGATGGTAAATGGTCGGGCTGGACAAAAAATAAAATAAAATAAAATAAAATAAAATAAAATACTCAGCTGTGCCATTATTAATGAGCGCAGACATCATATTTCAGGGCAGGTTGTCGCTAGACTCCTAGGGGGACCAAGACACTCCTCCTGGGGGGGCAGCAGCCATTTGACTACAAACCTTCGCCAGGTAAGGCACGGCAGGAACGGCTCTTATCTTCATGACACTCCTTCCTTCTGCAAGAGGAATAGATTCTGATGAGCCACTGTAGCCTCCAGGACCGTTTAGGGGTGCACTCCCCGCATAGACCCCGCACACTTCTGTTCAAATGAGATGTTTACACCACAAGTACACTTCTATTCAAATGAGATGCTTCGCATCTCATTTGAATAGAAGTATACTTGCGGTGTACTTCCCGAGTAGGTCAGTCTAAGGTGTGCATCCACAAACGATTCGGGTCGATAATATTTTTTTTTTCAAATTGCAAGAGGTATAACTTTTTTTATATACAGCCGTTTGATCCAAGTGACAGCAGACTGCAAGCGGTGAAGATTCGTGTGAGTCCCTTAGACTGTAGGCGCTTATAAAATGCTATATCTCAAGCGTGTATGCAAATGCAGTGTTCACGAGCAGCAACCCTTTTGTTATTTATGGTTTGTTTGTTTATTTGTTTGCTTGCTTGTTTGTTTGTTTTCGTTTGTTTTAGTTAGTCTGTTTGTTTGTTAGATAGTTAATAGTTAGTTACTTAGTTACTTAGTTAGTCAGTTAGTTTGTCTGTTTGTTTGTTTGTTTGCTTGCTTGCTCATTTGCTTGCTCGCTTGTTTGTTTGTGTGTTTGTTTGCTTGCTTGGTTGTTTGTTTGTTTGCTTGCTTGCTTTGCTTATTCATTCATTCACACATTCACGCATTCATTCATTCATTCATTGACTTATTTATTTATGTATTTATTCATTTCGTGTTTATGATATAGTGAACACCAGTTTCCTTGCAAAACGACACATTATGTTTACATTATTTATAATAAATTAATCTTAATTCAGATTTTCCTTCATATTCTAATCCCTTGTGTCTACATCTTTCTTCCTCGAACAGAGTAAGTCCCAGGATTTCGGTCATTAGGTAGTGGAGGTAAATTTGTTGTCGCAGCAGGAGTTCCGTCCCTGTACCCGCCATCTATCGCGCGCGCACTCAAGCGAGCGACAAAGTCGTCAGGACCGGATTAAATTCACATCTGCGCGCGGTCGCTCCACCCCAACTCTCAGCACGTGTTTATATTACTATCGCTCTTACGTAGTGCTATGTTTAACCTCTTCACGAGAAAAGTACAACAGCACAACTCAGCTGCAAGAGGCATAGATCCTCATGAGCCCCCGTAGTCGCGGGGGCTCATGAGGATCTATGCCTCTTGCCGGAACTACTTTGGATCCATGCTCCTTGGACGGCTGTGGATCTCTGACGTTGCATTCGCAATGATTTGTGAAACACGATCTTCATCGGCTGGCAGTGAAAGGGTTAATTTCACCATTCACCATTTACATATCAAAACAGGATACGGACTTTGATAGCTGATGGTTAGTGCCAGTACAGCAGGGTACCTTGGGCGCGAATGATCCTATTTTTAGGTGTGAACACTGTACATCATTTTCGTGTTGTAGCCCTTACTGGTCGCAGGTTGTGATTTTTTTATTTTTTTTTTTTTTTAATCGCTGCAAATTCATCGCTAAAGGGCCCCAGCCGTTCAAGGAACAGCGACACACAGTGGTGTCAGCAAGAGATGTAGATCCTCATGAGCCCCCGCAGTTGCGGGGGCTCATGAGGATCTATGCCTCTTGCTGCCCGGTGTTCAATATACCTCGGCAGTGAAACGGTACATATGTATATGTCTGATAGCGCGTATGTGACTACAAATCTAATTTTTCTGTTATGGCAAAATTAATGATTTATCCAGAATCTTGAGCTATCTTGGTCGATCTGTTCTCCTGACTTGTCCTGTAGTCTTCAGAGGTCGACACTTCCCATATCTAGAAATGTTGACCTTTGGCGTCAATTCCCAAGAAAGAAAGAAACACGCTTTGACAGGTCAAGTACAAAACTCTTTATAAACTGTGTTGCACTCGTGTTTCCTATTTTCTTGGATATTTTTCTGCATTTTGGCTGTCACCTGTTTAGTCGGGATTTGCTATCCATGCGTTCGTTCGTTTCAGGAACTGTAGGGGTAGATATAATTGCGCAAAATGCATAGATCTCACGATCCATTGCGACTGTTTGGACTTATGAACATCTATATTTCTTGCAGATGAAAGAAATTAAGTGAGAAACTGAGCAGGACAAAGATAAATGTCGGGCAGGTGGGGGAAGAGGGAGGGGTAGATGTGTAACTATGATGGAGGCATAAGCCAAGCGTTATCCCTTTTACCTGACTGAGTTGCTTAATGACCTGTGTCTTAACTTTTCCTTGGTCCCACCCCGACCTACCCACCCGTACCCGCATTAGAAGCAGCGCCCCATCCCAGGAAACGTGAGAAAATAATCCACCCTGTCAAATAGGGGAAATATGTCCTCGTCCTAGGCATAAACATCAGCTTCTTCTTTTTTTTTAAGTTTTGTGTGACTGCTTGCATTTTTATATTACACTGACGAGCAAACGAAATGCAACATCACTGAAATCATGTGTTTCCGATGATTTCCGTGACGTTGCATTTCTTTTGCTCGCTCGTATATGTGTAGTTTCTTATTAAATATTATGCTTTATACTTAACCCGTTCAGTGACAACTGACGCAAACCGTGTTTTTGTAAATTCAACACCAAAAAGCCCGAGCTGTCCCAGGAAGATAAATTCAAGACGATGTCAGCAAGAGGTACAGATCCTCATGAGCCCCCGCGACTGCGTGGGCCCGTGAGGATCTGTACCTCTTGCAGATGGGTGGTGTTCAAAATTTCTCGGCACTGAATTGATTAATATATCTTTGCATAACACAGACTCTTGTCATGGAACCCCCAGGGAAAGAGGAAAAGAGGTAGGCCGAGAAACTCCTGGCGTCGAGACCTCCAAGCAGACATCAAGAGACTGGGAACCACCTAGAGTAAAATCGAAGGAGAAGCACAGGACAGGAGTTGCTGGAGGTCTCTCGTCGACGGCCTATACCCGGGTAGGGGTGACAGGCGTAAGTAAGTAAGTAATCACACAGACGCGCACACAAAAATAAAAATAAATAAAAAATACTCAACATCACTGGAAACATACAAAACATCTAAAGTGTTTCCGATGATTCCAGTGAAGTTGCATTTCTTTAAATGGTCAATATACATGGAATTTCTGCCTTAATTCATGATTGCATGAGCCTCTCTTCGTGTTTGTGGCGCTAGTTAGTCGCTTTGCACCCAATGATCTGTATTCGCTGGGTTGTCAGAAACTGTAAGGGCTCATGAGGATCTATGCCTTACGCAGTTTTCTCAGGCAGTGCAGGGATTAATCCGTTCAGTGCCGGGAAAATCTGAACATCACCCAACTGCAAGAGGCATAGATCCTCATGAGCCCCCGCAGTTGCGGGGGCTCAAGAGGATCTATGCCTCTTGCTGAGACCAATTTGTATCCATGTTTCTTGGACGGTGTTGGACTTTTGGCCGTTGAAAGAACAAAAAGGACTTCAGAAACAAAAATGTACGTATCATATTAGTGCAGAGGTTAACTGGTCGATTTCTCCGATTGCTCGTGATATTCCTGCAGTCAGCCCCTTTCATTTATAAACGGAATAGATTTTATGGACCTTTGCAACAGCAGGCCGATGCAGTCTGATGCTCGTGGGCATAATGCCTCTGGCTGAATTAGCTGGGTAGTGTCTAGCGTGTTGACGGGGAAGGTGATTTAATGTAGGAACCCGGGAGGAAGTGGAGGGAGGAGGGGGGGGGGGGGGTAGGTAGGGTGGGAGGAGGGGGTGGAGGGAGGCCTGAGAGTATTGTGTGGCCATACCTACTTTTTTTTTTTACTTGAACCATACTTCCGTTTGGCCCCAACTGTGTAAAAGTACACTTGTACTGTGACTCCACGAGGCGCAGGAGGGCTCATGTTAAAAGCGCTGCATCAGTCATCTGCAAAATAAGGATTAATTAATTAATTAATTAATAAGGATACACTAATTTAATGCTCCTTTTTTTTTGGCACTGATTTTTAACCCCTTCTCTGTCAAGTAAAAGCGAACGCAATCTAACCGCAAGAGGCATAGATCCACATGAGCCCCCGCGAATGCGGGGGCTCATGAGGATCTATGCCTCTTGCTGAGACCACTTTTGTGCCCGTGCCCTTTTGGACAAGTTGTGGCTTTTGGTCGTTCAGTCAACACCGATTCCAGAAACAACATGACTGTACGTCTGTCAGCAGGGAAGGGGTTAAGCGTTGGGCCATACTTCTCCTGGAAGTGTGTTCCTGCGCCACTGACGAGCAGACGATCGCCCGTTGCAGCACCTGTCGCGCTGTGCATGCCGTATGTAATCGCTCGATGTGATTGTCAACCGCGTGTCACGAGCATCGCCGTGATTAATTTCCATTCAGGGCTAGGCGATACACGACGCGCGGTCGCGGATTCAACATCCTCGCGTCTTCGTCGTCTGGAGTCCTCCCAGGAAGCAAAGGTTCATGGGCCCGCGACGGCCGCAGTCAGTGGGCCCGCAGCACGGCTGTGCCGGCCGCGGGCCCGGCCATTACGGCCAACTTGGGCCCCGAAGACGTTTTTGCTGCTGGGGCTGTTTTCTCACTGTCTACATTGGCACTAGATGGTTCACAGCATTCGCTGCATCGAGAAGTGGTATGGGCCGGCGTCTGTTTAGGACGTGTAATCCATTTGTATTTAACCCTTTTAGCCCTAGGGTCCAATTTCTCAAATTTTGAAGGTGTTGCCTAACGACTATGTACCAGTTGCAGGGGATGAATGGACCATGATAATTCAAGGGTAGTGCCAGATTAGTTTGGCGCCTGAAGGCGCCAAGCTAATCTGGCACTACCCTTGAATTATCGTGGTCAATCCATCTCCTGCTGCAGGGACTCGGAGCTAAACGGGTTAAGATGCTTTAGGTGCCGCAGGTCTGGAAGCTGGAGTTTTGAAAGCCTCCTGGTAATAACGTGCTGCTTTACGATTAAACTTCCGTCCTGCAATTAATCTGATATTACTGAATGTTTGTGTTTTTTTTTTATTTTTTTCTTTCTAACCTTGCAGCCCTGAGGCGCCACAAAAAGGAAACTGACTCAACGGTGCTAGCTCAAGGGTTATGCCAGAATAGCGTGGCCCCTGTAGGCGCCAAGCTATTCTGGCACCAACCTTGAACTATCAAGGCCGATCTCTCCTGAACTAAGCTGTCCTGGCACCACCGTTGAACTCTTATAAGCGATATCATTATGTCTCTTAAACTGGCAACTGCTCTTCGCAGGACAACTTTAGTATGTAGAGATTTCACGTGAAGTTTTGAATACAAGTATGTTGAGATCGCCAGTACGTGTTTTTCACAGCTCTGAGGGATGAGTCAGGACATGAAGTCAATAAGACCAGCATGACGAGGACTGAAAATGATGAAATGACCAATGGTATGAAATGTTAACTCATTCGAGACGAACGGCACCTGCGTATACGGATGCCGTTTGGCTCGAATGCGTTAAGTAAGTTTTCAGTATGTACAGTTTATAATGATGATGATGATGACGATGGTGATGATGATAATAAATAATAATAATAATAATAATAATAATAGTAGTAGTAGCATTATTATTATTATTATTATTATTATTTATCGATGATGCTGGCATGCAACCTCTAGATGAAATTTTGGCACAAAATTATATTTTTGATACAGTTGCCTCCTTTCATTCCCCCCCCCCCCCCCCCCCCCCCATTTTCCGACGAATACTGAAACGTGTAGCTCGACAGGAAATGTTCAAACGGACTCGTCACGAAGGCCCCAACTCACATATTCTGGGGTTTGGGGTTGTTAGTTTCTCACACAAAGACCCACGAGCCGACATCATCTCGAGGACCTTTGCTAACAAGGGGCCCATGCTATGAATCCGCGTCTGTGTTCTGCTAACAGGTACATTACACTGGGTGTTCACGGTTGAGGTGATGCAAAAGTACTGTGAACAAAATCCATGTCTGCTGTTGTTGATTTAAAGCCGGTAATACAATCTGTTGTAGGCGGGCGATTGATTGCGTTATTTGCATTATACCAGCGAACAAAAGCTCTTCGGGCCGACATCTGACTCTGTTTGCCTGATATAAGCATGTACAGTGTATTATAATCCGTTGTTGGAGGTGGGCCGTCGATCGCTATATCGCCATCGGGTCGAATATTTTTGCGATAACAGTGAGTCCTTGGCACAGACTGTTGAGAAGCATTGTGCCTGAATGTTTACCGTTTTAATCAATTCCCTGCCGGAAAAAGTGAACACATACAGGCGCAGAAACACAGATCCTCGTGAGCCCCCACAATTGCGGGGGCTCATGAGGATCTATGCCTCTTGTTGACACAATTGTATATCCATGTCCCTTGAACGGATAGTTTGGTTGTTTCTTCAGTTATGGGTTTAGCGTCCACTGTGGACGCACCGCAGTGATAATGGGCGGCTTTGACCGGCGGGTTATTGACGACAGGGGCAGCTGTTGCCCATGGAGTACGACCTGAACACTGATCAATTCAATCGCACTGCAATTGTGTCACTTTGATTTACCTGGACTTTTTGAATTCTCGATGAACTGTTGGGCTTTCATTCGTGTTGAATGAACTCATTCTACCCCATCACCGAAATCCCCAAATGTTGCCGTTGTCCTCTGAGGACTGCATTGCAGTGCAGGACACAGATCGACCATGATAGTTCAAGGGTGATGCCAGAATAGCTTGGCGCCAAGCTATTCTGGTATCACCCTTGAACTATCATGGTCGATCCTTATCTTCCTGTGGTGCGTCTGGGGTAGGATGAGTTAACAAAGATTTCAGTAAAAAAAAAGCGTCCAGTAACAGGGAAACGGGTAAGAATGAAAGTTGACGAGAAGCTCTGTCATTCCTCCCTACAAACTCAAGGGGTGTGGCTGCGGTATAATGGCAGCATCCCACGCACCGAATTAGCCAATCAAGCGCACAGCTAGCACAGTCGACACACCTGTGGCGCAACCTCACGTCCTCGCTACCCTACCCACCCTCACCATCCCCATCCCCCACACCAAGCTCCACTTGCACCCCATCCCACAGCTCCCCCCCCTCCACACACACACACACACACACACACACACACACACACACACACACACACACACACACACACACACACACACACACACACACACACAAAAAAATAAATAAATAAAATGTTTTAAAAAATAGTTAAAATGAAAAGGAAAAAATAGCCTACATAGACACGGCCTCAGTTGCATGAGACAGCTTAAATTCTGCGCAAGCCACTAAGCAAGATGCTCCGCGATAACGGAGCACCTTGCTTAGTGGCTTGCATAGGATTTAAGCAGACAACCAAGACGTCGCGTGGGGTGCGTATTGTCGTCGTGAGTCTAAGCTGGGGCTGCATCTCCTGACAGCTGACCCTGGGAATGCAAGAGAAAATAAAACTCATTTCAACCACGTGCAGTAAGAGGAAAAAAAATCCTGATCCATGTTGGCACACAAACCTAAATATTAAAAACAAAAAAGAAGAAAAAAAATCCCACGATTTAGGCCAGTACAAAAAAAAAAAAAAATAACGCTTCAGGCCTTAAAGAAGACGTGGCAATTAAAAACAAACAGAGGCCCAACCGGGTCTTACCTGCGCTAGTTTATTCATGAAACACGACGGATGGAAAATTCACAAAAAAAAGCGCTAGTAGGTTGATTGAACAAACACAATACTCCATCGTTCCAAGCTTCCCGAACTTGTGATGTCTTCGTTCGTTTTGCCTGCTCGCAAGAGGTACTCAAAGTCTCTACAGCAAAACACGCACTGTTTTAGGGAACGTTGACATATCTGCAAAAGGCACAGATCATCATGAGCCCCCGCAATTGCGGGGGCTCATGAGGATTTGTGCCTCTTGCTTGATTCCATTTAGTTCCGTTTAATAAAAATTCACGCCGAGGAAACCAACGCATGTTCACTGCAGGATCGTACAAGCATTCACCGATTTTCTAAAAAGTTTGAATACGTCTTTTATCCCGTCCCTTCATGCCCCTGGGGCAAAGACAAAATGGTGAGGGTGGAGGGGGTGGGGTCTGTGACCCGTGGGGTCAGATTTTCGTCTCAGGGGGTGGCTCTCGTCTCGGCATAATCTCCCCCGAATCTACCGACAATTTTCCTTCGAGTGGGGCCCAAGATTGGCAGGTGAGACCGTTTTGGGGGTGGGGGATGGGGAGTGGCCGGGAGGTGTGGGGATGTGTACCCAGCGAGCTAAATGTCTTTAGGCTGACATCTGAAGTTTGTTGGTGCGTTGGTGGGCCCACGAGCGGTCGGCGTTGTCCCGCGGATTGTTTGCTCACTGGGTACGATCTGAGACTGAAACCCATGGGCCACGTCCGTCTGAGGAAAATATACTTTAATGATTGTAATATTCGCGAGAAATAGTTATCTTTGCTGGTCCGTCATTTTCACATTACTTCTGTGAGATGTATCTTACAGATCATGAAGATCTATTTCCAGTGGAGACGGAAAGGGTTTCGCCGTTGGAGTAATTTGTGATGGGAAACTGATGGAAAGCAAGAAGTACCAACATCTGACTTAAAACCCCAAAAATCTCTTGGTTTTGGCGCAGAGACATAAATAAACAGACAATTCGTTCTAGCAAGAGGTATAGATTTCATGAGACCCTGCGACTTCAGGGGCTCACGAGAATCTATGCTTCTTGCAGATGTAAGCGTTTTGTCGGGCACTGCCGACCGGGTCTACTCCATGGCTGGGTCATCAGAGGGCACTACTTATACTGAATGCAGCAGACATCAGCCGTCCAATCGCTGAGCTTGGGAACTCTTGGCTGCGTTCGCGATTCATGCCGCCCTCACTCAAAATCATACCAGACCAGAAAGGACAACGATGTGAAAGATGAGGTTATAGGATCAGAGATGATTGCTGTGGAACACATTTTGTAGTTCCCATTTCTTAGCGGGAAAGAAATAAATTCATCGGGAAAGAAAATCCATTCATTCATTCATTCATTCATTCATTCATTCATTCGTTTGTTCTTTCATTTGCTCGTTCGTTCGTTCGTTTGATCGCTCATCCGTCCGTAACCGTCTGTTTCTTGTTTACTTGCTTGCTTGCTTCCTACCTTCATTCATTCATTTCGCGATCTGCATTGATTGAATCTCAACATTACACAATTTCCAAAAGCACGGTAATCATGGCCGAAAGGTCCAAAACTACAGACCAGCCTACATATTAACTCATTCGAGACGTGCCTCCTCCGGATACGCGGCGTATGTCTCGAATGAGTTAACCTATTCACTGCCAGAGGTCGCAATATTGAGTTTCTGAAATCTGTTTTAATTCAACACAACAATACCCAGACATCGAGAGAACGTGCACACAAAGAGATGTCCGCAGGTGGCATAGATCCTCATGAGCCCCCGCAACTGCGGGGGCTCATGCGTATCTGTGCCTCTTGCATTTGTGTTCCCGACAGTGAAGGGGTGAAACGGTGCTGTACCGGACTGTAATAAGAAGACTTTGGTCCAGTGAGGTTGAAATGCGGTCTGCTTTGACTGACCAGTAACGTTATGCAGACTACACACACAAAGTAAATCACGCCACCACAATCACAGCAGCACCAAACACCGAGTCCGAGATAAGTCACTATTCGCACGAGATATCGCGCAGGTAACTCGCAACCGCTTGCGCTACTGCGAGGTCAAGTCCCTTTGAGGAGCAAGCTAAATTCTAAATATGTGGTACTATATGTGCTATATAGAGTAGCGCACCTTCATGTTTGTGTATGTATGTTTCTCCTGCCTACTTCATAAGTTCCGGAGAAAGACATGGGTTATATAAGAGACCTGATCCATTCTTTTTGAGGATGGAAATGATCGTCTTATTCTATACCTGCGTATTTCTCTGTGGGCTGGCGATTGGGTGCCTGATAGGTGGGGGCAGGGGATCTAACTGTTGTCTGTCCAGCGCTGTGATTCCCCTTGGTTTGCATGCAATTCTGCCAGCGCTAGCCTCACCTATCTGGTTTGTGAGTAAATTCTTCCTGGTTTTTATATTTAACCCATTCAGCAATGACGCACTACCGCGGGAGATGAGTCGACCATGATAATTCAAGGGCAGTGCCAGATTAGCTTGGCGCCTGTCGGCGCCAAGCTTATCTGGCACTGCCCTTGAATTATCATGTTCGGTCCATCTCCTGTAACTGGTGCATAGTCATTAGATGACGCCTCCAAAATTTGGGAAATACGGCCGTCGGGTTGAATGAGTTAAAGCAGTAAAGGGATTTGATTTGATTATATTTGATTTGATTTGATTTGATCTGAGTTGAGTTGTTGAGTTGAGTTGAGCCATAGGGGCCTGACGATGGTGCTTTGACTAAATGGCAAATCCGCTGCGCCACCGCCTCACTGGCTCAAGCCAGAATACAAGGGAGAAAAAGAAAGGCACTCGAAGCGGTGATTCACTGTGATTCCAGAGCAGTTTTTAACCCTCAAAGCATCCATCCTCCTAAAACCTCGAACTGAACAAACTTAGAAGATATTTTGCCACAAATCTATACCAACCTTGTCCGCTGATCAAAACTGATAGTTTAGTATCAAGGATTTTTGCACGGTCAAGCATCATTTTAGCAGAGGATCATTTGTTAGGTTTTAGATGTGGGCGGAAGTACGTCTCATGCTAAATTTTCATTGGTTTTTGTAACTTAGCATATCCAATGAAATTAAAACAAGAGTGCATCTTACTGTCGACATAAACGTGCACGCAGCAATCGTTTTAGGTACGTATTTCCCCCAGCCCGCAAAGCTCTACTTTAATGGAGTCTGGTTTAAACACTGCTCAGTTGTCGATATCGTTGCGAGTAATTCTCTACGACTTTAGAGTAAACACGGCAGAAACTAAATGGATGCACAGAAGTGCATAGTGGCTTCTTCAGTCACGGCACTCTACTAAAGGGTTTAACGTTGAAGTCTAGATGTTGAGAAAGAAGTCCGGGATACTTCCGGAGCTAGAATTTCGTGCGTGTGGTTCGTTTCCTCCCTTTGTATTCTGACTTAAGCTAGTGACGCGATGGCGCAGCGGATATGCAAAGCACCATCGTCAGGCCTTTATGAGTTGAGCTGAGCTGTTTTGAGTTGAGTTGACTATCATGGTCTGAACAACATGGTTTTCGTTTACAAAAGTTTGCTAAACACTAAATACGTTCTGAAACACGCAGAATACGAAATCTAGGCCAAAACAGTGATTGTTAAATGTGTCTCGACTATCACAGCGCTTCTTAAAATGATTAGTTCTTTCTCAAAAGGCCATCGGGCTGACGTCGGCTCGCGCACAGCCGTGTTCGGGTCAACGGTGGCCGACGTCGGCCCAATGGACTTTGCTCACTGGGAATGGACGGCGCCAGCCTGCGGGTTGTGGGCGACAGGAACATCTATTGCCTATAGAGTACGACCTTAACACGGATCAATTCAGAGTTACTGCATATGTGCCACTTTTGATTTTTCAGGGCGTTTCAACGGACATGCAATAGACCAAGCCCGTCTTTTTTTTTTTGTTTTGTTTTGTTTTTGCGTGGACAAATTCGTGTTAACATCTTTCCCGCTAACTTCCCTGATGTAACTTGTCAACTGCAGGAATCGATTGGAAATCAAATGGTCAACCGGACATCGACTGGTGGGTGGGTGGTGAGCACGGGGTAGGGGGCAGAGAGCGCCATTTTACTAATTAACGCCAGCGAAAGTCCACCCCCCCCCCCCGAACCCCCACGCCCGCCCCCCGGATAGAAAAGAGAGAGACGCCAGATAGCTGTGCACTACGCCGAAATTCGCTGTGCTGTAATCATTACCTGTAAACATTCAGACCTTGGGACTTCCTGCTTTGAGGAAACACAGAACATCAAAGACACGGCACTATCGGGCCATGCTAAGCAAGACGCCTAGGAGATATAGCTCCTTCATGTGAGCCCTCGCAAATACGTGGAACGATGGAGCATGGAGCCTCTCAGTGCCAAAACCCTCCGAGAACAAAGAGTAGAAGAAGCAGGCATCTTGTTACTTGACAGTGTTAACGAGCAAACCAGCAAGAGACATTGATCCTCATGGGCCCCTGAAATTGCGGGGGCCCATGAGGATCTATGCCTCTTCAAGATGGAAGATTCTCCCGTACATGTGACTCAACATCACAATACATTCAAATATGGAAACATCCTTCTTTTGAGAACGACAGGTGTAAGACGAAGCTAGCAAGAAGCATAGATTCTGGCGAGCCCCCTGCAAATGAGATGTCACGAGGATCTGTGCCTTTTGCAAACGGATGTCTCCCTAGCACTGTATTCAGACTTCTCCACAAATTGCCGGGGTCCATGAGGATCTACACGTCTTCTGGACAGGACGTGTGGTCTGGGCTTTTATCCACATTACAAGACGTTCAAACCTCTAGACTTCCTGCGAGGGACATAGACCAAGGTGAATCCCAGCACACAGCGCGGAAGCTAAGGCATTGAAGATCTGTGCATTGTGCAGACAGAACGTGTGTCTTAACACTCTTAACCAACGTCACAAGATATTCGCTCCTTCGGGCTCCTTGAGAGGAACATAGATAAAGGTGAATGGCGCACAGTGCGTTGATGCGAGCTCATGAGGATCTACGCTCCTTACAACTGAACGCGTGCCCAAACATTGTAATCAAGCATTCTCCTCACAGCCTAGTGTCTTACCTGGTCGGCAAAACATGAAAGGGCAGCAAGGAACAGGTAAGTCCTGCCAAAGCCCGCGCACCTGTAGCAATCGGACCATCAAAGGCGGGACAGGGGCTTGAGGTAGCGGCGGTCACGGCTGAGGGTTTAATCACGTGGTAGCGGAATCCCGTTTGGCAGGGGACAGTTAATAAGGGCATCAGTTTGTACAGCTACTGTGATGCTGACAGAAGCTGCGAAGTCATGCGCGTGTCTAATTAACCCGTTTAACTGAAAGGCCGCATCTCCCACATTTTTGGACGTGTCGCCTATTGATTATGTACCAGTTGCAGGAGATAATTCGACCATGATAATTCGAGGGTAGTGCCAGATTAGCTTAGCGCCTGAAGGCGCTAAACTAAAAATCTGGCACTACCCTTGAATTATCATGGTCGACCAACGTCATGTTATAGGGCTTCGGAGCTAAATGAGTTAACTCTCTCATTCAGATTTTGAATCTCAAATCTTTGTTCATTCAACACCAAAGAGCCCCAGCGGCCCCCAGAACATGGATACAAAGTGGGGTCAGCAGGAGGCATAGACCCTCATGTGCCCCCGCACCTACGGTGAATCTATGCTTCTGGCAACTGGTTATCATTCACTGTGCTCCGGCAGGGATTGGGTTAAGTCTTTGCGTGTCGGTAGCGGTTTTTATCGTGATGATTCTCACAGGAGTCATCGCGAAAAAAAAAAAAAACGCTGGCGACACGACACGCAAAAAGGTTCAAATTTGATCTCTATGGAAAGTGTTCAACAGAAACATGGATCATTTGGAATATAAATATAGAAAATCAGAGACACTTCTTTTCAGAGCATCTGAAATTAACACTATAAGTTACTGTTGCTTTATCTCTTAGTTTAAAATATATTTTTAAAACCAAAACAACAACAAAGCAAAACCCAAAACCACCTCAAATACACAACATACCCGTACCAGTTATGCATGTTAAAAGCAACAGCACAAAGTTCGCTGGAAGAGATAAAGTTTGTAAAAGTATAAACAATTATAAAAATGTAATCAGCTTGAATTCCAAACCTCTCGATTTGTTTCAAGTAATGCCGAAAACGTCCCATTATTTATCAAATAAATGCACCATAAAACCCAGTTATAAACCCAGTTGT
>BTPG01000007.1:40795199-40890199 GCA_036245525.1 Semisulcospira habei
TTTCTGATTGAAGTCCCCAAAACCTCCCCCGCCCATTTAAGAAGGCGGGAGGGTGTGTGCGTGTTAAAAAGTGTCACGTGATTGCTGTGTCTGAGATTTTCGTAGATCGTGACTGACCCTCGTCGTGATCCGTGATTCGTGAAAAAATATTGTAACAAAATTATGATGGATGAAATCTTAAAGGGGCACGCCTGACCTTTTTTAATGCTTCAGTTCGCAAAAAGGTTTTACTGGGATTCAGTATACATACCCACTTACATACCACCCTATTGTCCCACCAAATGCTTTCTTTCGTCCGTTCAAAGCGAAAAGAGGTCACCGGAATCGTGTGATGAACGCCATGAAAAGATTGCTTCTGATAGGCGCTGGTAGCTGACGCCATAACTATTTTATACGACCTTAGGTCATCTGTATAATTATAACCAATCAGAGAAAAGATGGCGGATGAACCAGCGAAGAAAACAAGAAATTATCATCGACTCGCGCCGACAATGACAGACTCGGAATTGAAGAGAAGAAGGAGGAAGAGAGACAAGATACTCCTAAGTAGAACTGACATCGGACAAGGGAATATAGACATGTGGCAACGCGTAAAGCAAGAGCATGGCTTGAACGCCCATCTAAAATGTGTCCCTTTCCTGCTGAATCAGTGAGTAATCTACGGTCTTTGTCGAGCTTCCTAGTTCCGCGAGCGCTAGTGATTTTCAGAATTTATGATCTTCGGTAGACTTTATCTCTTACTGATTTCGCAAGATTTTAAATCATTTTTTTCGTATAGTTACGTGCAGAAAGTGGGTATAAATACCAATGTTCTGTTTCAATGGTGGATCGCGTTGCGTGTTTCCGAGGGGAAAGGGTCAAAGGTCAAAATATGCCCGGCACCGTGGACTCAGACTCGTCGGTTTCAGGTGCGAGTCACTGAAATAAGCCACGCCCTCGTCACGATCGTTACTAGTAAATGCTTGCAGGTTAAGCGGAACCCGCATTGTGATTTTGACAGCATAGCGAACATGAAAGGTTTATTCTACTTTTCTCGTGAAAAAAAGTACGTCAAAGGGATGCCGGAAAACATCAGTACACGTGTACACTGACAGGTGTGTACCCACACCGATGACCTCGTGACCTGCAGTATTGCAATACACTGATAGTCGGCCGGGTTCTGCCTTTGTGACGTAGGCTCATAAATATGCATATTCATTCAAAACAAGGCCGATGCAGACGAAAAATCTGCGACTCGGGCACAAAACCAATACGCCCTCCAAACAATAAATTTCGACATTTGGCCTTGTACTTATACCAAAAAGCTCTAAGACATGATAGTACACAAAGGACCCATACACATACTGTCAGTATCTGTTGCAGACAGTTTTTTGACTGTTGAGATGCTTGATCCTGGGGAAAATAACTTTATTATTGAAAGACGAAGTCTGCTTTAACTCATTATACCCCAAAACCGAAATCCCCAAATTTTGCCGTTGTCCTCTGAAGACTGCTTTGCAGTGCAGGACACAGATCGACCCTGATAGTTCAAGGGTGATGCCAGAATAGCTTGGCGCCCATAGGCGCCAATCTATTCTAGCATCACCCTTGAACTATCATCGTCGATCCATATCTTGCTGTGGTGTGTCTGGGGTAGAATGAGTTAAGAGGTGGCAGTATCCACCATTCACTACCTCGAAGAAAACTGACTGAAATGAAACTGGCAAGAGGCATAAATCTTCGTGAAGCCCGCAAATTACGGTGTTTGTGAAGATGTATGTCTCTTGCACAGACGGATAGCTTTCACGAGAATAAATTTTTAAAAAAATATTTATTTATTTATGTTTCTATTTATTTATTTGTTTATTTTATTTAACAAACGTTAATAACATTAAGAATTTCACATTGAATTAACCTTTTCTAACAAATACTATTCACAGAAAGCCCGTAGAGCACGTATGTAGTCTGTTCGTGTTTAACTCATTCAGCCCGACGGCCGTATTTCCTAAATTTTGGAGTCGTCATCTAATGACTACGCACAGTCGCAGGAGATGGATCGACCATGATAATTCAAGGGTAGTGCCAGATTAGCTTGGCGCTGACAGGCGCCAAGCTAGTATGACACTACCCTTGAATTATCATGGTCGACACATCTACTGCTGTAGTGCGTCAGGGCTGAATGGGATAATCATACCAAGTTTATGTTTGTACTTGCTTTCTTTCGCTGTTCGATGTTTAGCTTGTGTACCGATAATCTTCTTCTTCTTCTTCTTCTTCTTCTTCTTCTTCTTCTTCTTCTTTTTCTGTTAGTGCTAATTTTGCAGGATAAGGACTTCCAGCTCTCGCTGATTTCGTCGAGGGGGGAGGGGGGTGGGTGGGCCAGGGGGGGTGGGGGGGGGGGATAGGGGTCTATGTTCTGTCTGGTCGTCCCCGATGCCCGCGCATCATTTTGTACTCGTCCCTTCGTCATGCCCGTCTTTTTCTTTCTCGAACACTCTTTATATGGACAGCCCGGTCTCCTCTATAAATGCTGCCGTGCGCCGCAGGTCCTCCAGGCCTCCATAGAGCTTGAGGGACACCTCTGTCTCCTCCGGCCAGTGTCTCCGTTTAAGGGTTGTGAACGTGGGGCAGGTCTTTAGCACGTGGTCTGTTGTCATGGTACCAGAGTTGCGTGGGCACTGGTCTGACTGGCCAATTCCAAACTTGGTTGTGGAGATGCCAGTTCAGTTTGTTATGGCCGGTGCGTAGTCGGAAGATAACTACCAGCTCAGGTCTGATCAGTAGGTGATGACCATCTGTTTTGTTATAGCTGGGGTGTTCTCGCTGCCACTTTGTTTTCTGCTTGTTTTTGATGATACACTTGGCTTCTGCATATGACGTTGTTTTGTCTTCTGATAATATGAAATCTGTTTCATTCAAACAGTACAGAAGCTTGTGATAGCTATCCCAATCCCGAACATACGTCACTTCGTTTTCACTGCCAGTGCTCACACACTGTGTTTTGGGAATCATTGTAAATTCAACGTCAAAAATCCCCAGCTGTCAAAGGAACGTTTATTCAAAGTGGTTTCAGCAAGAGGCATAGATCCTCATGAGCCCCCGCAACTGCGGGGGCTCATGATGATCTGGGCCTCTTGCAGTTAGGTAGTGTTCATTTTTCCTCAGCAGCTAAAGGGTTAGAACACCATAGAAATTAACACCAACTTACTGAGAAACATAGATAAGCAAGAAAAACAGATTCCTCATGACTCCCCAGCAAACTGCTTGGGCTCATGGTGGTCTGTTTCTCTTGCAGCAGGAGAGCATTTGCCAGTGGGAAAAAAAAAATACGCTTGAATGTCACAGTCTAGTTGAAGGACGCTGGAAATGAAAGTTTTGCCACGCTCCGTCAATCTCCGAGAAGCCTCTCTGCCCACTTCCGGAGGAGAGATAAACCACCGGAGCTGTCGGAGTTGTCTGTCGTGGGTTCGCCTGGTACGCGCGCACTTCAGTCCAGTGAAGCATCCCGCGCAAATGATACAGGAGACTGAGACCACCACTGCAGAACCTGTTTTGATGGACCACCCAGATAAGAGACCACCTGTTATTAAAGACCATCATTTAGGTGGCTGTAGCCACCTAAATGATGGTCTTTAATGACAGGTGACACTTTTTGCCCTGTGCTACTTCTCTTTTACATAAAACAATACTTGATAATTATAGATTCATAGGCATAGATTCATATGACCCCCTGTGTCTGCTTAGTCTTGTGTCAGTCCATATTTTTTTAATGGATGTCATAAAGTAAAACAACAAGATGAGAATTTCATCCCAAAATCTACCGTACTGTTTGGAGCTCAGATGCGTTTATCTTTAAGGAATATTCAGAGTTGTTCATATTTTTAGGCTTATTGTGCTGATGCATTTCCCTCCTCTCTAAGCCAACCTCTGATCAACTCACACGTCGGCGCACACCAATAAAGACGGCCGGGACACACGCGCTTCCCGCCATTAGTACGCTCTGTGTGCTCGTGTAGCGACAGGAATTTATCTCCTTCTACTCTAACCCACCCTCTGATCCACACACAATGGCACACAAAAATAAAGACAAAGACAGAGCGATTCCCGCCATTCGTACAGCTCTGTGTGGTCTGGCATAGCATATCTATTCTGAAGAAAAATCATAATAGTACGAGCAGCAAAATTACGTCACTTTAAGCTTCACGTCATGGCATCATTAGTCCCACGACGCCGTGTTCATAGTGACAACTCGATGTTATACGTCACTCATCGCAGTACTAACATTTGACGTATCATAGAATCAACTTGGCAATTTTCTTGCTGATTTTCATGCCTAGGGCTTACAGGTCACAATTTGACCTAATCCTACCCCAGGGCCGGGAGAAACAGCAGGCTTATGCAAACACTATTTATGAAAAATCATGCGGGTATTAATGAGAAGATAGTTATTTTCGTAAAAGAAAAATTAAAGTTATGTTAGCTGTTTTACAAATGACTGCGAAAAAGTGGTGCAGAAAATTGTATGATTTTCACACCTAGGTCATACAGGCCACAACTGACCTAATCGTACCCGAGCGCTGAGACAAACTGTAGGCTTATGTAAATACCGTATAAGAAAAATCATGCTATTATTAATGAGAAGATTTTTTTTCGTAAAAATATTCAATTGTTTTAATATTAACCCATATAATTCGTGAAATTAATCCCCAAATCGTGAGAAAAAAAAATTCCAAAAAATATTTAATTAACACGCAAAACGTTGTACAGGTACAATGCTGGTTGACAAACTCATTCAATATCTCCCTTTTATCTAGCTATAGGCAAAATATCTAGTAAACATAAGAAAAATTACTGACTCATGTGTGGATCAATCGGTTTTTGTGAAACGGCCATTTTCTCGAACGAACTCCAAACATCTCCAAGAGGCATAGATCCTCATGCGCTCTCCGGACGCATGAGGATCTATTCCTCTTGGAGATGCGCGCATGTTTTTTTTGTGCGAGAGAGAGAGCCGCGCGCGAGAGAGAGGATGAGTATTTATATTTAGAGTATTATGTCAGTGTCTGCGTGGTGACGGAGTTGCCTCTTTTACGTCACCGCCACTGTCTGACTTTCTCTAGAAGTCAAGGTTTTTAGTGTTTTAATTATTTCTGAAAAGAATTATTTTTTACTAAAGAAGTTAAAAGGATACAAAGCTGGCTAACGAACTCATCCAATGTCTTTCTCCAAACTAGCTACATGCAAAAGTTCAAGTAAATATGACAACAATTACGGACTCTAATCTGGGTCAACCGACTTCCTATAAACGGTCGTTTATGTCTTCAATAGAGACATGCAATTAAGCCTACAATATGTTTGGAGGCTCTCTTAGCCACCCACTTAAGAAAGTATTTCGCCAAGTTTCAAGCCTGTGTATACAGAACTATCGGAGATTCTCTTGTTTACATACATACGCACACGCATACATACATACATATTATATACATGTATACATACATACATACAGACAGACATTTAAACGCACATACATACGCTTCGCGCCAAATGTACTTTTAGCAGCGAGGTTAGCGTAACTAGACATGACGTAATTGTTATCTTGTTACTTCAATTGTTAGAGGTTTAACCTGCCCGCCTTTGACATCATGGACATGCTATTAAATTCGTCCCACCGCGACCCGTCCTAAATAGCTCAGGCGGTTAAACGTCGGAGCAAGAGAGCGAAAGGAATCGCCGGGTCGTGGGTTCGAATCCCGTCCCGGCCCCGGTAGCTGGACTCACAATCCAGGGGAAAAAAACGGATTTGTTCAACAGCATGTCCGTTGAAAGGTCCTGGTAAATCAAAGTGGCACAGTTGGAGTGCGCCTGAGTTGATCAGTGTTCAGGTCGTACTCCATAGGCAATAGATTTCCCTGTCCCCCATAACCCGCCCGTCAGGGCCGTCCATGATCACCTCGGTGCTGTGGACCTTAAACCCGAACTAACCAACCTAAAAAGTCCCTTCTATAAATAGAAGAGAATTAAAAAACAATGATGCAAAAACAACATAACAAATTCTGGGGACATGAGTGATTTGCAATCCTAGTCAGCAACTTTACAATCGAGAAAAGCGCTGGCAACCTGTAAGGCAAACAGCAATTGAGATATTATATACTGACGAGCAAAAGAAATGCGACAATTTTGGACTCATCTGAAATACTTTTCCAAAAATGCCGCATTTCTTTTGCTCGTCAGTATAGAAAATATATGTTGAAAGGTTCTGGTGGATCAAAGTGGCACAGTTGCAGTGCGCTTGAAGTGATCAGTGTTCAGGTTGTACTCCGTAGGCAATATTTGCACTCGTTTCCCACAATCCGCTGTTTATTGCTCTTGTGGCGTGGAAGTTAAACCGACCAACCAGTCCCCTTAAAAAATAAAATAAAGCAACCGAACAAGCAACCAGTCAGAAATACATGTAGGTAGCGTTAGCTTTCAGTCTGTTTGTTCACGCTTCATTCAATGTTGGCACGACAAGAAATGACAATCGCCATTTACGTAATTTTTGTCTGAAATAAAATACAGTAATCAAACATGTTTAACAGAACCTGTTTGCGTAAGCCATAGATCCTCATGGTCCTTCACAGGCTGTATGGGCTTAAGAAAACCCATGTCTCCGTTTCGTTAAATGTAACTCCTTTACAACCTGCGGGCAAAAATCGTGTCTCTAAATTTATCACAGATCTATTTGTGATAACTATGTTTGCCTCAGCAACTGACACCAGCACGTGGCATAGATCTTCATCAGACCCGCATTCGCGGGGGCTCGTGAGGATCTATGCCTCTTGCCTGTGGGAGTTGCCATCTATTTTCCAGCAGAGCAGGGGTTATGTTTTGCATTTGGCTGAGCTCGTGGGGTGTAAATGTTCAGACTACCAAGGGTGATCATCCTGATTAAAATCTAGGGCCCGTAATCCGTTAATGTTCCGGACAGGATGTGCTGATAGATTTGTCCTCCCTGTGTCATTTTCCAACTCACACCTACGCAGCCGCCTCAAACGTCTTTCAAGACAAATGTAAGATAATTTCACAGCCCCCTGTCGACCCGTCTTTCTCTCGCAAACATTTGCTCCCTGCCCCACTCCTGTAACAGGGGTTCATCTACAAGACACAAAAATACTCAAGAGCCTCACAGTCTGTGTAGGTGATGAGTATCTATGCGGCCTTTCGCTAAACATGTGTCTGTAAATTTCCTCCAAAGAAGAAATTCAGTTCACAATACTGAGGCTCAGTCTGTGTCATGCCCTCACATTTGTTCGAGTCAGGACTGAAATGATTTATCTGCAAGAGGCATAGATCCTCATGAGCCCCCGCGACTGCGGGGGCTCATGAGTATCTATGTCTTCTTCCTGACACCTGCATTTATGTTCACTCGAGGTAAGAAATGATTTAATGTTCAGCTGATGATACGCTTACTGTGCATAATACCCCAACATTAGGTTCTAGTCTGGCCTAGCAGGGATCCCGGATACCGCGAACAAAATGTACAGTTTCGGCCCAAAGAGCTTGTTAGAGAGAGATTAGATGTCTGTTTTGGCCATTAGAGTCCCGCTGCTTTGTGACGACAAAATGGCCAGCAGTGTTCGGACAATGGTGAAAATGACCTGTACACTGTCAACGAGGTGTCACAGTTTCGCTGACTTTGCGGTCCTTGGAGTGGCGGTTGATCCGTAAGGAAATAGATAAACTTTGGGTAACTCTGCCCTGTGAAGAGAAAAAGACACAAGTCAATTTGCGTGAAAAGTTAGATATTCATTGTAATACAATGAAAATCTCGCTATTCACGAAATGAACTTTCTGTCGTTTGAGTTCACGAGCAGCCGGTATTGGATATAAGAACATTTTTGTTAAAAGCGAGATTTTTATTGTAAGTCAGTGAACATCTCGCTTGTCACAAAATGGACCAATGTCTTTTGCTTTCATGAGACAGTAATAGATATAGAACGCTTTGCCATTGTCGAGTGTTGTTTTTTTTTGTTTTTTGTTTGTTTGTTTCTAAATATATGTGTCAATGAAATGTTACGTATGCAATCTTCGTCACTGGAAATGCTGTGAGAATCCGTAATTGAACAAGCGCGCAATAGACTATCGGGCCGAAGCCGGCCGCAGTGGGCCCGCGCACTGTCGTGTTAGTGTAATCCACAGTCGTGCCCGGGCCCACTGCGGCTGACTTCGGTCCCGATGCCATTGGGCCCCGTGATGCTTTGAGTTTAGCCAGTCTGTTTAGAATGACCGCAGACGACATTCTTCACTTCGAAATAACGCGTGCCGCGCCGGTTACTGTTGCTGCGTTTCTGGGGTCAGTTGAATGATTGAGCTTCGTCCTGCGCCAGCCACTAAGCAAGGTGCTCCGCTTTAGCGGAGCACCTTGCTTAGTGGCTGGCGCAGGACGAAGATCACTCATGAATGCCACTGGCACCTTGGCTGAACACTCCTAAAGTCACGCCACAGATTGCGAGGATTCATTGGGGGTTTACGACCACGGCACGGGAGTGATAACGGAGGTTGTTGGTGACAGGAACAGCTATTGCCAATGGAGCACAACCTGAACACCGATCATTTGAGGCGCACTGCACCTGTAGCACCCTGATTCACCAGGACCTTTCAACAGACACGGTATTGAGCAAGCCCGTCTTTTTCTCTGGATGACGAGAGGATTGCTAGCTGTTACGGTTGCTTTTATGACCTCACCATACGAACACCCCGACCGCATACAATTTTAGGTTGCGTGTGTGGCTGATTTTAATTATCCCCGCCATCTAGGTGCCCACACTCAGTCGTCAGAAGATTTTAGGTTGCGTGTGTGGCTGCTTTGAACTACCTCACCGTCTACGTGCCCACACTCCGACTTTAGAAGATTTTAGGTTGCGTGTGTGGCTGCTTTGAATTATCCCCACGGCCTACGTGCCCACACTCCGACTTCAGAGGATCTTAACCATTAGCATTCGGAATACACCAGTGTGTGAAATAAGTGTGACTAAAATAGTGCAAAGGTGGTGCCAGAATACCTTGGCGCCTCCAGGCGCCAAGCTATTCTGGCGCCACCCTTGAACTAAAGCCATTGGTCTATATCGTTATCTTTAAGTACTATAATATAGCTTGCATCTGGCAGTGTGCAAATTTGAAGCTTTTAGCCTCAGTATGATATGAGTTAAGCTAAACGCCAAGGCCTTTCAACAGATTTTCGCAAAATAAGTCAGGCCTTTCAACTGTATACTCCACATCACCTGTGTGTCTCGCGTGGAGAAGAAAGGCAGGAATTATCGGCAGCCGTAGACAAGTGCATGTCCCGTGGATGCCTGCTAGGTCGACCTGCTGTGACGAAAATTACACCTGGAGCAACATGTCACCCTCCACTAACTGTTTGTTTGTTTTCTTCATCTGCGTGATCCATGCACATGATAAATTTGATCACCGATGATATTCTTCGCCTGAGGGTACATGTATGTATATCAATTCAGCAAGAGGCATAGATCCTAATGAGCCCCCGTTTTAGCGGGGGCTCATGAGGAACTATGTCTCTTGCAATCGGATTCGTTCAGTTTTACTCTTCTTTAATATAGTTGATCAACACTGAGGAGCTCACGAGAATCCATACTTGTCTATAGTCTCTTATCTAGATTATTTCAGTTGGAGGTAATTTGGCTGACATAATATGTCCAGTCATTGTGATCCTTAAGAGCCCATGAGCATCTATGTTCTTCTAAGACGAGCTGGCCCCAGTCTCCTATCTGTATTAATGCAGTAGGAAACATTTGGCTGTCGTACTTATTTCTAGTCATTGTGACCCTTAAGAGCTCTTGACAGTCTGTGTTCCTTTCAAACGGGCTGGTTGTACGTGTAAGATTCTTATCTAGATTAGTGTAGAAGGAAGCACATGGCTGTCATACTATTTCTGGTCACAGCGAACCCTGCTGCAAAATTGAACTGTATGTCGAAAAGAAATCTCCAACTAGTGGAGGATTTTGATAATTCATTTCAGAACAAGCACAACCCAGTGGGGAGAAGAAGTACCTTGGGCCTACGACGGCCGCAACGGACCCGCACACTGCCGTGCGCGGGCCCACTGCGGCCGACGTCGGCCAAATGATCTTGTGTGTACTGGGGGGATTTGATAATTCTTTTCAGGACAAGTGCCAGATAGCATGTCTTTTATGACACACAAAAAGCGTGCGGCGCCCCCTACTGAGAAAGCCGACGAAGCGTGACTTGACATTATAAACTGTCCTGGGGGACTGCGGGTGGGAGAGGGTGTGGAAGGGTGAAGGGGGCGGTGGAGGGGGGGGGGGGGGTGTAGCGGCGGTGTCGAAGTTTCTCAGAGTGTGTGTGTGTGTGTGTGTGTGTGTGTGTGTGTGTGTGTGTGTGTGTGGTGTGTGTGTGTTGTGTGTGTGTGTGTGTGTGTGTGTGTGTGTGTGTGTGTGTGTGTGTGTGTGTGTGTGTTGGAGAGAGCGACAGTGTTTTCAGTAATTTCTCTTCAAGGACCAGGAAGATGTACCGGCAACCACAGAAAGCAGAAAACACGGGGACTTCAATTAAGAGAGGAAACGCCTTGTATGGTCGTGTACTTGTAATCTGGGTGGACTCGACATGCATGACTCAATATCGAAATTAAATTTACTGTGGGAAAAGTGCAAAAAAAAAAGGTAGAAATACCATACACGTTTAATAAAAAAAAAATTAAAAAAAAAAGACACGCATGGCTCGCGATAAACCCATTACATCCCTGGGGCGGAGTTATAAAGTGTGCGTATTGTCCTATAAAGACACGCATGGCTCGCGATAAACCCATGGGGCGGAGTTATAAAGTGTGCGTATTGTCCTATAAAGACACGCATGGCTCGCGATAAACCCATTACATCCTGGGGCGGAGTTATAAAGTGGGCGTATTGTCGTAAAAAGACACGCATGGCTCGCGATAAACCCATTACATCCTGGGGCGGAGTTATAAAGTGTGCGTATTGTCCTAAAAAGACACGCATGGCTCGCGATAAACCCATTACATCCTGGGGCGGAGTTATAAAGTGTGCGTATTGTCCTAAAAAAACACGCATGGCTCGCGATAAACCCATTACATCCTGGGGCGGAGTTATAAAGTGTGCGTATTGTCCTAAAAAGACACGCATGGCTCGCGATAAACCCATGGGGCGGAGTTATAAAGTGTGCGTATTGTCCTATAAAGAGACGCATGGCTCGCGATAAACCCATGGGGCGGAGTTATAAAGTGTGCGTATTGTCCTATAAAGAGACGCATGGCTCGCGATAAACCCATGGGGCGGAGTTATAAAGTGTGCGTATTGTCCTAAAACGGCACGCATGGCTCGCGATAAACCCATTACATCCTGGGGCGGAGTTATAAAGTGTGCGTATTGTCCTAAAAAGACACGCATGGCTCGCGATAAACCCATGGGGCGGAGTTATAAAGTGTGCGTATTGTCCTATAAAGACACGCATGGCTCCCGATAAACCCATTACATCCTGGGGCGGAGTTATAAAGTGTGCGTATTGTCCTATAAAGACACGCATGGCTCGCGATAAACCTATTACATCCTGGGGCGGAGTTATAAAGTGTGCGTATTGTCCTATAAAGAGACGCATGGCTCGCGATAAACCCATGGGGCGGAGTTATAAAGTGTGCGTATTGTCCTATAAAGACACGCATGGCTCGCGATAAACCCATTACATCCCTGGGGCGGAGTTATAAAATATGTGTATTGTCCTATAAAGGTTAAATTATAGATTACAAGCCAGATCAAACATTTCAGTTCAAGGGTGGTGCCAGAATAGCTTGGCGCCTCATGCGCCAAGCTATTCTGGCACCACCCTTGAACTATCATAGTCGAATGTATTTCCATCAATAGTGTGTGTATCAGGATGAAAAGGTTAAAAGTAAACTTACAGTGTTAACAGTAGGATTAACATGTAAATCAAACCTTGACATGCTCGACTTGAAGTATAAAATCAGACACGTATTTATTACAATTAATACAAATGGCAAAGTACAAACAAACAGAAAATACAGAAAAAAAAGGTTCGTCATGTCGCTGGATGTGTGTATGTGTGTGCGCGCCCGCGTGTGTGTATGTGTGTGTTTGTTTGTCTGTGTGCGTACCTCTTTCTTTTTATGAGATGTGAGCTGTAACAAGATTATCCCTCTTGAATCGTGTGTGCGTGCGTGCGTGCGTGCGTGCGTGCGTGTGTGTGTGCGTGCGTGCGTGTGTGTATGAAACAGTTAGGGAGAGATCTTCTGATCTTCCTGCCGTTTTCATTCTTATAACTTCATTCCCTTGAGCTATCACGGTCTAGGTTCACCTCTGATTCAGACATAAAGCTTCGAAATTTGAAAGCGACAGTGTTTCGTCTAAAACAACGTAGTTGATTGAGTTTACGCTATTCCGAATGACAGAGTCTAACATGAAAAAAAAAGCGACTCAGTTTCAGCATCTACAATTATTGTTCAGATGAAGGAGACTTTATGGCAGGCTACTCAAACTGAGACGAGCACAACCTTGTGGCTATATTTTTCGCTGGTCTGTGATCTGGACCTTACGTTGTAGAGTCGTTAGCTCCAAACCACAGACTAGAGGACAAGATAGACAAGTTAAACTATTCAAAGCAAGGTCCCCCCCCCCTCCACACACACACACACACACACACACACCCTCCCGACTGCTTTAATAAGATCTTTACTAATTTAACACACACACACACACACACAAACACACACACACACACACACACACACACACACACACACACACACACACACACACAAACCAAACACAAACGTAGCCTTCCGAGGAACATCAGTGGATACAAAGCGGTATCAGCAAGAGGCATAGATCCTCATGAGCCCCCGCGAATGCGGGTGCTCATGAGGATCTGTGCCTCTTGCAGTTGGGTGTAGCTTGTCGCGTTCAGCAGTAAAGGGGTTATGTAAGTCAGACCCGAACGGCGCTTGACTTGAGCTATCACGGTCTAGGTTCACCTCTGCGTCAGACAGAATGCTTGGAAATTTGAAAGAGACAGTGTTTCGTCTAAAACAACGTAGCTGATTGAGTTTACGCTATTCCACAATGACAGAGTCAACACAGATCCTTTCTCCCAAATCTCAGTGTTGTTGCTTTTCAATGGCTCGTGCGTGATTCGCCGGCAATACCCAGTTTGCCTTTCACATGACCCCTGACCCGGAACCACTCCCATTGCTTTTACACTCTTCAGTTTTGGAGTGGCAAAAAGTTGAAAATCAGCGACGGTATTTGTTTTAGCGGCACGTAGATTGTTTTTACTGCTGTCCAGTTTATTTAATTTAAGCCGGCCTAAGTCTTTGATCAAAACTCTAAAATCTGACTCTCTTTGAGAATGTTAACGAAGGCAACCGTTATCAGCAAGAGGCATAGATGTTCATGAGCCCTTGCTGAAGCAGGGGCTCATGAAAATCTATGCCTATCGCACATGAAAGGGTTGTCTTCATTTAAAGCTGCATTAATCTCCAATCCAAACCTACGTGACTTTGTATTGTTGACACTATAATAAAAACAGATCTACGCCAAAAACAGTCGTATACATTCACAGGCCCGTGCGACTTCATGGGCTCATGAAGATCTGTGCTTCTTGGAGATGCAAAGGATTTGTTGATAAGCTAGTATACCTCAATGTCTGCACGCTACACGCTTGTTTGATTGAGTGGGATCAACGTCCCATACACCCAACGTGGGCCTCCTCAAGGCGAGATTAAGAAGAGATATCAGTTACTTGTAAAGGTCTCTTCAAACTCATTTTTACGTGTATACTGGTGATTTAACTTTTGGTGCTTTTTATTCTTGACTTTGTCTTATTTTAAACTTCTTTTTTTTTTCTTCTTCTTCTTTTTTCGTTATGTCGGTCCTTTTAGCTTGTGAATATGGACGGAACACACCAAAAATGTTTACTGTTGAAGAAATATAGGTCCATTTCTTATGGTTTATCGCCTTGCCTTGCCATGTCCTGGACTAGTCAAGTTCTGTCTCGTCTTGCCTTGCTTTGTCTTGCCTTGTCCTGTACTTGTCAAGTTCTGTCTTGTCTTGTCTTGTCTTGTCTTGTCTTGCCTTGACTTGTCCTGTACTTGTCAAGTTCTGTCTTGTCTTGTCTTGCCTTGCCTTGCCTTGTCCTGTACTTGTCAAGTTCTGTCTTGTCTTGCCTTGACTTGTCCTGTACTTGTCAAGTTCTGTCTTGTCTTGTCTTGCCTTGCCTTGCCTTGTCCTGTACTTGTCAAGTTCAGTCTTGTCTTGTCTTGTCTTGCCTTGCATTGCCATGTCCTAGACTTGACAAGTTCTGTCTTGCCTTGCATTGCCTTGCCTTGCTTCGTCTTGCCTTGTCCTGTACTTGTCAAGTTCTGTCTTGTCTTGTCTTATCTTGTCTTGCCTTGCCTTGTCCTGTACTTGTCAAGTTCTGTCTTGTCTTGTCTTGCCTTGCCTTGTCCTGTACTTGTCAAGTTCTGTCTTGTCTTGTCTTGCCTTGACTTGTCCTGTACTTGTCAAGTTCTGTCTTGTCTTGTCTTGCCTTGCCTTGCCTTGTCCTGTACTTGTCAAGTTCAGTCTTGTCTTGTCTTGTCTTGTCTTGCCTTGCCTTGCCATGTCCTAGACTTGACAAGTTCTGTCTTGCTTTGCCTTGCCTTGCTCCTTGTCTTGCCTGTCCTTGCCTTGCCTTGTTATTGTATTGCTTTTCCTTATGTTGCCTTTCCTTGCTTAAGTTGCTATGTCCTTGGCTTGGCTTGCCTTGTCCATATGTTGCATTTCCTTGTCTAGAGAGTTGCCTTGCCTCGCTTTGCTTTGCTTTGCCTTGCCTTGCCTTGCCTTGCTTTGCTTTGCCTCGCCTCGCCTCGTCTAGTCACGTCTTGTCAAAAGAAATCTATTATGTTTTATGTCAAATTATTGTTGTGTCAATGTGTCCACCATGACAGCTCAGGAGTGGCACCTGATCAGCCAAGGGTGTATCTTAAAATAGTGCAACGTTAGAACAAAGATCATACATAGTCCTTTATCTTTAAAAAAAAAAAAAACACCAAAAAACAACAACAACAAACTTTCATTGTTTTCTTACTGACCCATTGACGTGTTCGTAGTGCTCAGCTGACACGTATATCGTGCGCAGTAGAGATTCTCAAAGTGCTTACTGCTTGACTCTGTAGGTGAAAATGATATCCGATTGCGTCATGACCTCTCGAAAGTCAAGTTTCTTGGGACACGGCGCTACGACCGGAACAAGCTAAATCTGTCGACTTAGAACGCTAAATACTCGACTGACAACAAGAGTCAGCCAGGACAACATGACAACAAAGAACACAATAATCTGCAAGAGGCATAGATTCTCATGAGCCCCCGCTATTCGCGTGGGCTCATGAGAATATATGCCTCTTGCTGGAATCACTTCTATATGTGTTACTCGTCCGTGGAAAGTGCTTGACAATTTAGAGAAGAGATGTTCCGATAATGTAGAGGACTGCTACCAATATATTCCAATACTTCATCACAGTTTGAGCACAAAGGTCTCCAGCATTAGAGGAACACTGATAAAGATCTGCCGTTTGAAGACGAAAGACAGTAAGTCCAACTTTTCGAAAAGGGGAGACTATCATGTTCAATGTATTATCGTGAACATTTAGATTTTCCCCCGAAAAAGATAATTACTGTCTTTTGCTTTCACAGAGCAAAAATATGATACGATATCCCATACCCCCTACATCTAACACAGGTATACATCATATGAATAGTCTTAGGTCTGTCCTTTTCTAAGATGCAAACTTTCTCATGAAGCATAGAGTCAGTTTATGCGAGAGGTATATTGATCATCACAAGCCACAGAGGATTCGAGAATTCGTTTATTCACGATGCATATGATCATCTTTAGGGGTAGAGGGGGGGGGGGGGAAGAGAGATGCTGGGACTCATGAGGATCTATGCCTCTTGCAGGTGGTGAATTTTGTGACACAGGTAAATATCCACCCCATATACACCCCGATAAAACATCCACCCTGTCCAGTAATGTGCTTAGTCGTCAGCTAGGGCCCGGTAGTTTATGGCTGACATCTGACACCCGTGATCTACCCACCCGCTGCGCAAATGGCCCCCGGGCGGACGTCGGCCGCAGTGGGCCCGCGCACAGACGTGCGCGGGCCCAGTGCGACCGATGTCGGCCTGGCGGTCTTTTGCGCAGCGGCCATAACACTCCCGGGACCCCTACTCCGCCCTAACATCTAGTTCCCACCCTCTTTGGCGTAACACGCACAGGCAGTTGAGGAAAAAGGGACAGTTTTATTCAACTGTTCATTCGTTCATTTGTTTTGTTGGTTCGTTCGATCATTCATTCATTCGTTTCTTGGGTTCGTTTGTTCGGCTATGTATTCATTCACGTTTTTGTGTGTGTGTGTGTGTTTTTTTTAATTTTTATTTATTTATTTATTTATTTATTTATTCATTTGTATATATATTTTTTTATTATTGATTCAGAATGGATAGTTTCTCTCATTCGTTCGTTCGTATATAAATCGTTCCTTTGTCTGAACTTCCGTCCGTTCGCTTTTTCGTTCGTTGGTTTGTTTATTCACGCTTGCAGAATTGAGTTGCTTTCATTCATTTGTTCGTTCGTTAGTCCGTCCGTCCGTCCTTTTGACTGACTGACGGATGGACGGACGGACGGAAGGACGGATGGACCAACTCACTGACTGACTGATTGACTGACCGACTGACTCACTGACTGATTGACTGACTCACTGTCTCATTCATTCATTCATACCATTCATTCACACACACATTCATTTGTTCGTTTATTCATTCATTCATTCATTCATTCATTCATTCATTCATTCATTCATTCATTCATTCATTCACACATTCATTCACACATTCTTGTCGTATATATGTTGCGACCTGCACGGTGTTAACCTCACAAGGGAAACCATCTTCTTAGTGGCTGTCTATGTAAGCAGTCAATGTCTGCTGCTAAGGTATTGGAAATTATTCAGCCATCTTACAGGCTACAGATTATTTCGTCGCGAATGAGTTAGTTGTTGTTACGGGCGACGCTACGAGTATTTAGGTCTACAAACTTTAGGTTTGGTTTTGCGCTTGACACTCAGTGAAAGATCGTTAAACGTTTTCAAATTGCACGATTTTACGTCAAGTGCCTGTGAAAACAAAAGCTCCAATACACTCAACAGCAAAAAAAAAATAAAACCTGCAAGAGGCACAGATCCTCATTATCCCCGGCAACTGTTGGGGCTCATAAGGACCTATCCCTCTTGCCATCTGTAATACCAATGCCCTTCAGCTAAAGCTCTCATACACATTTCTCGCAAGGCCCAATAGCATGTTTTCCTCAACAAGAGGAGATGACTAGGTGCTCGATGTGCGACGTTACACAGCCATACCCCCCCCCCCCCCCACCATCACACACACACACACACACACACACCATCTCCCCCCCCCCTCCTCCTCTTTTTCCCAACCCACCCGAGAAACGGGTACACACCCGTTTGCCCGACCACAGATGAGTCAGACGGGATCAGGGGAGTTGTTTTAGTTGTTTAAGTGCATGTATTACGTTTTACGGCGTGCTAAGGTTTTCCTCGCAGTGAACTAGAATGCGGAAAACAAAATCTGAAGCATTTTCCTTGAATTAATTCGAACTGGTAACACAATATAATTATGATTTCATATGTCCATGTGAGAAGAGAATTATTATGAAATAAACCAGTCTGATTTTGTTGAATTATTTTTTGTCAGTATCGTATCGATGTTGATATGAAAGACATGAAAGTTTTTGTCTACTTTCTGTTATATTTAAAAAAAAAAAACATCTTGTACTTTGTTTCATTGCAAAGGACAAGTTGTAAGAGAGATTCTTTAAGCCTAAATCTCTGTCTGCCCTTCTAAAAGAAAGTTTATTCAATTCAGTTCCGTTTAAACCCTTTTGAACTGACAGCGGCCACACAGTATCTCTTGGAATCCAGGTAATATTAACCCCTTCAGTTCCAGTCGACGCAGACTCTGTTCCTGCAGTTTTCGTTAACTCATTCTGCCCCAGACACACCACATCAAGATATAGATCGACCATGATAGTTCAAGGGTGATGCCAGAATAGCTTGGCGCCTGTGGGCGCCAAGCTGTTCTGGCATCACCCTTGAACTATCATGGTCGATCTGTGTCGTGCACTGCACTGCAGTCTTCAGAGGACAACGGCAAAATTTGGGGAGTTCGGTCTTGGGATACAAGGAGTTAATTAATGCAACACCAGAAAACTCTAGCTGTCCCAGGGACGCGAATTCAAAGTGGTGTCAGCAAGAGGCATAAATCCTCATGAGTCCCCGCAACTGCGGGGGCTCATGAGGATCTATACCTCTTGCAGTTGGGAGGCATTCAATTTTTGTTTCGGCACTAAATGGGCTCCGGGCCAGATGTACGAAAATAACATAGACCAGCAAAGAGCATTGAAAATCCCCCTCATCTGCCACATACCGGTTTAGGTAGGAGACAGAGAAACCATGACTACAGGTGAATATGGCACTACAGAAAGTTGAGCTATCATGGTTAAGGTTTCGTTTGCAGCGGACGACTGACAACAATGAACGGGAGCGATTGTCCCGTACATAACCGGCTTCTACAATTAGCATGAACAATGCCTCGAACATCTCCAAGATGCATTGACTCTTGGAGATGTTTGGAGTGTTGTTGATGCTTATGGAACAAGCTGGTTACGCGCCGCGATTTCACTCGCGTTCGTTGTTGGTGAAACGAAACCTTAACAATGTCGCTTCTCTATCAGGGCTGAAAAGGTTAATTGGCTACAACAACGAAACATCCATCAACAACAACGACGACGACAACACCAATGACGACGAAGAAGACGACAACGACAAATATAAATGACAGCAGCAACAACGACGAAAACAACCCAAAGACGACAACGACAATGATAACAACAAAAGCATCAACAAAAACAACAGCAGCAACAGCAACAAAAATAACAGAGAGCAACAACAGCAGCAAAAATAATAACAACAGGAACAAATCAACACAACATTCTTCCATGCGATTGTTTCTTCATTTTTCTTACTAAAGCGCTTTCTCCTTAAACGTCCTAGTTTCAAATTTGAGAAAGACAAATTGCTTACCGATAGAGTTGCCAATCACGACAAAACGCGCAGGTGATCCGGCCAGGTAAATTAATGAACTCAGGTAATCTCCAGGTACGCGAGTTGTCTACCGTTGCCGCGAGTTGTCTACCGTTACCCCGTCTATAGCACGACATCTCAGCTAGAAATAATATTGTGACATTATTTTCCTTTAACCTTTTCACTACCGATAGACACAGCGACCTAACACCCAAATGAAAGAGACATAGATCCTCATGCGCCCCTGCAATTACGGAGGCTCATGAGGATCTATGCCTCTTGCTGACGCAACTACCTCATGGTCCTTGGAGGTTGGTTCTCTTTGGCGTTCATTTCATACGGATTTCAGAAACTTGTTCTGCAAACCACTGGTAGTGACCGGTGAAGGCGACACAACTGTAGATGGAAGGGTTTTGATAGTTAAAGGGCAGTGCTAGATTAGCTTGGCGCCTTTCCAGGCTCCAAACTAATGTGGTGCTACCCTTCAACTATCATGGCCTGTGCATTTCGTAGGCATGCAGGTTTTGGACACGTCGCAATGTCGTGACAAGGCATCGCTATGTGTAACTTTGTCAAACACAAACAGGCATGAATACACACACACACACACACACACACACACACACACACACACACACACACACACACACACACACACACACACACACACACACACACAACACAACACAACACAACACAACACAACACAACACACATACATACACACACACACACACACACACACACACACACACACAGAGGCAAGCACACACAAACGAAAGCACACACACAAACGCACGCACGCACACACACACACACACACACACACACACACACACACGCACGCACACACACACACACAACCATCTCTCCTTCTAACCGAACCCCCACCCCCAACCTCACCACCTACCCACCCAACCAACACACACACACACACACACACACACACACACACACACACACACACACACACACACACACACACACACACACACCAAAATCGTAAACCTCACTCAAGCTTGTCAAATCCGGTAACAGATTACTCAAAACCCTCGAGGCATTCAACAGGATACTGCTATTTATCCTTTTACTGGGAAATATTTTCATGAGTCTTTGTTTTCCTGCCTATAACCCCGTCGTCAATTCTAAACGAAGAGACTTAACTCAGTCAGCCCGGCGCACGTATTTCTCAAATTTTGGAAGCGTCATCTAACGACTATGCACCAGTTGCAGGAGATACAATACAATACAATACAATACAATACAATACAATACAATACAATACAATACAATACAATACAATACAATAATACTTTATTAATCCCTCACGGGGAAATTCACTGTCTGCCCATACAACACATGGCATCATCAATCACTCATTTTTTTTTTAATCTACCATGATAATTCAAGGGTGGTGCCAGATTAGTTTGTCGCCGACAGGCGCCAAGCTAATCTGGCACTACCCTTGAATTATCATGGTCGACCCATCTCCTGCTGCAGTGCGCCAGGACTGAGTGGGTTACATAGTGCGATGGGGGAAATTAAAAGCTGCTATTTCAAATGACGGTACTCAAACTTCAGAGGCAGAAAATTAACCCTTTTAGCCCCAAGGTCCCATTTCTCAAATTTTGGAGGTGTTGCCTAACGACTATGTACCAGTTGCAGGAGTTGGATTGATAATGATAATTCAAGGGTAGTGCCAGATTAGCTTGGCGCCTGAAGGCACCAAGCTAATCTGGCACTACCCTTGAATTATTGTGGTTAGGCCATCTTCTGTTGTAGGGATCCGGGGCGAAAATGGTTAAAACAGTCTTTTTGTGCGGACATTTTGTGATTTTGGTCGTATAACACGCTGACATACTGCTGTCGAAATCCCCTTATCTGGAAATCCAGACCAAAAGCTAACTGCCAAGCTTCCAAATTCTAAGAAAATACGTAACAAAGAAGTAAACACGATTAGAACGGGCAAGTACAGCACAGGTTATAACAAGAACTGTTCTGCAATTGACCTTTCTGAAACGTTTCTCTCTTTTTTCTAATTTTTATTGTTGTCTGAAAATGTCTTTACCAATTACGGAAGTATAAAATGTCATATGAAGACCACATACAAGTTCACAGGACAGATGGACCATGATAGTTGATTCAAAGATTGGTGCTAGCCAGAAAATCCTGGTGCCTCTAGGCCTCTAGGCGCCAAGCTTTTCTGGCGAGCACCAACCTTTGAATAAACTATCCTAATCGACACATTTCGTAGCTCAACAGAGCGTCAGGGTTAGATTAACGCTTTCTCTGCCGAGAACAATTGAACACGACTCAGCTGCAAGAGGTAAAGATCCTCATGAGGATCTAAGCCTCTTCCTACAGCCGGTGCTTAGCCATGTTTATCTGACAGCTGGGGATCTCTGACGTTGAATTTACAATGACTTGAGAAGCGTAATCTGCGTCCACTGGCCGTGAAGAGGTTAACACACTGGAAACGTGCTTCATTAAGGTAAGCGGCAATCAGCCGTATACCCGCATGCGGCACGACTCGACTGTGTTAACCCGTCAGCTATTTCTTTTTTCTTTTTTCTTTATTCTTTTCTGGAACACCTGCAATGATGAACCAGCGTACTCAAATTTGCTGGCGTTTGTTTTGGCTTATGATTTGCATGGCAGAATATGCAAGTGTGCGCGTACACAGAAAAAGGACATATTCCCAGTTTTTCCTGCGAAAAGCAAGCTAATAATGCCAAATGTTTGAGTCATTCTGGGACGGTTACCTCCCTCGACAAAAGGGAGGTAAGAAGATGTGTCAGTTATCCTGTGTTTATTGGTTAACAAACTGTCCGCACATAACGCCTAATAGCTGCAGTAAGATTATATCATGGCTTAAAATGTACTACCGTGTCGTAAACTGCACTGCGCAAAAGACATGCACTAAATCGCACAGTTGTTTACAACCTTGTGTTTTAAGTCCCTTCTATTTATAGAAGGGACGTTTTAGGACGGGTCGCGGTGGGGCGAGTTTAATAGCATGTCCATGATGTCAAAAAGGCGGGCAGGCTGAACCTCTCACAATTGAAGTAACAAGATAAAAATTACGTCATGTCTAATTAAGCTAACCTCGCTGCTGAGCGTACATTTGGCGCGAAGAGCCGTATGTCCGTATGTATGTATGTATGTATGTGTGTGCAGATGTATGTAAACGAGAGAATCTCCGATATTTCTGTACACACCAGCTGGAAACTTGGCAAATACTTTCTTAAGTGGGTGGCTAAGAGAATCTACGAGCATATTCAGTGTAATTGAATGTCTCATTGAAGACATAAACAACCGTTTATAGGAAGTCGTTTGACCGAGATTAGAGTCCGTAATTTTGTCATATTTACTTGAACTTTTGCATATAGCTAGTTTGGAGAAAGACATTGAATGAGTTCGTTAGCCAGCTTTGTATCCTTTCAACTTCTTTAGTAAAAATAATTCTTTTCAGAAAAGAATTAAAACACTAAAAAACCTTTACTTCTAGAGAAAGTAAGACAGTGACTGTGACGTAAAAGAGGCAACTCCGTCACCACGCAAACACTGACACATTTTTCTGAATATGACGTCATTCTCTCTCTCTCGCGCGCGCGGCTCTTTCTCTCACTCAAACATGCGCGCATCTCCTGGAGGAATAGATTCTCATGCGCCCTCCATTCGCATGAGAGTCAATGCCTCTCGGATATGTTTGGAGCGCGCACGCACTAACACGCACACACACATCGACGCGCTTTCAGAAGAGCATGCAGGTGACCCGTGTGCTTAGTATATCGTGTAGCTAGGTAAAGTCAACCTGCATTCACACAAATTATAGCAAGACTGAAATTGTACCGTGAAGTTCTAGTTATGTCACCATTTTCTCAAGGCTGAGAAGCGAAAGTGAAACTCATATCACGTAAAATATAAAATATATTACGTAAAAACTAAAACTTTCGTCATGACAAATGACGTTTGACAAATCAATGACGTGTATGTCCTGCGCCCCTTATAGATGTCACTGACGCATTGGCATATCTGCGAGACTTTTCAATAGGAGATAATTCAACATCAGAATCAGGTCAAAGACAAAAGGTAGAGACCATTGACAGAGAGGACAGCTTTCATAGAAGAAGGGACTTATGGTTCATCCCATCTTGTTTAACCCTCTGACTGCTACTGACGACAGCGCTCAGACGAGCGCTATCGTCAGCAGCATCTAAGCGGTTAATCAGTACTCTCCAATTCCCGTGGCTCATCATCATTATATCATTGGCAATTAACTCTCTCGCTTTCAAGTGTCATATGTGAGTGATTTCTCCAGCTTGATAGCTTACTGGGTAGTGCCTGATTTAATAGGCCACTGTAGAGTTCCGCTGCCTTGACGGATTTTGTGCATGCGCAACGCGCTACTCCGAAAAAATTCGAGTAAACAAACAAGGTGTGACACGTGATCATTGTGGATCTCCGGATCATTACGCCAGTGGTGCTTAGAATCATTACAGAAAAGACATACCGAGCCGCGCCAGAAGCCTCGACCTTTACTCGAAAAAAGAAAACTCGTCCGGGCCAATGGTATTCAAAAACCGATCACGTCGTTTTCCTTCCTTTTTAAGTCACAGGAGATGGACCAACAAGAAAGTGACCATTTCGTTTCTTGAGTCAATCAAATTAGTGATATTTTTCAGAGTTGACTGCCAAACACTATTGTTGTTACGGGAGATGGAGTAGTAAAAGAACGACAATTTGATTTCTTGAGTCAAACGCGGAACTCTACAGAGCTCTTTTGAATCCTTTCCAGTTGATGGATTTTTGTTGACTTTTTGAGTGTCGGTAGCGGTTTTATTCACAATGATTCCTACAGGAAAACCGCTACCGACACTCAAAGCATTAAAACTCCAAAGAAAGCAACAAATACTACGATCGACGTTTCAGACTCGATCCAGACGAAAACGGCCGTGACTTTCAAGCTTGTAAAGTGCAAAGAAAATCATAACAAAACACAGGAAGACGCTTAGAAACGACAACTTACTTACTTACGCCTGTCACCCCTACCCGGGTATAGGCCGTCGACGAGAGACCTCCAGCAACTCCTGTCCTGTGCTTCTCCTTCGATTCTACTCCAGGTGGTTCCCAGTCTCTTGATGTCTGCTTGGAGGTCTCGACGCCAGGAGTTTCTCGGCCTACCTCTTTTCCTCTTTCCCTGGGGGTTCCATGACAATGCCTGCCTAGTGATACTGGAAGCTGGCTTTCTCAGACTGTGACCGATCCATCCCCATCTTCTTCGCCCAATTTCATTCTCTGCTGTTATCTGCTCTGTTCTCTCCCAGAGTCTGACGTTGCTGATCTTCTCTGGCCAGTGGATTTTCAAAATTCTTCTAAGGCAACTGTTCATGAAGGTCTGTACTCTGTTGACTGTGGTTTTTGTCAATCTCCATGTCTCTGCTCCATATAGGAGAACTGCTTTTACATTGGAGTTGAAAATCCGGACTTTGGTGTGTTGTGACAGCTCTCTGGAACTCCACACTTTTTTCAACTGGAGAAAGGCTGCTCTGGCTTTACCGATTCGTGCTCTGACATCTGCATCAGTGCCGCCTTTTTTGTCTATGATGCTCCCGAGATAGGTGAAGGACTCTACCTCCTCCAACGGGGTGCCAGCAAGCAAGACTGGTTCTTCCCTGGTTGTGTTCAGCTCATTGTCTTTGTTTTCTGTTTGTGAATGGTGAGGCCCCGGCCTCGTGGTCTTGTCCTGCATTTGTTGATGAGTGTGGGACAGTAATGCCAAGTCGTCTGCAAAATCGAGGTCGTCAAGCTGTGTCCACAGTGTCCACTGTATTCCACTTCGTCTGTGCTCTGTGGTCATCTTTATGACCCAGTCTATGGCCAGTAGGAAGAGGAACGGAGACAGCAGACACCCCTGCCTGACACCAGTTCTGACCTGGAGCTCCCTGGTGAACTGCCCTTCGTGGATCACGCGACATGTCATGCCATCGTAGCTGCTCTTGATCAGACGGACGAGCTTTGTGGGTACACCGTAGTGTCGTAGGAGTTTCCACAGAGTCTCTCGCTCCACACTGTCAAATGCTTTCTCATAATCCACAAAGTTGACGTACAGCGGGGAGCTCCACTCCAGAGACTGTTCCACGATGATGCGGAGAGTGGCGATCTGGTCTGTACATGATCGGTTCTTCCTGAATCCTGCTTGCTGGTCTCTCAGCTGGGGGTCAACGGAGCTCTTCATTCTCTCCAGGATGATCCTGTTGAAGACCTTTCCTGGTACTGACAGCAAGGTGATTCCTCTGTAGTTGGAACACTTGCTGAGGTCGCCTTTCTTGGGAAGCTTGATTAGGTACCCCTCCTTCCAGTCAGCCGGCATCACCTCCTCTTCCCAGATCTTTCCAAACAGTGGGTACAGCATCTCCACTGTTGTCTCTAGGTCTGCTTTCAGAGACTCCGCTGGGATGCCATCTGGGCCTGCTGCTTTGCCGTTCTTCAAAAATGCCACTGCTCTTCTGATCTCTTCCCGGCTGGGTCTGTCACAGCTGATGGGTAGGTCGGTCTCTGCCGGCTGGATGTCTGGGGGGTCGGGTGGGCTAGGTCTGTTCAGTAACTCTTCAAAATACTCGGCCCATCTGTCGAGTTGGTCTGCTCTGTCTGCAATAGGCTTGCCTTCTTTGTCTTTTACTGGTCTTTCTGTATGGCCATACTTGCCTGACAATCTTTTGGTAATGTCGTAGAGCTGTTTCATGTTGCCGCTGCCTGCTGCCTTTTCTGCCTCTGCTGCCAGGCTGTCTGTGTAGGCCCTCTTGTCTGCCCTGATACTCCTCTTCACCTCGCGGTTGGCTTCCGAGTATTCCCCCTGTGCCCTTACTTTGGCTGCTCTCGTGCGACTGTTGTTGACAACTGCTTTCTTCTGCTTCCTCACTTCTATCTTCTTCAAGGTCTGTGCCGGCAGCCAGTCCTTGTGATGGTGTTTCCTGAACCCTACAGTGTCTTTGCAGGTTGAGTTCAGCGCCTCTCTAACTGCCTTCCACTGCTGCTCTGTGGTGACCGCCTCCTCTTCATTTACTAGCTCCTGTAGCGCTTGAAACCTGTTGGACATCACCAGTTTGAACTCTTCTCTAACTCCAGTTTCTCTCAGGAGGCCTACATTATAGCGCTGTCTTCTTGTTGTCTCTGTGCGGCTTTTCTTTAGCTTGAGCTTCATTCTTAAGGTAAGCAGATGGTGGTCTGAGGCGACATCTGCTCCCCTCCTCACTCGAACATCTTGAAGGGATCTTCTAAATTTCTTGCTAATGCAGATATGGTCTATTTGGTTCTCTGTTGTATGGTCAGGTGAGACCCAAGTTGCTTTGTGTATTCTTCTGTGTGGGAAGATGCTGCCTCCAATGACAAGTCGGTTTAGAGCACAAAAGTCTACAAACCTCTCCCCGTTCTCACTCATCTCCGAGCCTAGTCCCTGTCTCCCCATCACCTCTTCGTATCCGGTGTTGTCCTCCCCTATTTTGGCATTAAAATCGCCCATGACGATGGTGATGTCTCGCTCCGCACATTTGTCCACGGCACTCTGGAGTCGGTCGTAGAACTCTTGTTTCTCTTCCTCGTCACTGTCATTGGTGGGCGCATAACACTGGATGACGTTCAGCTTGAGCTTTTTCTTGGTTCTAAAGGCTGCTGTTATAATTCTTGGCCCAAGAGGTTCCCAGCCCATCAGCGCTCTCTGTGCCACTGGTGACAGCATGAGTGCTACTCCTTCTGTATGGGGGGCATTCTCCTCTTCGTGACCTGAATACAGAATCATCTCCCCACTTAACAGCCTTTTCTGGCCAGACTGCGTCCATCTGGCTTCACTGATGCCTAGCAGGGAAAGGTTGTACTTTTGCATTTCCGCTGCTATCTGGGCGGCCTTGCCGCTCTGGTACATGGTCTTGACGTTCCATGTGCCCATGGTTGTATCCCTGGATAGAGAGAGGCGGCTCGGTCCTGTGGCTTCCGAAGACTTCCGGCTTTCACCACAGGACGTCATAAGTTTTCTAGTAGAAGAACCTTCCTCCTCCGGGAAAGGAATTACTGTTAGTCTTTTCGTCGGCGTTTTTGTAGCTATTTCCTTTTTTGCAGGGTGGGGAAGCTACCCCCACGCCCAACCCCCTTACTAGGAGGACCAGGGGTTTTCTGTCGGGGTCACCTTCCCTTAGACCATGTTGGTTCACGGCACCTTATTTCATTCGGTGCACCCCTCTCACGAGGGACCCCCTATCCACCACCCAGGGGACGCGCCTCAACGCCGTATGGTCCCAGCGCGAGGTAGAAACGACAAGAGCAACACAGTTTATAAACTCATTGTGCCCGAGGTACGAAATACCCACATTTAGGAGTTACCCTCTGAGGACTGCATTACAATTCAGGAGACAGATCGACCATGGTAGTTGAAGGGTCGTGGCAGAATAGCTTGGCGCCTCTAGGCGCCCAAGGTATTCTGCCACCACCTTCAACTATCATGGTCGAGCCATATCTTGCTGTGGTGTGTCGCGCGCAGAATGAGTTAATTCATAGTGTTGTACTTGTCCTTTTTAAGCCTGTTTCTTTCCTTGGGGGGATTTTATTTCAGGACAGGAAATACATGTGCAGTCTGCTTCGATTTTAACAAAGTCGGTTATAACAAGAGTCGGAATTACCAACACCTTTTCAGATGGTCCAAACAGCAGTCTTTCCTAGTAAATTACTTTCTCTTTAATCCTTTTAGCCCCGGATCCCTACAGCAGGAGATGGCGTGACCATGATAATTAAAGGGTAGCGCCAGATTAGCTTGGCGCCCTGAAGGCGCCAAGCTAATAATAATAATAATAATACCGGTATTATATAGGCGCTTTTTCTCAGTTTTTTGGCGAATCGACTCAAGGCGTCGCGAACTGAACCCAACACGCACACTCACGTGACAGACACGAATTTACTCTGAAGACAAACACAGTTCAAGACAAACGAGGGGTCAGCTCAGCTACTGAAGTTAAATAAATTTTTGATCGCTTGTATTTGAAATTTATAAAGTGGCCTGAAACCGGTACCAAAGTGTGGGGGGTGGGGGGGGGGGGATGGAAGAACCGGAGTACCCGGAGAAAGAACACCCGACGGTCCGCCCGAATTAACGGTGACACTTACCAGAGGAGAAAAGTCCGACGCCGGAACCCGTTTTCGAACCTCTGGCATTGGTGGCAGGTGCTATCTGGCTATCTGGCACTACCCTTGAATTATCATGGTCAGGCCATCTCCTGCAACTACATAGTCGTTAGGCAACACCTAAAAACAATTCAGAAATGGGGCCTTGGAGCTAACAAGGTTAACAAACTTCGGGTATTGCTACAAAAACAAAATGGGTCCCCTGCCTATTCCCCTGCCTATTCCCCTGCCTATTCCCCTGCCTATTCGTTATATCCGAAGTTTTACTGTGCATGCATGTATTCGCAAACAGAACAAGTTGCTGTCAGTAAGAGGCATAGATTCTCGTAAGCCCCTGCATTTTGCAGGAGCTCTTGAGGATCTATGCCTCTTGCAGTTGAAAGTCTGCCCTTACCAACAATTATGACAAAAGCAAGTTTGAACATTCTTTTTAAAGACAAGTTGGATTTTCAGTTTATTGCAACGAAAATATCGCTTTTCTGAAAAATGTATATTGGCTTTTGTTCATATAAAGAAATAATTTTCATGATAAACTGGAAGGGGTATATGGGGGGTTACTGTCACAACTTCAAGCAGACTTCGTTTCTTCAGTAATCATAAATCACGAAACTTCAGACCTGAGCCATCACAATCCTCTCTCTCTCTCTCTCTCTCTCTCTCTCTCTCTCTCTCTCTCTCTCTCTCTCTCTCTCTCTCTCTCTCTCTCTCTCTCTCTCTTTTCGTGAATAACGGATCATGAAGAGTTGTTTTTTTTTCGTGTCACGAAAACCTACTACACTACAGGTACGTGTCACTGTTTTAAAACATATCCCTTTGCTCTGCCAACTGCTAACTGCCGTGCGCGCAAAAAATGGCAAATTGTCACGGTCCACAGACTGAAATATGACACAGCTACAACAAACAGCCCGACCCTTCCCCTTGTTTCAATTTCGGGTACGTTTCAATCTAACCCTTTTCAGTTCCAAAGCCAAGCGAACCACTGTCACTAACTCGTTCTGCCCCGACACACCCCAGCAAGTCATGGATCGACCATGATAGTTCAAGGGCGGTGCCAGAATAACTTGGCGCCTATAGGCGCCAAGCTATTCTGGCACCGCCCTTGAACTATCATGGTCGACCTGTTTCCTGAATTGTAACGCAGTCTTGAGAGAACAACGCAGAAAATTATGTAGAGATTTCGACGTTGTGGCATAAAGGGATAATTACATAGAGTCGCCTGCCAAACACTATTTTTAAGTCGCAGGAGATGGAGCAACGAGGAAGTGACCGTTTCGTTACTTGAATCAATCAAATCAGTGATATTTTTCAGAGTCGTCTGCCAAACAATATTGTCACATGACGGGAGATGGGCCAGTAAAAGAGCGACCATTTTTCATTTCTTGAGTCTACCGAATGATTGTCATATTGTGTGTACAGTCGTCTTCCAAATCACTATGTTCAGGTCACGGTAGATGGAATCCGTTAATTTTAACAGTAGCCTGCGAAACGCTATGTTTAAGTCGCGGTAGATGGATCAGAATGGGAGAGGCCGCTTAATTTCTTGGGTCAGTCGAATCATTGATGTTTTAGAGTCGTCTGCCAAAACAGTGTGCTTAAGGCGCGGTAGATGGATATGCAATGACTGCTCAAAAATAGAAGCCCTGGCATTGTAGTGAATTACAATATTATGACTAAGTCGCGGTAGGTGGATGAGTAATGACAGAAAAAATTAAGAAGTCATGACACAGTTGCGAATTACTATACTGACGAGCAAAAGAAATGCGACGTTTTTTGGAATCATCGGAAATACTACAGTGTTTCCGATGATTCCAAAATGTAGCATTTCTTTTGCTCGTCAGTATATTTTGACATTTGCCTGCTGCGCATTGCCTTTGAGTCGACTGAGGTGGATAAATTAACATTACTAGCTTGAAACAAGACCTCACGACAAAGTCATGACTTTATGCTGGAAGGCAGTTCTTGGTTAACTTGGCGCCAAGTTACTCAGGCACTACTTTGAGCTATGTCGGGTCTACCTCCAGTGACTTGTTATACATTAAAGTTCACATTAATCAGTTCATAAAGGAAAATGAATGCCATTATGTAATGCAATCAGAGTAAGGCAAATCACAAATACAAGCGTTTAACTCATTGCAGACGTGCCGCATAAGGATACGCGGCGAATCGCTGCGTATCCGTATACGGCGCGTCTCCAATGAGTTAACGTATTCAGCAGAACCTGTTTCAGCAACCACTCTTATTTATTTGCAGGAATAACGTGACATTAAAAGTGTTGGGTCCCAACCTCAGCATCGACCAAACCTCGGCCAAAGTGACATATACTGGTCACAAATAGTAAGGTATACTAACTTTTCAGCTTGAATTACTAACAGTTATCAGAATCGGTATAATCACGGGTATATAAGTGATTAACCATCCCACTCGGTTACAATTTCACAACATTGGCGTGACATATAGTGCTCACAAAAAGTAAAGGACTTATTACTTTTAGCTTGAATTATCCAAATGTCCCCCAAAAATTTAAAATTAATCAGATCAAAAAGGTGACTGCATTTTCCGACATTTTAGTAATACAAGCTGAAATGATTACGTCCCTTACTTTTTGTGAAGACTATATGTCACACCAATGTTGTGAAATTGTAAGCCAATGGGATGGCTAATCGCTGATTTAACCGTTAGTATACCCATTCTGAGAACTTTTAGTAACTCAAGCTGAAAAGTTAATGTACCTTACTATTTGTGAGCAGTATGTGTCACTTTGGCCGAGGTTGGGTCGACGTTGAGGTTGACCACAGAATGCGTATCACAAATACAAGGTTTTTACATGCACAGTACAAGCTGCTTTAGCGCAGCCCTTCTGTGCAAGGAAAAGTCTTAACAAACGGGTGCTCATAGACGTCTTCAAAGGCAAGAAGTGTCAACTGTCATTAAAGACCCTCATTTAGGTGGCTACAGCCACCTAAATGATGGTCTTTAATGGCAGGTGACCTCACGTGAAGGCAGACGCTCAACACACTTTCTGCTGTAGTCTCAATGCAAGTTCTGGTCCAATTTGCAATAAATCTGACTTTTAATAATACAGGTACCTGGTTTGGCTGTCGGTAGCGGTGTTTGTCGCGATGATTCATGCAAGACCCTTCTCTAACCCTTCCTGCAGGACCCTACTCTAACCCTTCCTGCAGGAACCTAATCTAACCCTTCCTGTAGGACCCTACTCTAACCCTTCCTGCAGGACCCTACTCTAACCCTTCCTGCAGGACTCTACTCTAACCCTTCCTGCAGGACCCTAATCTAACCCTTCCTGTAGGACCCTACTCTAACCCTCCCTGCAGAACCCTACTCTAACACTTCCTGCAGGACTCTACTCTAACCCTTCCTATAGGACCCTACTCTAACCCTTCCTGTAGGACCCTACTCTAACCCTTCTGCAGGACCCTACTCTAACCCTTCCTGCCGGACCCTACTCTAACCCATCCTGTAGGACCCTACTCTAACCCTTCCTGCAGGACCCTACTCTAACCCTTCCTGCAGGACCCTACTCTAACCATTCCTGGCGGACCCTACTCTAACCCTTCCTGTAGGACCCTACTCTAACCCTTCCTGCCGGACCCTACTCTAACCCTTCCTGCAGGACCCTACTCTAACCCTTCCTGCCGGACCCTACTCTAACTCTTCCTGCAGGACCCGACTCTAACCCTTCCTGTAGGACCCTACTCTAACCCTTCCTGCAGGACCCTTCTCTAACCCTTCCTGCAGGACCCTTCTCTAACCCTTCCTGCAGGACCCTACTCTAACCCTTCCTGCAGGACCCTACTCTAACCCTTCCTGTAAGACCCTACTCTAACCCTTCCTGCAAGACCTTACTCAAACCCTTCCTGCAGGACCCTACTCTAACCCTTCCTGCAGGACCCTACTCTAACCCTTCAGGTAGGACTCTACTCTAACCCTTCCTGCAGGACCCTACTCTAAGCCTTCCTGCAGGACCCTACTCTAACCTTTCCTGCAGGACCGTACTCTAACCCTTCCTGCAGGACCCTACTCTAACCCTTCCTGCAGGACCCTACTCTAACCCTTCCTGTAGGACACTACTCTAACCCTTCCTGCCGGACCCTACTCTAACCGTTTTCGCAGGACCCTACTCTAACCCTTCCTGCAGGACCCTACTCTAACCCTTCCTGTAGGACCCTACTCTAACCTTTCCTGCAGGACCCTACTCTAACCCTTCCAGCAGGACTCTACTCTAACCCTTCCTGCAGGACCCTACTCTAACTCTTCCTGCAGGACCCTACTCTAACCCTTCCTGCAGGACCCTACTCTAACCCTTGCTGCAGGACCCTACTCTAACCCTTCCTGCAGGGGGGCTTCCATATGCATTGCTTTCTGTCACTCTCTTATCGCCCCCTCTCTTTCCTATCTCTTTTTTTTTTTTTTTTTTTTTTTTTTTTTTGGTGCTTTGGCCACAGTAGATCTATGATCACTGGTCGATCATGCACATTTCTCTCCCCTGACAGTGCTATAACCTACTTTACTTTGTAACCTTCCTAAAATATTAGCATTGGCAGTCTCCCCTTTTCTTTTCATTTATTACTACAATATCGATTGCAACCCCTTCCCCCCTTTTGGTAGGTTCTCTTTTAGGGTGCATGGAAATTTAACTCTAGGTGGTGGCATGGAATGTATGCCCCTGCAGACACCACAGTAAAATGTGGTTGTCATTGCAGGTAGGCAATTTCCTGCCTCCTCCAGTATTGCCGATGGTGTGCTGAAGAGGTCGCCAAGACCGAAACAGCTGTCCACACCGGCTAAATATCTGGACCCCCCCTTGGGGGACCTAGATTTAAATTTCCATGCACTGAGTGGCTGGAAGAGTTGATATGTGATACGCCCCCCTTCGGGGGGGCTTACATATGCATTGCTTTCAGTCACTCTTTTAGCACCCCCTCTCTTTCCTATCTCTTTTTTTTTTTTTTTTTTTTTTTTTTTTTTGGTGCTTTGGCCACAGTAGATCTATGATCACTGGTCGATCATGCACATTTCTCTCCCCTGACAGTGCTATAACCTACTTTGTAACCTTCCTTCCTGCAGGACTCTAACCCTTCCTGTAGGACCCTACTCTAACCCTTCCTGCAGGACCCTACTCTAACCCTTCCTGCAGGACCCTACTCTAACCTTTCCTGCCGGACCCTACTCTAACCCTCCCTGCAGGACCCTACTCTAACCCTTCCTGCAGGACCCTACTCTAACCCTTCCTGCAGGACCCTACTCTAACCCTTCTTGCAGGACCCTACTCTAACCCTTCCTGCGGGACCCTACTCTAACTCTTTCTGCAGGACCCTACTCTAACCGTTCCTGCGGGAATTATCGCGACAAAATGAACGCTATGGACAGCCAAAGGGTTAGCGTACAATCTAAAATATAAACTCTTGGCGTCGGAAGTGAAAGGGCTTGAGGGATCGTTCGCACACACGCACGCATTACTCGTACATCAATAAAACGTAGGTAAAGCAAACCGGCTACATGATTTGTTTTTTTCCTTCTGGGCTGGATGGTTTTCAGTTTAACTAGTACGATTTATATTTGACTCTAGGCATTTTTTTTTAAGGAAACTCGTGTGCTGATCTGTGATTTTGGACCTTACGGCTTCCATCCGTAAGGTCCTAAATCACAGACCAGCGTACGTAAGATTACTAGTCTGCTGTTTATGTTTTGAATGTCTCTTTTCCCTCAAAAACGAATTCCCGGGGGTGGGTGGGGGTGGGGGGGCAAGGGGCGGGGGGGGGGGGGTGGGGGTGGGGGCTGGAAGAAGCACGTCTGGAAAGGACAAGTATAATAAGCTTGTTTCCTTTTGGCTGGGAATTGCTCTGCTTTGTACAAGCTTGGCCGTCACTTTGTTTGGGTGCGGGTTTCTCTTACCTCAGAATCACAGGCATACAGTGAATAACTGACAAAATGTATATTCTCTGCCCCACAAACACCGAAATTCCAAAATGAGAAGCCGAAGATTGTGTACGTATATTACGTATTACGCTAAACGGCGTTTATAACTCATTCAGCCCGACGGCCATATTTCCCCAATTTTGGAAGGTGTCATCTAATGACTATGCACCAGTTGCAGGAGAAGGATCGACCATGATAATTCAAGGGCAGTGCCAGATTAGCATGGCGCCTACAGGCGCCAAGCTAATCTGGCACTGCCCTTGAATTATCATGGTCGACCGATCTCCTGCTGTAGTGCGTCAGGGCTGAATGGGCAAACAAGTTTGGATATATCAACACTTTACAGAAGTCCCAACCTTTTCATTGCAAACCACTTCATTTATATAGCATACTTCTAATATAACAACCAACAAAGTTTGGTCTGCAGGAGTTTTGTTATAATTTTTCAAAGCTTACAATAGATACAACCCATTCAGCCCTGACGCACTACAGCAGGAGATGGGTCGACCATGATAATTCAAGGGAAGTGCCAGATTAGCTTGGCGCCTGTCAGCGCCAAGCTAATCTGGCACTGCCCTTGAATTATCATGTCGATCCTTCTCCTGCAACTGGTGCATAGTCATTAGATGACGCCTCCAAAATTTGGGAGATACGGCCGTCGGGCTGAATGAGATAATACTAAACTAACTGAGAATATTCAGTTGCAGAATGTTCGCTACCACAAATTCTATGTTCAAACTCAGAAGCCTGTGCGCTGTTACCTTAGGTCAATCAAATTATCAAAGTATAGAATTTCAGACTTTTCGTCACTACCAGCACAAAATTGTAAATCAGAAGACTGTGTACCCATACATTACATCTATAAACTACTCAACGCATAGACTTTCACACTATTTGTAACTACCAGCACATTTCTTTTAATCAGAAGCCTGTGCCCTATACATTACATCAGTTAACTACTTAATGCATGGAAAATCACACTGTTCGTCACTACCCTCACATAATTCTAAAATCAGACGCCTGTGCCCTATGCAATGCATCTATGAACTACATATATAAAGTATAGAATTTCACACTGTTCGTCACTCCAGCCTTTAATTCTAAAATCATACGCCTGTTCCCATACATTACATCTATAAACTACTCAAAGTATAGAATTTCAGAGTGCAAGGCCAGCCTACCCTAAAAAAAAGTCTCTCATACAACACCCTCTGTGCGCAAAAGACACAGATTCACCTGAACTCTTTGCTTTACAATCCCTACCACCAAAATGGGCATACATTTCTTTAGTCATGTGAATCCCGTGTGCAAGAGGCACCTATTCAACTATGCCTATGCTACCGAAATGCGTAGAATACGTCAGCCATCTCTTTCAATGTGTAAGAGGCATAGATCCTCATGAGCCCCCGCAGTTGCGGGGCTCATGAGGATCTATGCTTCTGGCTGAAAACATCTTTGTGTCCAAGCTTGTGTTTCTTTTTAACGTCTTTGGCTCTGAATTTAAAATGATTTTAAAAATCGCATTGGAATTGTATACTCATGAACTCATGGCTGGACTAAGAGATTCATGCCTACCCAACAGATGCACCATCCATCCCCAATGCGCAAAAGGCCATTGGGCCGACGTCGGCCGCCGTTGGCCCAAGCACGGTCGTGCGCTGGCCAACGTCGGCCGATGTCGGCCCAATGGCCTTTTGTCCATTGGGTCCAGACTAAGCAAGAGGCATTTAAAGTATAAGTATTTTCATGGACCATTCACATTAAGTGGATGCAGACTACGTTTTTGAAATCATTGTACATTCTGCGTTGAAGACCCTAGCCGTAATAAAGTTTAAAAAAAAAAAAACATGGTTACACAATGGTTACAGCAAGAGGCATAGATCCTCATGAGCCCCCGCAGTCGCGGGGGCTCATGAGGATCTATGCCTCTTGCAGCAGACTGGTGTTCAATTTCCCTAAGCAGTCAAGGGGTTAAGCTAGGGCTCATGAAAATCTATGCCTCTTGCAGCCGGCTGGACATGACTAGCAAATTGTATGTACACTGCTTGTTGGTGTGTATCACTCACGTTATTTACATCTGTGCTGCCTAGAAGGCAGGACATTGCCTTGGTTTTAGCTAGTGGGTGTAATAGGCATGTTCTTCACAAGTTGTGTTTGTTTTTGTGCCCACCCGCGCTTTTGTCCGAATTCCTACTGTTATGCATATACATGCTCTTGCATTCTGACAACAATTGAATTGACACCGTATTTCATCTGAAAGATTCATACCCTTACAGCTGCAAGCGCCCACAATACTCTGTGCTTTTGATGAGACAGCGAACAGTCATATTACAATTTTGCATCCGGTATTCAATTCGTCTGCGAAAGGAAATGAATGCAGTCTGTTCTTTTCAATTGATGCGTTTTTGAGTGTCTAGCAGCTGAAACGTTTTGAGTAGGATCTTTCTCAGAATTAAAGTTGAAATGCGGCACGCACACAAGCATGCACCGGAGCACGCACGCACGCACGCACGTACGTACGCACGCGCGCAACCACCCACACACACACACACACACACACACACACATACAGTCACACACGCACACGCACACGCACACACACACACACACACACACACACACACACACACACACACACACAAACAAACAAACAAACAAACACTGAGGCAACTTTTAGGAGTTACGTTGTCAAAGAACACCAGGTCACCCGTCATTCCTGTACTGATATTTTTCATTACAATATTCAGCCACCCCCTTCCGTAATCTACAAGGGCATAGAACGTTTCCATGAGATTCTATGCTCTTGTCAAACCTCAGCATAGGTCCAGCTGCCCCACAAACGAAGGGTGCCTAGGGGGTTCAAACATGGGCCTAATTAGCATACGAGTCCTTTGAAGCCGAGATAGGCTAGAACAAGAGACCTCGCGAGTAGGTGCCGAGCTTGGCATATTTTGATCAAACCAGATACTGCAGTAGACTTAAACCCGAAGGAGTCCCTCAAATTGAGGATACAAATCAGACGTTAGACGGGTGGGAGGTGCTCTGCTGTTAAGAGGTATAGATTCTCATGAGCCGCTGATACTGTAGGGTTCTTAAGCACTATGATTCATCGCACAATTTACACATTGCAAGCTATGATTAGAACATTAACTGTAAACGTGTACTCTTTACGCCCGAATAACTCACTCACGTTGAGGATGTAAATGGGACCTGCATCCGCCAGCACGAGGCATAGACTCTCATGAGCCCTTGCAGTCGCAGGGGCCCATGAGAGTCTACGCCTCGTGCAGACAGAACGGGTTTGGCATGCAATGAACAAAGCTGATATGCCGGAGATATTTTTTAAGCTGCTGCCTGATGGAAATGCGAGATTTGAGGTGAAAAAAAAAAAGTTGTAGTTTTCTTGTTCGCTTCTTTAGGTTTGGCCGGCTCTTACGTGCTTGCTTTACGGCTGTTGTTGTTGTTGTTGTTGTTGTTGTTGTTGTTTTGTGTGTACTGTTATGCCTGTTTCCTGCTTGACTGTCTTTCTATCTGCACGTTTGCATGTCACTCTGTGTCTGTCTGTTCATAAGACTGTCGGTGAAATTGAACAAGATATTCAATACGGGGATTAACCCTGTCAGTGTACAACACCCAAAGGCAAGGGGCATAATTATAACCTAATGAGCCCCTTATGAGCAGAACGGACATGGCGTGAAATTCACGCTGATTTTGTATTTTTGTTGCATAATTATATGTTGTACCTATTTTATTATCATTATTTATGTCACTTGATTCCTTGTTTTATTTAATTATCCTACCCCAGTGCTGCAAAGAAAAACTTCCATATAAAATCTTTTTTATCTGGACAATAAAGTTTTTGAATCTTGAATCTTGAAGAGATTGATTGACCATGATAATTCAAGGGTAGTGCCAGATTAGCTTGGCGCCTAAAGGCGCCAAGCTAATCTGGCACTACCCATGAATTATCATGGACAATCCACCTCCTGCAAGTGGCACATAGTCGTTATATAACACTATCAAAGTTCGGGAAATGCGCCCGTGGGGCTAAAAGGGTTAAAGGGGTGACATCTCTAATCCTTGACCTAAACGTGACTGCCAAGCGTGTAAACTGCAGACGAGAACCGACACGAAAAGAAGAAACACGCTTAGAGAGGTCAGTTACAGCACGAGGTGAAATCTGGAACCGCCAGTAACTTGAATTACAAGACAGCGCTTATTTTACAAACAGTTATTATTTAACCCGTTCAGAGCCGAGAAAATTTGAACACCACGCAGCTGCAAGAGGCATAGATCCTCATGAGCCCCCCGCAGTCGCGGGGGGGCCCATGAGGATCTATGCCTCTTGCTGACACCACCAATTTGGATCCATGTTCCTTGGGACGGCGAGAGATTTTTGGTGTTGAATCAACGAAGATTGCAGAAAAAAAGTTCTGCATCAGCTGGCACTGAAGGGGCTAAAGAACCGTAGCAGCGTAACCTCCCAGCGACCTCCTCTGAAGCAGAAACTAAAATCTACACGAGACCAGAGTTTGAAAGATAAAATCTTGAAACCGTCAACGTCTTTTTGTGTTAGAGTGTTTACCATACAGACACTGTAAGGGATTTATTTTATTTTATTTTGTCAAATTATAGTTTTGTCCGGTTTCGTAGACGATCTTGTCATAAAAGGCTCGATAAACGGATACATATAGTAACAAGGGGGGGCGGGGGGTGAGGGGCGGGGGGGGGGGGGGGGGCGGGGGAACAGTTCAGCCTCAGTGTAACTTACATCAGAATATCGTTTTGTTTGTAAAAAAAAAAAAAAAAAGTGTATCACATCGCACACTATCCGAAGCAATGGCCTGTTTTTTCGGCCGGCCGTACACACTCGAGCGACACAAGTCAGTCTGAATTTGTATGTCTAGTTCATGTGTGTTTCGAGGAAGTTTTTCTTTAAATTGCCGGTACTCCTCATCGTCAGCGGATCAAACCGTGGAGAGTAGTTATTTTGCGCAGCGTTTTGTTGCACGTATCAAAATCTCCGTTGAAGTTCTATCCCCATATTTTGGTAGGGATTAGGACTGCCGACTCTAAGGCCTACCTACTGATGCCAGCAGGTTTTGTTTCACTCGATAGACGGATACACATAGTAACAAGGGGAGGGGGGGGGCGCGGGGGCGGGGGAACAGTTCGGCCTCAGTGTAACTTACATCAGAATATCGCGAAATCGGACATATTGTGGTCAGGTTTGTGGCTCCAAAGCATATTTCCCCAGTAGCAGTAGGTCTTTGGCCGACTCCGGGGAGGGGACTTTTTGCTTTCTGAGTGTTTGTTCTTTAAGGCTTCCTCAGACGGAGAAACGAAACGAAACATTTCGTCGAAATGTCCGCATTTCAGACATTTCTCCAACATTTCACCGTTTCACGAAATGCGAAACGACACATTTCACGAAATAGAACTTGTCTCTATTTTGCGAAACATTTCGCCGAAACATTTTACCCGTCGCCCAATCAGCGCCGTCCGCTCGGTCACACCCCATTCTGACGTCATTCAAGCCCAAACACTGAGGACTGCAACGGTAAAGCGATGCCGTGGAGTCAGGTCTATTATGGCTAGAATTGCGTGATGTGACGCACGATTCTGTACGATTTAAGCGGAAAAATCATTTTCGAAATGGAATCTATCAAGTATCATCACTAAAGTACCACCAAAATATGATTTTAGGTCAGTTTTCTGAACCCCACTTTCATCGGCTGCTCTTCGAAGCCGCCTACAAGATGGCGGCTATCGCTTCGAGACGGCGGCATCCTCGATTCACTTGAACCAGCCTTGTTTACGCATTCAAAAGCGCTTACGTTTATTCGATATGGTCGGCAATTCACTTTAATTGTGTAAGTGAAGGCACACATGTCTTATATGTTTAGTTTTTAAGCGTCAGTAGTCAGAAATATGACCCGATATCCACCGATACAAACCAGAGCATGTGTCAGTGAACAGTTACTTCCCCTGTACCAGGCGAAATGAATTTTCACCGCGTTTCTGCGTGTGCGGAAAAGGCATTTCGATGCAATGAAAATGTTTCGTTTCTTGTGCATTTCGTTTCTCCGTGTAGGGAAGCCATTACAAACCTATGTGTAAGTTAGGGATCACTTTAATTAACGTGAAGTCCAATCAAGCGGGCTGGCTTTAAGACCGCGTATCGCGACATAGCGAGGCACACCTGAACATACATCTTCATAAACCCGCACAGTAGATGTTGCTTATATGAACTAAATACCCTTGCCGGACGCATTTTACTCGTAAGTGTAAGGAGGCATTAAATATACAGTTGAAGTCAGCAAGAAAAATAGATCCTCATGAGCCCCCGCATTCGCGGTGGCTCATGAGGATCTATGTATCTTGCAGATGGACTGTGCTTGATATATTACTCCAAGAAGTCCACGCGGTGATTTTCTGGAAAATTTAGGTCGATAGAACAAGTGGCGTATTTGTCTTAGCCGGGCGGTTTGAGAGTTTGACAAACTGAACGTCATGTCAGTTTCCCGGCGTTCGTCTAATTGCTGAAAACTGACACGCTGCACCATAGGGCGACAAAAACAAAAGGGAAGGTAAGTGTCAACTAAACCTTCGCGCAGTTACTACCTTTGTGGGGAAAAAAGTTCAATATAGGTACATGTGTACTTATTTGTGTCTTCCTGTTTGCCGGTCTCGTGTAGATTTGAGGCCTCTGGGATTTCATTCTAATATAGTGTTGTTTTTTGTTTGTTTGTTTGTTTGTTTTTCTTTTTGTTTTGTTTTGTTTTGTTTTTTTACTGCTAAAAGTTGTCTTTTATTCACATTACAGATTGATCATAATTTAACCCATTGTGTGTTGGTAACGGTTTTTGTCACGATGATTCCTACAGGAATCATCGCGACAAAACAAAACAAACAAAAACAAACAAACAAAATACAAACAATCAAAACAAAGAATAAAAAAGCGCTACTGAAATACTGGAGCTGTATATTGGAAGAACAGAAAAAGCTGTATTGGCCTATTTACTCCTGTGGTTTTTTATTTTTCGGATTTTGTTGTTGTTGTTGAGTTGTTATTGCTGCTGTTCTTGTTCTTGTTGTTAGTTAGTTACCTTCTTGCTGTTGTTGTTGTTTTAATGTTGTGTTTGCGATTTATCATTTGATTAATCAAATTACCTATTGATTCGAGAGTTGTTGTTGTAGTTAATGCTATTTATGACGATTAAATTTGCTATAGAGGCAGATATTTATTGTCCGTCCATTCCAGTACAAAATGCGAGAGAGAGAGAGAGAGAGAGAGAGAGAGAGAGAGAGAGAGAGAGAGAGAGAGAGAGAGAGAGAGAGAGAGAGAGAGAGAGAGAGAGAGAGAGAGAGAGAGAGAGAGAGAGAGAGAGAGAGAGAGAGAGAGAGAGAGAGAGAGAGAGATTTGAATGACTATTAATTTAAACTGATGCTGTTGTCTGTTTTATTTATATTTCATTTATTTATTTATTTATTGTGTGTGTGTGTGTGTGTGTGTGTGCGTGCGTGTGTGTGTGTATGTATGTGTGTGTGTGTGTGTGCGTGCGTGCGCGCGCGTGTGTGTGTGTGTGTGTGTGTGTGTGTGTGTGTGTGTGTGTGTGTGTGTGTGTGTGTGTGTGTGTGTGTGTGTGTGTGTGTGTGTGTGTGTGTGTGTGTGTGTGTGTGTGTATGAACGACAGGTTTGAAATCTGGCTGGCATGTGGACTGCACCGTTTTAAAATTTAATAATTTGTATGTCATCGATCCATTGACTATCTCTCTATGTTTCGAACACACACACACACACACACACACACACACATACACACACGAACGCAACACAAAGCACACAAACACAACACACATACATACACACACACACACACACAACACAGCACATATACACACACACTCACACACACACACGAACGCAACACAAAACACACAAACACAACACACATACATACACACACACACACAACACAGCACATATACACACACGCACGAACGCACGCACATATAACGTGCACATATACACACACACATACACAAACACACACAGACGCACGCACACGCACACACACACGCACACGCACATACGCACTCACTCACTCACGCACACACAAACACACACGAACGCGCACATACGCACGCACTCACTCACGCACACACACACACGCACGCGCTTACACACACACACGTCAGTAAGCCTGAAACCACAATGATGTGGGGGTGCTGAAGCTAGTATGATCTCCCTATACCTTTTTAATTTGGAATAGCGTAGGAACCAGTAATGCCTGGCCCTACCTCCTGACAGACAAACAGATAGACGGACTCAGCTCAAGAGTAGCGCTTGATTAGCTTGGCGCCAAACAGGCGCCAATCTAATCAAGCACTATCCTTTTAAATAACTTTTTCCGGTGGCTTGTCTTGCGGTTTGGCTTTGCAGCCGACACTGTGAAATAGAAGCTGAGGTATCGCACCCAATAGCAATTAATTACCAACTCTTGAAGGCTGCCACAGCCGATAATTGGCGTGGTTTTCTCTCTACACACACACGCTCTTTCGCTGTTAACATCTTGGAGAGCAATATCCACACAACCAAGTATCGAGTCGCTCTTATTACGGAGTTTGCCGACAGTTGCCGAGGAGTCCGATCCGGTTATTACGGAATCGACCGAAGTTCACCGAAGGAGTCCAGTTCTAGCTAAAACGGAATCGACCGGAGTTTACCGAAGGAGCTTGTACGGAGGAATTTGCATCAATATGATCATATGTAAATATAAAGACTTTGTTTTCTGCATGTTGTTGCAAGAATCGAGATGTTTTAACATCTCAAATAATATAAAAAGAATTATCATTATATGGTGATGTACGTCCAAACCCGCACAACAAAAAGAATGCAGTTAACCAGTTTTTAAAAAATACTAGTTGACCGAATGTGCCGAGGACTGCCCATGGAGATTGCACGACGTGTTCTCTACAGATTGTTGCCTAACAATGATATGCAGACTCTGAAATTAAAAGCAGAATTGCGTGGTGTTTTACAAATCATAAAACAAATTGAGAGGAAAAATTCCGGGTTACTGCGCTTTCGAAATTTCCGAAGATTGCCGAAGTAATTGCGCAGGTGACAGAGATTTGCCGAAGAAACCTTCGGCAAATCTCGGGCACCTCGGCAATTACTTCGGCAAGCCTCGGACAACACCGTAATTAGGGCTACTCGATACTCTGCCGTTTCCGTGAAGCGGCGACTGTCATTGGCAGATCCTGGTGATTGATAAACATGGCGGAGACAAGGGAGATAAATGGGGGAGAGGAAGGGGCGTGGTGGGGGCGCTAGCTGTCTCTCCAGTGTTGTGGGAACGCTAGTTTATGTCCCCTTAATGATGAGAGCACGTTTGACCCACAAAATTCAATCCTGGGTGGGTCAGTCGCTGGCGTAACTCTCAGATAACTCCCTGTTGTTGAGGAACAAAGATGTAAAATATTTAATCCTCAGGTCAGGTCACGTTTTTTGTTTTTTTTTTTTTTTTTTTTCTACGTAAAGGAAAAGAACGTTAAAAGTTTAGTACCATTTTTTCTTTTCTTTTTGCCGCCACGAAGATGTTCTGAAAGACGTAAAGAGTCTGACACAATTCATTTTGACCCCACCTGAGCTCAAAACTCACGACCTTTCAGACGAGATGCAACTCTCGACCAAAGTTATAGAAGCTGTTCCTAGCCACCATAACCTCTCCGTCCAATTAAGCTAAGGTCCTTGGGCCGACGTCGGCAGCAGTGGGCCCGAGGACTTTAGGGTCGTTTGCTTGGTGGGGTGTCCCTCTTGCCAGCACACACATGTTGAGACGTCGATCGTGAGACATTATATATGCACTTTGCAAACTAGATGGGGGTTGGTTGGGGGACTGGAGTAATGCAAGACACTGACAGATATGACACAGTGATGTATGAAGGCGGGGTGCCGGGATACGTGGATTACTGATCCATGTCTACCGGCACTGGCATAATATATTATGTTAAACACCCGTACACCAAACCACCTTCAGTCGCGTGAGGAATAGTTGTTAACCTATATCATACTGAGGCTAAAAGGTTCGAATGTGTACAAACTACATTATAGTACTTTCAGATAATGACATAGACCAATGGCTTTAGTTCAAGGGTAGTGCCAGAATAGCTTGGCGCCTAGAGACGCCAAGCTATTCTGGCACGACTCTTGAACTATTTTAGTCAAACTTATTTCACACAGTGGTGTATTCCGAATGATAAATATTGCCAGGAAAGAAACAAAGAACGAAAGCAAGAACAACGTCAACACAATGAGAACGATAGACTAAAAGAAGGCTCGGCCCAAAAATCAGCGGGCTACATCTGCCGGGAAAAAAAAAAAGATCTTCCGGCGTCGGACTTTTCTCCTCTAGTAAGTGTCACCGTTAATTTGGGCGGACCGTTGGGGGTTCTTTCTCCGGGTACTCCGGTTCTTCCACCCCACCCCACCCCCACCCCCACCCCCCACCCTCCACACTTTGGTACCGGTTTCAGGCCACTTTACAAATTTCAAATACAAGCGATCAAAAATCTCTGTAACTTCAGTAGCTGAACTGACTTCGTTGTGGTTTGTCTTAAATGGCGTAAAATCCGCGTCTGTTACGTCAGTGTGCGTGTTGGGTTTCAGTTCGCGACGCTTTGGGTCGATTCGCCCAATATTTTGAGAAAAAGCGCCTATATAATAACGGTATTATTTGTTTATTTATTATTTAAGATCTTTTTGATTTGACTCTTGAAAGATGATTTTCTGTTTTGCTCATTGTTTTATCGCTATCTGCTCTAAGGACTGAGGCTTTGATTGACAAAATTCGCCGACACAACGGATTATTATCTCATTCAGCCCGACGGCCGTATTTCCCAGATTTCGGAGGCGTCATCTAAATGACTATGCACCAGTTGCAGGAGATGGATCGACCATGAAATTCAAGGGCAGTGCCAGATTAGCTTGGCGCCGACAGGCGCCAAGCTAATCTGGCACTACCCTTGAATTATCAAGGTCGATCTATCTCCTGCTGTAGGGCGTCGGGGCTGAATGGGATAACACTATCTGCTCCATCGATGGCAGGCTTTGATTGGCAAAATTCGCCGGCACAACAGATTATCAATGTTGTCTTGTCACAACTAAGACAGATCTACCCTTCTTTTCTCAATACAAGTGTAAAAGCAGTAAGTCTTTTTTCTTTTCTTGTGTGTGTGTGTGTGTGTGTGTGTGTGTGTGTGTGTGTGTGTGTGTGTGTGTGTGTGTGTGTGTGTGTGTGTGTGTGTGTGTGTGTGTGTGTGTGTGTGTGTGTGTGTGTGTGTGTGTGTGTGTGTGTGTGTGTGAAAATGAGATTTCCCTTGAAAAGAAACAAAACAAGAAAAATCTCGCATTCACAAAAATGAATTTGCATTCACAAAGCAGATGTCAGCCGTGCTTGGGCCCAGTGCGGCGTTTTAGATACTAACTACGGCCAACGTCGGTCCAAGACACTTTTGCTCCACTGTGTGGAACAACAGAGAGAACAAGGTCTCTGTTAGTGCGATGCTATCACCTTGTTACAAAGAGTGCTTTATTCTCATGAGTCTTATCCCATTGACTGTCGACGCTACTTAACCGCAAGAGGTATAGATCTTCATAAGCCCCTCGCGGTTGCAGGGGCTCATGCGGATCTACGCCTCTTGCTGTGACACCACTTTGAATCTACATTTGTCGAACGACTGGGTCTCTTTGGCGTGAAGTTGACACAGATGTCATAAAATAAATCTACGTCCACCGGCAGGGAAGGGGTTAACAGCCCGTTATAGGGGTCATGTAGCTCTAGATCGCGTGCAGAAGTGTGTCGTTCACTACAGGTGTGTTTGCTCGGTCGGGTAAACAGGCTACCGTGAAAATATGGTGGACTGGTGCTAAGAGTCGGTATATATGCGTTGCTGAATGTGTCCTGGGATTTAAACAATATGCGCTGGTCTGTGATTTTGGACCCTAGGGCTTACAGCCGTAGGATCCAAAATCACAGATCAAAACACATGCATTTTCAGCCAGCTAGAGATGTTAAAAAATTATATATATATACACATAAAGCGATCTCCTCCATGTCAGGATTTTGGGGGCAAAATATAATTATAATATATATATAGTTTTAAAAAATATATATATAGTTATATAAAAGCGATCTCCTCCATGTCAGGTTTTTGGGGGCAAAAGTTTGCTGAGACAAGGTGTTCTCAATGTTGTCTTGTCGCAACTACTATCTTTCCACCTTCCTTTCACAGTCCACGTACCAGTGGTTTTCCACCGCCTTTAAAACATAACGGAAGGGACTCTTCTGTGCACAAAGGAAAGGAAGAGCAGGCAAGTATTTCATTATGTCATTCAAATATGTCATTCAGAATTTAAATTAGTCCTTGTTGTCCAGCATTATTTAAAACATACACACAAAAAAATTCACGAAAAGGATAATGCGAATTTTACTAGTTGGGAAAGGTTGCTTGAAAGACAAGCGCTGCTGAGCTAGAACAATCACTAGCAGGTTAAGAAGAACTTTTCAGTTGGACAATGGCTCAAAGACAAACCAACGGAAAAGCCACAAACCGAAGTAAGATAAAAAGATAGCAAAATTAAACAAAAGTCATTCCTGTCCTCCAAAGTTCCAAACATTAAAATTTTATCAGGTGCTTTGTTGCATTCAGTTGACATTTATATTTAAAATCATTTTATGTGTTACAAGAGAGTAATATTACATGTCTGGAAATTCACAAACATATTCGAAACAAAGACAGAACATACAGAAAACACCAACGGCAAATCACAAAGTTTTACAAAACATGAAGGCAGGTAGGGTGACATAACATAAAATGACAAACGAGTGATAATTGTTTTTCCCGGCTTGCGTCTCTTTGTCCTTTACCGCCCGACAAGCGTCATTTCCGGTTCTACGGCTCGAAGAGTGATCTCCCTTTACCTGGCCTTCAGCCAATCCCTGACTAGTTGACATCTGATATATTCGCAGACTTAACCCCCGCTGTCTTCCTCTGTCCGTTGAGCAGGAATGTGAAAAAAATTGCCGGAATGGCTCGTCAGGAAGAGACATAGATTCTCACAAGCCCCTGCTGCTGCAGTGGCGCATGAGAATCTATGTTTCTTGCTCGCAAAATTAGCTGTCTGAAACCCGATACGTCCGGCGCCATTTTGCGCTCCGCTGGCTGATCAGGAAAAGACAACTCATGATCGGGAGGGGAGCGAACTATGAAGGTCTGTCACGCCATCAAGTGACATCTGATCGTCTGCTGATTGGTTCGCAGATAAAACAAAGTAGTCGTCGATTTCGCGTGTCGTTTAGTGGCGATATTTGGGCATGTTTACGCTAGCTTGATGGTGACAGGAATCAGTCTTGAATTACAAATGTAAAGGATGTTTCAGGACCTTCAGGAAAGTACAAAAGTGTGACACATAAATTCGTTTTATGATGGGAAATAGGGACATAATCTTCATTCCACGTCTTCTGCGGGAGTTTTGAAGATCCATGGTCATTCATTCATTCAGTCAGTCAGTCAGTCAGTCAATCAATCAGTCGGTCAGCCATTCACTCATTTAGTCTGTTGAATAGCGGCGTTTCCACTTAACTGGTATGTTTGTTCGTTGGTTGTTTGCAAGGTTGGTTGATTGGTTGGTCGGCTAGTTTGCTAGTTTCCATAGTTTTGCTTCCCGACATCGCTGTACCCCCTGCTCCCCCCCCCCCCTCCCCTCTTTTCTCTCTTTATTCAGTTGTGTAGTTGTAATAATAGCAGATGTAGGGAAATGGCTTGTCTTTGACTATGCTAATACCTATACCGTTGAAATATAAACTTTCGTTAACTCATTGATTTCTGTTTTTTTATGTGTTTTTTAACTCATTCTACCCCAACACCGAAATCCTTAAATTTTGCCGTTGTCGTCTGAAGACTGCATTGCAGTGCATGCCAAGCTATTCTGGCATCACCCTTGAACTATCATGGTCGATCTTTATCTTCCTGTGGTGTGTCTGGGGTAGAATGAGTTAAGGAAGGTAGCTTTTGGCTGACACATTCGGGTGACTGGATTGCGTTAACTACAAAACCATTCACCTCCATTAGTAACAATACGCTTTTTCTCCAGAAATAAAACAAATTCCCACTTTTTTTAAGAACAAAACATAAATTTGTCGACCACAAAACATGGTTTAGTTATACAGAACAGAAACGTGCAAGGGAAAGAATTCCATTCTACCAGGAAACCAAGGGGAATAAGTATCATGCTGACGTCACTTCTGACGTGCAGACAGGTACTCCCAATGGACGCTAAAACTGTCGTGTGTGTGAAACCTAGACGACTACACAAATGCAAATCAGCTTGGTCACTACAGCGCAAAGAAGCGTGATGTTGCTCAGTTTGATCAATGCCTTTCGGAGGTAGAAAGTGTTTTGCTGGGGGGATAAAATGACGAAACGGCAATGTGCCAAAAACAACAAGGAACAGGAATGTACGGGAACGTCAGTGAGATTGTTCCGAACCAGCAAAGAGGCATAGATCCTCATGAGCCCCTGCAAAATGCAGGGGCCCATGAGAATTTATGTCTCTTGCAAATCAAAAGTGTTTTGCTGGCGGCCTAAAATGACTAAACGTCAACGCACCAAAAAGAAAAGGAAACACAATATTGCCTGAATGTTCGTGAGGATGATCTGAGCCAGCAAGAAGCAAAGATCCTCATGAGCCCCTACATTTGGCAGGGGCTCATGGAGATCTATGCCTCTTGCAGGTGGAAGGTGGATCTCTGTCAGACTGTATGGGCGGAATGTCGACGTGACAAACGACGTGTTATGAGGACATGTCTCTCCAGCACCGTAACCTGATATGTTCCAGCCGCGCCGCTTGGACAGGTGATTTGGGCGGTTTGCGAGTTAACCCTTTTTAGCCCCGAAAATCCTACAACAACAAAAACATGGACAATCAGTGCACACTTTTAACCCTCTCAACCTTGAAACGCATTGACAATGAACGTGATAGTTGAATGGTCTTTTCAGAATAACAGGGTACTGGGCGGTTTGAAAATTAAACCCTTTCCGCTCTGAAATGTTACAGCAAGATACAGATTGACATGATATGATAGTTCAAGGGTGGTGCCAGAACAGCTTGGCGCCGCTGCATAGGTTAATGGGCGCTTGTAATGTGAACCATTTAGCTCTGACTCGCTAGAGAGTAATATATCGATACAGGGGGTGAAATTGTAAAAAGGCCCTGGTAGATTACGTTGCATCTCAGCTGACTGGGTCACCAGGAGGTTCGTTATGTAAATCAGTTTATTTCTCAAAGACTACATAAAGGGTGGTGCCAGAATAGCTTGGCTGACCACGATAGCTTAAGCGCTTGACAGACCATGATAGTGTAAGGGTGGTGCCGGAAAAAGCGTAAATGGTCATAATAGTTTAAGGGCGGTGCCAAACTAGCTTGGCTGACCATGATAGCTTAAGCGCTTGAGACCATGATGGTTTAAGGGTTGTGCCGGAACAAGCTTGAATGGCGGTCATAGTTTAAGGGCGGTGACAGAATAGCTTGGCTGACCATGATATCTGAAGCGCTTGACAGACTATGATAGTTTAAGGGTGGTGCCGGAACAAGCTTGAATGGCCGTCATAGTTTAAGGGCGGTGCCAGAATAGCTTGGCTGACCATGATAGCTTAAGCGCTTGACAGACTATGATAGTTTAAGGGTGTTGCCGGAACAAGCTTGAATGACCGTCATAGTTTAAGGGCGGTGCAAGGACAGCTTGACTGACCATGATAGTTCAAGGACGGTGCCGGAATAGCTTGGCGCCCAAAGGCGCCAAGCTATTCGGGGACCGCCCTTAAGCTAGCATGGTCAATATTAATAATTATTTGGTACAGTAGAACATACTACATCTTTTGCAAGAAAAATAAGCGTTCTTAAAGACAGGTGCAAGAGACAATACCACCTGTCATTAAAGACCACTATTTACGTGGCTGTAGTCATCTTAATGATGGCCTTTAAATGACAGGTGACCTTTCATAACGATGGACGCTAGAAACAGGTGTAGTTCTGCTGTACTTACTCTTCTGAGGACAACTCCTGGTAACTGTTCTGTCATGGTCGATCTGTCTCCCGGACTTGCATGCAGTTCTCAGAAAACGGCTTGCGATGGACGCCGTTATCCCAAAATCAGAAGTAGGTCAAACATTGCACGAACTTCAAACATTCTGTTGATTCATCCAGCCAGATCCACATGCCTGCGTGAGAATATTACATGCCTTTGACTTGCTCACAAGGAGTGGTCTCATTCACATCCACAGTTTGAGGTACTTCTCCGGATTTAACAGCACGACTGCTACGAGGACGATCCAGCAAAGCGGGCCTCTTAGTCCTTACTGTAAAGCTGCACAGTCTACTGTTTTTCATCTGATTGATGAATGAACCTTATCATCAGTCTATTAGTATTATTGTAACAGACTTATGATCCTATTTATATATATCACTTACCAGCCCTCTCGCTCACTGCGTTCATCGGGAGAGAAACTTCTCAAAGTTCCAAAGTACCATCTCAAATCTGCCGGTGAACGCTCTTTTAGATGGATTGCTCCTTTAATTTGGAATTCCTTACCGACTGAGCTGAGAAATGCCTCCCCCCTTACGCAGTTCAGTCAAAGCAAAGTTAAAAACTCACGTTTTCTCGCAGACTTTCGTGTGATCTCTACGGTTTTCTGTACACCCCCCCCCCCCCTTGCAGACTTGTGTGTGTGTGTCGTGTGTGTGTGTGTGTGTGTGTGTGTGTGTGTGTGTGTGTGTGTGTGTGTGTGAGTGTGTGTGTGTGTGTGTGTGTGTGTGTGTGTGTGTGTGTGTGTGTGTGTGTGTGTGTGTGTGTGTGTGTGCGTCGTTTTCGCCTGCGCATTGAGTTATATTATAAATATGAGAAATGCGCCATATAAATACCATGTATTATTATTATTTATTATAATCGGGGGGCTTTTGACGTCTTGAAACGTATGTCGTCAGTCATGTCATCAACGGGGTTAACTCATTCGAGCTTCATTTAACTTATCCCGCGTATTCGGAGGCGGCACGTCTCGAATGAGTTAAGCGTTTGTTTTTAATATTTTCCCATATCCCAGTACGTAACAAAAGACTATTAAAACCCTCATACTGCACGAGAAAAAAAAAAGTGAGCAGGATCCAACTTCAAGAGACATAGACCCTCATGAGTCCCCGCAGTTGCGGGGGCTCATGAGGATCTATGCCTCTTGCTGACACCACTTTGTATCCTTGTTCTTTTGGACGGCTGGGACTCTTTGGCGTTTGATTTGAGCACGATTAACCCACCCTAGCTTATCGAGCTTCCAATTAAAAATAATCACCGCTAAAAACAGTAGAGGACGTTTTGCTCGCAAGGCCTTGGCCAGCGCAACACATCTGCAATACAACACCTCTTATCTGTTTGCGCGCATATGACAACCTGTGACGCGTGCAACACCCGGAGGTACCCGTCGACTCCCGACCCGTATCTCCGGCAGGGACTTCCACCTGCAAGACTCACAGATCCTCATGAGCTCCATGATTTTTTGTTTTTGTTTTACAAGTTGTTTTAACCCATTATAACCCCAAGGCCACAATTCCCACCCAACGACTGTGTACCAGTTGCAGGAGATGGACTGACCAGGATAATTCAAGGGTAGTGCCAGATTAGCTTGGCGCCTTCAGGCGCCAAGCTAATCTGGCACTACCCTTGAATTAGCGTGGTCAATCCTTCTCATGCTGCAAGGCGTCGGGGTTCAATGGGTTAAAGCGATATGCTCCATGGCAGGCTTTGACTGTAAAAGATCGCCGATAATACGGGTTAACTAGGTCTCTATGTCTCGCCTCGACTGAGACTTGACTACCCTTCTTTTCACAATACGTGTGAGTAGCCACACGTACAAGAAGTTTCCCACAGCCATTTTTTTTTTTTTTTTTTTTTTTTAGCTTAAGGGAAGCAACTTTTCTACATACAAAGGATAAGACAAGCAGAAACAAACTTCCATTTTTCGACTTTCAAGCTTCGTTATTCTTTTGTCCAGCATCATTGAAAGACATACTAAAAACATTTATAAAGGAGATATTACGAATTGTTAACCTGTTAATGCCTGGAGCAAGTCGCTTTAAGCAAGCAATAAAATAAATAATAATAATAATAATAATTACGATATTTGTAATGCGCTTATCTTATAATAATTATAACTCTAAGCGCGCACTCACAACTCGCGCACGCATGCGCACGCTTTAGACAATGACTCACGTACCACAAATAGTGAAATACAAATACGACGGTCAGCTTGCGGAGGGGAGTGTGGTGATATAGTGCTAAAACTGTTGAAAGAGGTGAGTTTTGAGGGCGGACTGGAAGGAGGAGAGAGAATGTTTCTGACGAAGAGAGAGTGGGAGTGTTCCAGGTGGATGGACCGTAGACGGAGAAGGAGCGGAGGCCGAAAGTGTTGAGTTTGGTGCGAGGGATGTGGAAGCGGAGAGGGTCAGAGGCAGAGCGGAGGGAGCGGGAAGGTGTGTAGGGGTGAAGTAAGTTGGAGAGATAGGCAGGAGCGCAGTTATTCAGGGATTTGTAGCAGAGAGACAGAATTTTGTATTGGATGCGTTGGGGGATGGGGAGCCAGTGAAGGAGTTTGAGCAGGGGTGTGATGTGGTCAGATTTTTTCTTTTTGAGGACGAGATGGGCAGCATTGTTCTGGACGCGTTGGAGAGTGAAAGTGGTGGAGTGAGGGAGGCCGGAAAGGAGAGAGTTGCAGTAGTCGATGCGAGATAAGATGAGAGAGACAGCAAGTTTGCTGGCAGCTTCGGTAGTGAGGTATTTTCTGATCTGACTGATGCGGCGGAGGTGGAAATAGCATGCCTGGGCCGTGGCGGAGAGACGAAGCTGGTCTTCCTGACTAATGATTCTATAATGGCGCCAAGCTATTCTGCACCACCCTTGAACTTTCATGTTCGATTTGTCTTCGCAGCTGGTATAGGTTTTTAGAGGGCAAATTTCTGAAGTTTGATTTTTTGGTTGTGCGTCTAAATAATTATTCACGCTGTTTAACGAGCCTCCACTTTTAACTCGTTCTGCTGGCTCGACCATGATAGTTCAAGGGTGGTGGCAGAATAGCTAGGCGCCTAGGGACGAATGAACCCTAGAAACTATCATGGTCGATCTGTCCCCTGAATTGTAATGCAATCCTCAGAGGATAACTCCAAAATGTGGGTATTTCGTACCTCGGGCACAATAAGTTGACCCTTTCTATTGAAGGGATTTCTGTAGAAATGGTCTCAACAAAAGGCGTTGCCGACAGCAAAATGGTTAAAGACGACTTACCTGTCTTCTGCTCTGAATAGTTTCTTAGACCCCAGAAGGATCATTACCTGGTACTGCCTCATGTAAATCACTGTTTCTCCGACATAGGAAGATCCTTGGGCGTTCAATTTACCAGGCCATAGCCGGATCCTCGATATGAATCTCCACCAGACGATCACACACACCAAAACCCTGACGACTCCTTTCTCAAAACGAGCAGAGCTTTAAATTTCGTAAATAAACGTCAGTTTGATCAGTTTCTTCAAGCACCTAGCGTACACTCTCTGGCAGCAAGAGTAATGGATTCTCATGAGCCCCTGCGACTGCAGCAGCTCATGAGGCTCTATGCCTCTTGCGCATGGAAGCACTTGGTTAAAAGCAGAGCATGCAGAAGGAAAATTAAATGAGGCGAGCAGCAGACTGGAAGTTTAGCGCAATCGTGCGAGACTCATGCACCGGCGATTCTCAAAGTTCCTTTTTGTCCTGCCAGGAGCATGAACAACCTACTCGCAGAGACATAGATCCTCGCGGGGGCTCATGAGGATCTATGCCTCTTGGCTAGTACAAATTTGCTTACCGAAGTTTTCCTCAGGGTTAGGGAAGGGAGGGGGCTGGGAGATTGTATGTGATATTTTTGCCCTGCTTCTAGTTTTTAAGCAGGACATTACGATAGCACCCCGAATGGGAATCATACTTTTGTTTACTCCCTTTCACCCATTCAGCCCTGACTCACTACAGCAGGTGTTGGGTCGACCATGATAATTATAGGGTAGTGCCAGATTAGCTGTCGGCGCCAAGCTAATCTGCCACTGCCCGCTTGAATTATCATGGTCGATCCATCTCCTGCAACTGGTGCATAGTCATTAGATGACGCCTCCACAATTTGGGAAATACGGCCGTCGGGCTGAACGAGTTAAGAAGAGACGATTTTAGTTTTTGCTAAAACTCCTGAAAAACATGCTGCCCTTCTTCGATTCCACGCCAAAAGAAATACTGACTTTGAGTTTTAATACCGCATATCCCTTTGGCTGTCGATAGCGCTTTTTGTCGAGGTGATTCCTGCAGGAATAACAACACCCTGACATCCTGCAGGAATAACAACACCCTGACATCCTGCACAAATAACAACACCCTGACATCCTGCAGGAATAACAACACCCTGACATCCTGCAGGAATAACAACACCCTGACATCCTGCAGGAATAACAACACCCTGACATCCTGCAGGAATAACAACACCCTGACATCCTGCAGGAATAACAGCACCCTGACATCCTGCAGGAATAACAACACCCTGACATCCTGCAGGAATAACAACACCCTGACATCCTGCAGGAATAACAACACCCTGACATCCTGCAGGAAAAACAACACCCTGACATCCTGCAGGAATAACAACACCCTGACATCCTGCAGGAATAACAACACCCTGACATCCTGCAGGAATAACAACACCCTGACATCCTGCAGGAATAGCAACACCCTGACATCCTGCAGGAATAACAACACCCTGACATCCTGCAGGAATAACAACACCCTGACATCCTGCAGGAATAACAACACCCTGACATCCTGCAGGAATAACAACACCCTGACATCCTTTAGGAATAACAACACCCGGACATCCTGCAGGAATAACAAAACCCTGACATCCTGCAGGAATAACAACACCCTGACATCCTGCATGAATAACAACACCCGGACATCCTGCAGGAATAACAACACCCTGACATCCTGCAGGAATAACAACACCCTGACATCCTGCAGGAATAACAACACGCGGACATCCTGCAGGAATAACAACACCCTGACATCCTGCAGGAATAACAACACCCTGACATCCTTCAGGAATAATAACACCCTGACATCCTGCAGGAATAACAACACCCTGACATCCTGCAGGAATAACAACACCCTGACATCCTGCAGGAATAACAACACCCTGACATCCTGCAGGAATAGCAACACCCTGACATCCTGCAGGAATAACAACAACCTGACATCCTGCAGGAATAACAACACCCTGACATCCTGCAGGAATAACAACACCCTGACATCCTGCAGGAATAACAACACCCTGACATCCTTTAGGAATAACAACACCCGGACATCCTGCAGGAATAACAACACCCTGACATCCTGCAGGAATAACAACACCCTGACATCCTGCATGAATAACAACACCCGGACATTTTGCAGGAATAACAACACCCTGACATCCTGCAGGAATAACAACACCCTGACATCCTGCAGGAATAACAACACCCGGACATCCTGCAGGAATAACAACACCCTGACATCCTGCAGGAATAACAACACCCTGACATCCTGCAGGAATAATAACACCCTGACATCCTGCAGGAATAACAACACCCTGACATCCTGCAGGAATAACAACACCCTGACATCCTGCAGGAATAACAACACCCTGTCATCCTGCAGGAATAACAACACCCTGACATCCTGCAGAAATAACAACACCCTGACATCCTGCAGGAATAACAACACCCTGACATCCTGCAGGAATAACAACACCCTGACATCCTGCAGGAATAACAACACCCTGACATCCTGCAGGAATAACAACACCCTGACATCCTGCAGGAATCACCTCGACAAAAAGCGATACCGACATCTAAAGGGTTAACACTCCTGTGAACAGTTTTGGTGGCTGCATGCTCGAGAGAGTTAAGGCACAGACGTCAACCTAACAGCAGTGAAATATTAAAAGCTGTAATCCCTCGACAAGCGCTGGACTAAGGCAAAGGGAGGGACCCAGATATGATGGCGAAACGATGCAAAATATGCTAAATAGCATACAGAACAGGCACATAATAGGCGTGGCTCGGCCATGCAAAAAAATATAATAATAATTTTTTTTTTAAAAAGATAATCTTTCCCATAAAAGCCCAGCAATTTAATTCAAATTAATAGGGTGTTCCTTTCAAGCTACTGAGCAATTAAAGGTGCAATGACAGTTTCAGATCTCACGTGTGAATCTCTGCTTCGCCAATCAGGAACAAAGGCGGGCTACGAGTTGATATCTCTCCTCATAACACGTTCACATTTCAACTTGTTAAAGCGACCTTGTCCAGTCAAAAAAGGAATGACTCATTGAGCCCGACGGCCGTATTTCCTAAATTTGAAGGCGTCATCTAATGACTATCCAGCAGTTGCAGGAGATGGATCGACCATGATAATTCAAGGGCAGTGCCAAATTAGCTTGGCGCCAACTGGCACTACCCTTGAATTATCATGGTCGACCCATCTCCTGCTGTAGGGCGTCAGAGCTAAATGGGTTAACAGTTGGAAATCTTTCTTTAATGACCGATCTCGGCATGTCATGCTAATTTAAAGTTTAACCCCTTCCATGCCAGTGGTCGCGAATTGAGCGTCAGAAATGACTGCATACTGACTGACATTCGCGCGAAGAACACGGTTGATAGCGGGGCAAAAACTAGGCATAAAGATCAATGAACTAGTAAGAGACATTAACCCTCATGAGCTCATGAAGGTCAACGTCTCTTGTAGATGGTCTGTTAAGGGGTCAAAGAGTGTTCAGAGTTCTAAATCTCGCGGCCATTATAAATGATCTCGGTACGTGTAACGACAATGCCGCACAAAAGGACAGCTTAAGAATGAAGTGTGAATGTTGTGAAAAGGTAGACTTTTCTGCGCTACCTGAGTGGCCACTGGTGCAGACACCTCTGTTACCTGCGCTTAACCTCTTTGCTTCCACATACAACTTACGTCTGAAATCTGTGTCAATGCAACGACGGAGAAAACTCCGGCCGTCCAATGAACAATGAATACGTTAGTTAGTTAGTTATTTGGGTTTAACGCCGAGCAGGCAACTAAGGTCATCTCACGGCGGACAATGAATACGAAGCGGTGTCAGCAAGAGACATTCAGTTGTTCCTCATTGAGCGGGGGGTCATGAGGATCTATACCTCTTGCAGTAGTGCGGTGCCTATTCTTTCTCCGCAGTGAACGGGTTAACTCTTTCGAGACGTGCGGCATCCGGATTCGCGGCTTTACGCCGCGAATCCGGATGCCGCACGTCTCGAAAGAGTTAATCACATGGCTTGTGAATGGATGGTTATGTAAGTCTTAGCTAAAGGCAAAACCCACACGGAGAACCAATTTCATCTTAGAGCTCAGAAAATGGAAAATGTATAAAGTAAAGTAGGTTATAGCACTGTCAGGGGACACACAAACACACACAAAAAAAAAGAGATAGGAACGAGGGGGTGTCAGTGCTAAGAAAGTGACTGGAAGCAATGCATATGGAAGCAACCCCCCCCCCCCCCCCCCCCCGAAGCGCACCCCCTCTTTCCTATCTCTTTTTTGTTTGTTTGTGCTTTGGCCACAGTAGATCTACGATCACTGGTCGATCACGCACACTTCTCTCCCCTGACAGTGCTTTTACCTACTCTTACTTTGTAACCTTCCTAAAATATTAGCACTGGCAGACTCTCCTTTTCTTTTCATGGAAAATGTATCATTAATTATTGTACAAGCTTGGCAGTCACAGTATTTGGTCTGGTTCCTTTCTTAGACTACAAATATGGCTTTTCTGGCGTCTCATAACTCATAACACTAGCTGCCCGTACAAGAACGCATTCTATATAAACTGTCCTGCATGTGCTTTAACTATATCAGCCTGACTTCTTTTGTCTATATCTCTGACTTACTCCATCTGTATACTCCATCTCGCACCGTCCGCTCTTCCTATGACACACGTAAATTTCGCCTTCCCAATTTTAAATGTACAACACGTGGCGGTCATGCCTTCTCCCATCTTGGCCCCGCCACTTGGAACAGCCTCCCCGCCCCTGTCCGTAATTGTCAAACGCTCTCCTCCCTCAAATCACTTCTGAAAAAAAACACCTCAACAACGCTGCCTTTTACAAGTTCATTTACCCAGCTATGAACAATTCATCAACACTGTCACGTGTGTGTGTGTGTGTGTGTGTGTGTGTGTGTGTGTGTGTGTGTGTGTGTGTGTGTGTGTGTGTGTGTGTGTGTGTGCGTGTTAGCTGTCAGCCTTTTCATTGTATCAGCGTTTAGTGCTACTTTTAGAATAAGCGCTTAACAAATTATTATTATTATTATTATTATTATTATTATTATTATTATTATTATTATTATTATTATGAGGCTAAAAGTTTCAAATTTGTACACTGCCATATTATGCAAGCTACATTATAGTACTTACAGATAAGGACATAGACCAATGACTTTAGTTCAAGGGTGGTTTCAGAATAGCTTAGCGCCTAGAGGCGCCAATCTATTCTGGCACTACCCTTGAACTTTTTTAGTCAAACGTACTTCACACACTGGTGTATTCCGAATGATAAGGGATAACAGTGACCACAGAACAATTTTATTCGTGACAAAATTCAGAGCCGCTGGCAACGCGGCGTCAGCAAGATTAATCCATGATTATGCAAGAGGCATAGGTCCTCATGATCCCCCGCAGTTGCCGGTGGCTCATGAGACTTAATACCAGTTGAATTTGTATGGTCAGTGTTCAGTTTTTCTCAGAGATGGGGTTCAGAGATGGGGTTATCCTATCTCTTTCCTGAGGAAGGTTTCTTTAACCCCTCGACAGCCGGGGCAAGGCGAACGCTACCCAGCTGCAAGAGATACAAACCCTCACGAACCCCACAGTCTTCTTCTTCTTCTTCCTCGAACACTCTTTTATATGGACAGCCCGGTCTCCTCTATAAATGCTGCCGTGCGCCGCAGGTCCTCCAGGCCTCCATAGAGCTTGCGGGACACCTCTGTCTCTTCCGGCCAGTGTCTCCGTCTGAGGGTTGTGAACGTGGGGCAGGTCTGTAGCACATGGTCTGTTGTCATGCTACCAGAGTTGCATGGGCACTGGTCTGACTGGCCAATTCCAAACTTGGTGTGGAGATGCCAGTTCAGTTTGTTATGGCCGGTGCGTAGTCGGAAGATAACTACCTGCTCCGGTCTGGTCAGTAGGTGATAGCCATCTGTTTTGTTATAGCTGGGGTGTTCTCGCAGCCACTTTATTTTCTGCTTGTTTTTGATGATAGTCTTGGCTTCTGCATAGGACGTTGTTGTGTCTTCTTGGGTTGTTGAAGATCCCTCCTTTGCTAGCCTGTCTGCAGTTTCATTACCTCTCACCTTGCAGTGTGCAGGTATCCACTGCAGCACAACCATGTGTGTTGTACAAAGGGAGGCGAGAGCCAAAAACAGATCATTTAGGTCCTTGTCTTTGGGTGTTTTTAGGGCCTGCAGGATGGAGAGGGCGTCAGTGAGAAACACGATGGAGTCAGATGTTTCCGAGCAGTTTTTCACTGTTGTTACACCAATTTTCAGGGCTTCTGCTTCTGACCTGTAGTTGGTGGCGTATTTGCCGGTGGCGAGAGAGATCTCTGCTTCTCTCCCTCCTGGGTACTTAATGTAGATTCCGGCTCCTCCGTCTGTCACAGCGTCAATTGCAGAACCGTCCGTGTACACATGGGTCCAGACCTCTTGTGGGTAGTGGGTCTGGATGTGCTCCATCGTGTAGGATTTGCGTTCTGTGTCACACTGGATACCCTTCTTCTGGATATTTGGTATGCTGTCGCGTATTTGGGGTTCAGCCGAGCGCTTCCATGGAGGATTCTCAAGGGTTTTGGGGATCTCCTTTGGCATGTGATCTAGGAGATCTGGATTTCTTCGCTCAAGGATCCTGGTTTGATGTATGAAGCTGGAGCGCTTGAGTCTACCCTTTGTTGGCTCTGACATTCTCTGTCTCATCGGGTGGTTCTGCAGACGTTTGAATTTTGCTGCTTGTAACCGGAGCTTGGTGTCTCTTCTCTCCTCTAGTGACTCAAGTCCGGATGCGCTTTCCAATGCAGAGATGGGAGTAGAACGCATGGCACCAGTGATGATTCTTGTTGCCTGGTTCTGAATTTTTCCGACTTTGTCAAAGTTTGACTTTGCTGCCGTTCTCCATGCTGCCATTCCATACTCTAAGACTGGGCGGACTCTCCCTGTGTACATTCCATACTCTAAGACTGGGCGGACTCTCCCTGTGTACATTTTCTTGAGAATGCCAGCATCTGCTCCCCATCTGGTGCTGGTGAGCTTTTTCATCAGGGCTAGGCGGATTTTTGCCCTCTCTTGGCACTTCTCAATGTGCGGCTTCCAAGTAAGTCTGCGGTCTAGGGTCACACCCAGGTATGTAGGGCAATCTTCTGGTGGAAGAGTGTGTCCATTGATTTTCAGTGTTGCTTGTTGGCTTTTGTTGGACAAGCTGAAGATGGTGTAAGTGTTCCTTTTTGCATTTACGGTTACAAACCACTTTATTGTCCACGCTTCCAATTTTTTCAGTGCTTCCTGCATCCTGTAGGTTGCTGTTGTCACATACTCTTCAGTACACCACAGCACGAGGTCATCTCATGAACATGTTTTGGGAGGTCTCCAACAATTTCATTGATGAAGATGAGAAACAATGTTGGGGACAGAACTCCTCCTTGTGGAACTCCTTCATTCAGCATCTTCTTTCGGCCGTATTGTCCATTGACATGTACTCTAGCCTTTCTGTTGAAGAGGTACTGCTCCACCCACCTGTACATGCACCCGGCGACGCCACACTTTTTGGAGTTTATGTTTCAGTGCCTCCTTCCACACTCTGTCGAAGGCCTTCTCCATGTCAATCCATACTGACAAAGTGTGTTTTTTTGTCTTGGAAGCCGTCTTCTATTTTCTGGGCAATGTAGGTCACCTGATCTTCAGTGGAGCGGTGTTGCCTAAAACCTGCCTGTTCAAGAGTGAAGACTTCCTTCCTTTCCATGAGCCACACGAGTCTTGTGTTAATGGAACCCCACAGTCGATGGTGCTCATGAGGATAAATTTCCCTTATTAGTCCTATGTTCATTGCGTTTATTTACATCTGTGTTCTTCACGCGAATATCGGTCACAGTGCAGTGGTTTCAGACGCGAAATTCGCGATCACTGGCAGGGAAGCGGTTAAAATGTAAAGCAAACTAGTCCCAAACTTCATGTTCCAGAAACATTTAACCCATTCAGCCCTGAACGCACTACAGCAGGAGATGGGTCGACCATGATAATTCAAGGGTAGTGCCAGATTAGCTTGGCGCCTGTCGGCGCCAAGCTAATCTGGCACTGCCCTTGAATTTTCATGGTCGATCTATCTCCTGCAACTGGTGCATAGTCATTAGATGACGCCTCCAAAATTTGGGAAATACGGCCGTCGGGCTGCATGAGTTAAAGCTTTTCTGCCCTGTAGAAATGTCTACTCATCTACCCCTCCGTGCGTGCGACATGTCTGTAGGGGGGCACCGCCAGTCTCAGGCCAAAACCGGGGACACTTCGCCTGTGTAAGAAGAACAGATATAAATCAACAGAGCTAAATCTCTGCTAGCAAGAGGCGTATAGTCTCATGAGACCCTGCGACAGCAGGTCCTCATGAGAATCTGCGCCTCTTGCCGATGAAAGGGGCAATTTATAACCGAGCTGTGGCACACAAAAAAACACAGCAAGAGACATAGATTCTCATGAGCCCGTGCAGATGCACGGGCTCATGAGAATCTATGTCTCTTGCAGATGAAAGGAGTTTCGGGCGAATGGCGCTGAGGAGGGGTAGAATGACGGTAGATCCATCATCGTTAAAACAATATCCCTGGTACACGCCTACCCGGGGTGTAATTTTTTAGGCTCATGCGTGGGTAGATTTTCCTACCAGGTTCACTGGCGGTGTGATAAATGATGGGCTCGTGTTTTGACAGTCATGCGTTCACAAACTAGGCCCTTCTCCGTGTTATAGTATATTGAGGTAAACAAACACACAAACAAACACGCAAACAAACAAGAACCTAATAAAGGAACACAAGGATTAATAACCGAAAACAACAACAACAACAAGCAACAGCAAAAGATTCCATTAACAAATGAACAGTTGAACTTCAAGCACTAGAGCTTGTTTAAAAAAAATTACAATAAAATAAACAAACAACACAAGAACATAATCAACAACAAAACAGTAAAAAAAAAAAAAAAAAAAAAAAAAAAAAAAAAAAAAAGTAATGTATTCATTGACATTATTCATAAAATCATAAATCATCATGTCATGTGTGCTGTTCTGTGATTCTGAATCTTACGATATAAGCCGTGAGGTTAAAAGGACAGACCCGCATCCAAATGAGGAAAGAACTGGCTGAAAACGAGAACCTGAATACTGATGGATTTAATATTACTTTTTAAAGGAAACAACTCAAGCAAGCCATGCTGTCATTTTGGTCCCGGGTCAGCCACTCCGTCCTAGTTCATAAAAGCGTGCTGGTCTGTGATTTTGGCCCTTACTGCCGAAGGCCGTAAGATTCAAAATCACAGACCTGCACACAAATGATATCACGTTACTTGACCGGTGTTAGTTGTGGGAAAAAGGAAAAAAAAAGAGAAATAATTAGTCCTCGCTGCTTTCCTCATAACATTTTAGTGTCATGACCTGTCCGCAAAAAGAAACATTAAATTTAGCAGGACTAACAGTGAAAAACAAAACAAAAAACCAAACAACTCGAATAATTATGAGAAGAAAAAAAAAATGACATCAAACACATACACGAAAAATTTAAGAAGATGTTAGAGGACTATAGGATCGGTAGTTAGGACCGACAAAAATGGCGCGCCTACGTCAGTCTTGGCGACACCTAGCGGCGAAACAAAGGGCCTGTATCGGGTATCCCCGATAGCATCTACGGGTACTAGAGCGACGAGGGAAAAACTGCCGTATACGTCTCGTAAATTCCCGACTGGCCTAGATGTTAATCGTTAGTCGTGACTGTTTAACTCGCGCCGTCAAATGTAAGGCAAGGAAATGGATCGGAAGTCATGAGCCAAAGGGCAGTGTCTGATTAGCATGGCGCCTGAACAGGCGCCAGCCTAATCAGACACTACCCTTGAGATGTTAAGGTACGTATTGTTTAATTTTTCAATGACTTATGCTAATGTCTTAGCGGGCAATTACAAAAGTGAACCGTTGTGAGGACCGGGGTGGTGGGGGTAGGGGTAGGGGCTGTTGAAGGTAAGGGTTGGGTGGGGGGGGGGGAGATTGGAGAGGGGGAGGGGGGGGGGAAGGGGTTAGACGGAGGGGGTAGAAATAGTTCTCTCAAGGAATAACGGTGACTAGGCACATGCTAAAAGTAAATGGATCAGTTGCGACCTCCCCCCCCCCCCCCCCCCCCGATCCCTCTTACCCATTTTAACCTCTTAATTGCCGGGGGGCAAGGCGAAACCTACCCATCTCCAAGAGACATAAATCCTCATGAGCCCCCGCTATCGCGGGGGCTCATGAGAATTTATGTCTCTTGTTAGATCTGTGTTCCTTGTACCTATTTGTGTCCCATTTACGTTTGTGTTCTTCACCAGAATGCCGGTCAGTTTACAGTGGCTTCAGGCCGCGAAATCCGCGTCCACTGACAATCAAGGGGTTAATTTAAGTCGTATCCTTAATCCGAAATGACACCCGCAATACCAGGGAGCCTTGTAGCCGGCCTCAACCAGCACGTGATGTACCTTGTTATGGGCATGGTCGAATGCAAGCGCTCACGAAAAAGTACGCCCCTGTTGCAGATGCGAAGAGCTATATTCAAGTGTTTTGTTGTTGCTTTCCTTGCTATTTTTTTTTTATGTTGCTGCTGTTGTAATTGTTGTTGACACATTGTTGTTTCTGTTGTTATTGTTGCTGCTGGTGTTGTTATTGTTGTTGATGTCGTTGCTACTGTTGATGTTGTTGTTGATGTTGTTGGTGGTGGTGGTGTTGTTCATGTTGTTGTTGATGATGTTTATGTTGTTGTTGCTGTTCCTAGTGTTATTGTTGTTGCTGGTATTACTGCTTCTGATGTTCTTGTTGTTCCTGCTGTTGTTGTTGTTGCTGGGTTGTTGTTTTTTTGTGTTGTTGTTTTTTTTCTTAAAAGGTACGCTGCTTGACTGCAGAAGTGAAAACCTATAGTTCCTCTTAATATTATGTTCACTAATGTCTGGAGTCCACGCTCACAAAAAGCCGGCGTTAAAGGGACTCTACAGTGTCACAGAAGCTACAATGGAACACAATAGCCTTAGTGGTATCGTTAACACCATCGGGTTTGTACGAACTAAGATAGCATTTAGCCAGTTCAGAAAATACCTCCGTTTGCAAGACGCATAGATTCTCGTGAGCCCCTGCGTTCGCAGGGGCTCACGAGAATCTATGCGTCTTGCTGAAAGAGATCAGCCAATTTACATCATCGGTAAGAGGAGATATTGCGGGTTTGCGCTACAATTGTTAACGTACTATTCGATGGTCAGTTACAAGCCTGTTACAAGCTTGTTACACATTATTTACTTATTTTCAGAGACGAAATCAGAAAACACTGACAGAACAGCAACATGCCGAATCACCAAAGTATTCAATCAACATGAAAATACATAGCAATAAGAAGAAGAAGGAGAATAGTAGTAGTAGTAGTGGTGGTAGTAGTGGTAGTAGTAGTATATCGTGATTTCATTAATTGCATTTCAAAATATAAATTTAAAGACATTTGACATAGTATCAAAAAAGATATGCTCTACTAAATTACAATTAAACGACATAAAATAACAGAGTTCGAAATAACCGGTAATTTGTGATATATTATACCGGGTATTTTTAGGCAAATACCGGAATGATAAGTAGTAGCCGGAAGACGATACCAATTAGAAAAAAAAACAAACATACCGGCTACGTAGGTAATGATACTGAAAATTGTTGAAGAATACCAGAATTTACAAAAAGCTCATGTGAGTTTGCTGATTTTGAAGGCAAGCGCTATTTTTGGCCAGGTGATGCTGATAGGAAATAACGTTTATCGAAAATTCCTAGCACGAACACTGTAACATCAAAACCATACAATTGAACTCATTTTATATTCCAACATTCAAAATATTCCCACAAGTTACAGCTGAATACATTTCAGCTTTATAATATTGAACAATTACTAATCAAACCATAATTAACCCATTTAGCCCCGGCAGGAGAGTGGCCGGCCATGATAATTCATCAGGCGCCAAGCTAATCTGGCACGACCCTTGAATTATCATGGTCGATCCATCTTCTGCAGCTGTATGCAGTCAAGAAGAACTCAAAGTAGAAGAAACACGCTTAGAAAAGACAGTGACAACACGACTTATTAATATTTTCCTTTTTCAACATAGACTGGTAAACAAACATTCATGACAGTCGCTACTTATATGGTGAACGTGAAGAAATCGTTAGACGACACTTCTGAAATTTGAGAAGTTGAATACGGTCGTGGGATCGAACGGTTTAAATACTTCACAACAACAAAAAGAAACGCAGCAACTATTCTAATAAATTATAATTGAGATCGCATCATTACAATAACGGGACCAGCGGTTGGTCATGCGGTGCTGCGTAGTCGCAGGTGTCATTGTTTTGATTTCTCTGTGTGTGTGTGTGTGTGTGTGTGTGTGTGTGTGTGTGTGTGTGTGTGTGTGTGTGTGTGTGTGTGTCTGTGTGTGTGTATGTGTGTGTGTGCGTGTGTATGTTTGTGTGTGTGTGTGTGTGTGTGTGTGTGTGTGTGTGTGTGTGTGTGTGTGTGTGTGTGTCTGTGTGTGTGTGTCTGGTCTATAATTTCAGACCTTAAGGCTCACAGCCGTAAGATCCAAAATCACACAGCAACACATTCATGCTAATTGGCAATGTTTATTCATTTTTTTTTTCAGCTGGACCCCTGTTGCGCATTTTGAATTACTTATTTACGTTACGATAGATTGTTTGTTTAGTTGATTAGAAGACAAAATGGCCAATAAACTCATTCAGCCATATTTCCCCAATTTTTAGAGGCGTCATCTAACGACTGTGCACCAGCTGCAGGAGATGGATCGACCATGATAATTCAAGGGTGGTGCCAGATTAGCTTAGCTAATCTGGCACCACCCTTGAATTATCATGGTCGATCCATCTCCTGCTGTAGTGCGTCATGGCTGAATGGGTTAACAGCATTGGATTAAAAATATAAAAAAAAAACGGTTGAAGCTCATTGGCGTTTGGTCTGTTTTGCTTCCATTTGGGTTTTAATTTGACTGTGTCTATTTCCTCGTCGTCTTATTTTTCATCGCTTGTGGTCGTGCGGTGCGCAGCATCATACAAATTTACCCCTTTACTGCCAGAGAAAAAGCACAACAACAACCACCCAAATGCAAGAGACATAGATCCTCATGAGCCCCCGCGTCTGACGACGCGGGGGCTCATGAGGATCTATGCCTCTTGTGGACACCACTTTGTATAACACGTTACTTGGACGGCTTTGGCTCGCTGACGTAAAATTAACAAAGATTTAAAAACAAACAAACAAAACAAAACAAAACAAAAAAACACAGTCTGAATCAACTGGTAGCAAAAAGGGTTCCGAAAAGACAAAAACTGGTTGTTTGCATTCAATTTGTCAATAGCAGATATCATCGCTATCGACAGCGTGCTTTGTCTGTGTGTGATGATGCGTGTCTCTTTCGCTGGCCTTTCCTATATTCGTTATTTTGTCATTTATTGGGAAAACAGAGTGACTAATGAATAAATGAATTCATAGTAATGTACTGAAACCCACCATGACAGATTTTTGGCAAAATAAACACAGCAAGCTAGAGCAATTATCGGCAACTGTAATTTTCTTTTTTTAATTTCATTTAAGTTCGGGTCCAGATGGGATCTCTGCCGCGCCGAGAAAGGTCCATAAGCGCTCCATCCCACCCAGAATTTTTTTGGATATCGTATCAATACTGGTCTGGTTTACTATGTCCTTTCAGGTCTGCCCAGCGTCCGCTGATTTTCTCCACACCCCTGGTGATCGGCCGTGTGGTGCCCTTTGCTATGTTTCTGGGGGGGGGGGGGGGGGGGGGGGGGGGGAAATCGGGTTTCTCACCACGTCTGTTGTGGTCTTCTGCAATGTTTAGCCCGTTACATTATTCCCCCCCCCCCCCCCCCCCCCCCCCGCCGAAGTACCCTAAAGACAATAGTGAGGGTACTTTAAAATTCCACCAAGACAATAATTATATTCAATTTTGTTGAACGAGAAAGCTTCCGCCATGCCCCTGACATATCGCTATCCACACACACATTTTTTGTTTTTAACTCATTCAGCCCGACGCACGTGTTTCCCAAATTGTGGAGGCGTCACCTAACGACTATGCACCTGTTGCAGGAGATGGATCGACCATGATAATTCAAGGATAGTGCCAGATTAGCTTGGCGCCGACAGGCGCCAAGCTAATCTGGCACTACCCTTGAATTATCATGGTCGACCCATCTCCTGCTGTAGTGCGTCAGGGCTGAATGGGTTAATGTAAAACCATACATTGTTTCACCCTTTCGCTGCCGAGGAAAATTGAAAACCCGCCAAGCCAACTGCAAGAGGTGTAGATCCTCATGAGTCCCCGAATTTGCAGGGGCTCATGGGGATCTATGTCTCTTGCTGACACCACTTTGCATCTATTCCCCTTTGACGTCTGGGCGGATACTTTTGGCGTTGAATTTACCAAGGTTTGACAAACACGTTCTGCGTCCCGGGACTGGCGGTGAAGGGGTGAATAACATTTCTTTTACTTACTGGCTCCCAGATAGTCCGCGCCTCGACAGTCCTCCGTCAGCCAGCGTTAGAAGATTTGAACCCAATACCCTCTGGATCAGGGAAGGTCGAAGGCGCCACGGCAGCCGGCAGCTAGACGCTTCCTGAAGCTCTGAGGTTGATAACTTTAAACTCAATCTCACAATCAACCCCCATCGTAGCCTCCTCGGCCTGACGGGTAAGTGAAGTTTATGGATGCTCTCGGCAAAAGTCGTCAATGTCCTAACACCAAGAGGCATAGATCCTCATGAGCCCCTGCTTTCGCAGGGGCTCAAGAGGATCTGTGCCTCTTGCAGAAATTTAAACTGTGTACTACTCAGTCTCAGTCATAGCCCTGTTTGTCTTCTGAGGAGAGCAGAAACAGGAAAACTAGAAACTGACTTCCCGCCAAAAGAAGCGTAGATTATCATGAGCCCCTGCAGCTGCAAGTGGTCATGATGATCTGTGTTTCTTGAAGATGGAGGATGGTGTATGTACGACTACACTTTCCAAACCTGGCAACGACCGAAGTGGTTGCAGCTCAGTAGATAACTGGCACCAAGTCTCTCTAACTGGACCATGCGGGTGAGGAGTGGGGTTGGGCGCGGGGGAAGGGGGAGGGTGGGAGCGGGAGGGGGCAGGAGGGGTATAGTGTGGGTGGGGAGGAAATAAGGGTGGGAGTTTTAGATAGGGTATACGCAAGCACAATTCCTTTTTATCATAATATATTACGAAACACAACAGTCAAATGTCTTGATTTTTTTCGACAGGACTATAGGCTTTATTGTACATTCTTATCTGACAATGCCAAGGCATAATCTTAACCCTTTGAGTGTCGGTAGCTGTTTTAGTCGCGATCATTCCTGGACTAAAACAGCCACAGACACCCACAGTTTTAGAATTGTACAGAAATGTGCATATTTGAAGTCGCGACCATTTTCCAGTGTGGTCCTTAACTGCTTGTTAGTAGTATATCATTGTTTTTGTGGGGGGTTTTGGGGGTTTTTTTTGTGTGTACTTCTGTTGTTGATGTTTTGCAGTTGCTGGTGCTGCTGTTTAGTGTTGTTGCTACTGCTGTTGTTTTGTCATTGGCGTCAGGTCACAGGAAATGTCCACAACAGGTTCCAGACATTGTACAAATGTCTGACTTCTTCGTTAAAATCGCTGTCGTTCTTCACTAAAACCTGCGGCGTGTTTCACTAGAACCTCTGACGTGCTTCACTACAACCACTGATGCAAACGAACCGCGCGCACAGCAGAACAATTGTCTCGTTTCTTCATTAAAACCTCTGACGTGCTTCACTAAAACTGTGACGTAGTTTTCGAGAACCTCTGAGGTGCGTTCACTAGAACCTCTGCCGTGTTTTACTAGAACCTCTGACGTACTTCACGAGAACCTCTGACGCAAACGAACGGCTGCGCCGTAGTAGTCTTGAGTGGACACACCACAACAAATTACTGCGTGCAACTTTCTATGCCTCTGTTATTCAGCACCGAAATTGTCATGGTGCCACAGGACTCCTATCGTTATTAGAGAAAAGACACTAAGTACATTTTTTTGGCGAAAAGCGAGATTTTCATTGTTATACAAATGAAAATCTCGCTTTTTGTCAAAATGGACATACTGGCTCATGCCATATAAGGGGGCTAACCTCTGCTGTGTACCTGCCCCCATGTTTCAAATATTAATTATCACGGCAAAGCTGATCAGGACCTTGTTCATCATGAGACAGTTTTAGCAGCTCGGTCACTTTAACTCATTCGAGACGTGCCGCCTCCGGATACACGGCTTATGCCGCGTATCCGGGGGACGGCACGTCTCGAATGAGTTAACCTCTTCCCTGTCACTGTACGTGCACTCTACGTACATGTTTGTTTCTGAACTCTTGGTTCTTCATCAACGACCGAAAGCCAGCACCGTCCAAGAACGTGGATAGAAATTGGTCTCAGCAAGAGGCATAGATCCACATGAGCCCCCGCATTTGCGGGGGCTCATGAGGATCTATGTCTCTTACACTTGAATCATGGTCACTTTTTTCAGCAGTGAAAGAGTTAGATAAGGCAGGTGGGAATGAAATTTTCGCTCGGTAAAACTGTTGGATGGATACCCAGTTCCCTGCTGTGAGGACCAAGATAACTTGTAAAACGGGCGCATTTTAAAAACCCAATCTGCAAAGTATGCTGACGAGCAAGAGAAATGCGACAATTTAGTGTTTCCGACGATTCCAAATACTATGTCGCATTTCTTTTCCTCGTCAGTATAACTTTTAGAGTTGTACCCCCTTTCAGTTTTACAATATATCCGGATACTCAATACTAACAGTTCAGGCCAAATTTAAAATAAAAATAAAAATAAATAAAAATCAACCTGAAGACTAACTTATCGCGTTGCGCCACGATTAGGTTACATCCGGGTACCCTGCACGAGACGTCCACCCGTTTTAGACCCCTACCCGACGACCGACACCCGACAGGTAGGGGAAATAAATCCGCAAGCGATCGGTTCGAGATCAGCAGACGACAGTTTTAGTTCTCAATCAACTGTTCCATCTGCAAAAGGCATAGATTCTCATGAGCCCCTGCAGCAACAGCAGGGGCTCATGAGAATCAACGCCTTTTGCCAAAAAAGGATTGGGTCTATTTACTTCTATCTGTACATTTCTGCAGGAGAGGGTCACTAGAGCAGACGACAGGTTACTACATGTAGCTTAAAAACCAGCAAACTCGTAACATATGCAAGAGGCATAGATTCTCATGAGCCCCTGCGAAAGCAGGGGCTCATGAGAATCTATGCCTCTTGCTGAGAAGGAAATGCTCAGCTTTATTCACAGGTTAACTTACCTCTCCCTTTCTGCAATGAAGGAAATCTTTGGAAATCAAGCAGACGACAATTTAACGAAATCATAAATTACCGAACTTTCTAGGTGATTACTAGTTTCCCCTGACTGGAGAGTAGCTAGAGACTTTTCCAGTAAGCAAAGGTCCTCGTGCCCACGGTGTGAGCTGTGGGCCTGTGCATGGCTGTGCGTGAGCCCACTGTGCCGCCACGGGCCCGTAGACATTTCGCTACTGAGGTTGGTGAGTTGATTGGTACAGCTGAAGCCGACGTCGGCCCGAGGACCACTGCGCACCGCTGAGGTCTGTCTAAGGCTGTACGCTGGTCAGCAGTGGCCAAAATCGGCCCGAGGAAATTTTGGTTCACTGGGTGCGGGAAGCTGAAATTGTACCACACCTTTGGGGACTGTGAGTTGATCAGATTTCGTGACCCCAAGACCTCTCAGATTTATTGGGTAGTGGTGGGTGGAAGCAATAAATTGTTAAGCTTAAAAGTTATTTGTTCAACTCTGGAGCTATCATGACATTTCCATGTCTTGCTGCTATACTGACGAGTAAAACAAATGCGACGTTTTGGAATCATCGCGGAAACACTAAACTGTTTCCGATGATTCCAAAAATGGCTCATTTCTATTGTTCGTCAGTATACGTCTGGTGATTTTCAGGACAAACTGCCCCCCTCCCCCTCCCCCCTCAACACACACACACACACACACACACACACACACACACACACACACACACACACACACACACACACACACACATACCTATATTTATGCCCCCACCCCGCAAAAAAAAAAAAAGAAGTCCGAAACAAAATTGTTACTGCAAAAAGTTAACTCATTGTGCCCGAAGTACGAACTACCCACATTTTGGAGTTATCCTCTGAGGACTGCATTACAGTTCAAGAGACAGATCGACCATGATAGTTCATGGTTGGTGGCAGTATAGCTTGGCGCCTATAGGCGCCAACCTATTTTGCCACCACCCTTGAACTATCATGGTAGAGCCATATCTTGCTGTGGTGTGTCGCGGGCAGAATGAGTTAAGAAAGACAAAGAAAGAAACACGCTTTGAATGGACAGCACAGAACAGTTTCGTGCTCGTCTTTTTAACTCGTGTTTCTATTTTAGTTATTGCTATTTATTCTTATTTTAATGACAATAACAATTTACATCTACAATAATTTGTGTGCGGTGCGGCTCACAGTGTGAGAATGATTGGCCAATTCTGTTACTGAAGACAGTTTTCAATAAACATTTTATTTTTTATTTGTGCGCTATATTCGGCAATGTCCACAGAAATGAAAAGAAAGTGACTTGAAAGTTCTTTTTTTTTTTTTTTTTTTTTTTTTTTTTTTTTTTTTTTTTAACACGAGTTGCTCACTTATTGACAGAAGGAAGGTGGGAGACACTTAAAGGGGCTCAGCTGATAAAACAAACACGCGCCAATCCTTAAAACACTAGAGTGTTGGACGTTTCAAAATAGAATCAAATTTAAAAAAAAAAAAAAAATTCATTCAGTCCTGTCCCTTGACATTCACTCGGCAAACGTAAATCAGACGTAAGAGACGTAGATAATGCTGAGATCTCCGTGATAATTGTTTAACCCCTTGCCTGCTATTCACGATACCCCGCTTCCGCGAAAATATAACGTGTAACAAGGCGGTATCGTCCGTCCTCGGTTTAGAAGTGAGGTTGTGTTCGCAACAAACGACTACCGACAACGAACGAACGCGAAATTGGTGGTCGATAACCAGGTTGTACTATGAGCATAGACAATTGGATTCTGATCTCTATTTCTCGCCATCGAGTGAGTTTAAAGGCACAGATCTACAAAAATCCCCAGCAAATATTCGTTGAACTAAGCACTCTGTCGTTGGGCGCCACTCGTGACATTGCCGAGAAAGGCATATAATTATATTCTCATGAGCCTCCGCATTTAACCGCTGAGGTTCGGCAAGGGGAGTGGTGGGTGGGTGGGGGTGGGGGTGGGGGTGGGGGTGGGGGTGGAGGAGGCGGGTGCTGGGAGGGAGTCAGTGGCGTGGGGGGAGGGGGGGGGGTAAATCTACCTGCCACTTGTCAGAGTTAGGTTTAAGAGCAGAGCCCGGCAACGCGGGAAAGGCAGAAAGTGGTAAGGATTTGGTTTTGATAAATTCTCTTCATTTCGATTTTGCGTACATAGATACAACACAGATCGTATTGGCGGCTCTCTGGGCTGTCAAAGTGTTTCTTCTTGGCGTAATTCCTAGAGGCTTCGCGTTTCACATTGGCGACACGACATGACTCGACATCACACTGTGCACACATTACTGCCAAAACCGCAAATAAATTTGTATGTCTTGTATAGTTGTAAACACAGACACAGGACTTCACACATGAATTCGATTTTACTTGAGCATGGTGTAATCACGATAAGTAGTGTATTAACCCCTTGAGAAAAAAGTGAGCACATTTCAAATGCGGCAAGAGGCATAGATCCTCATGAGCCCCCGCAATTGCGGGGGCTCATGAGGACCTATGCCTCTTGCAGATGTACGGCCTTCTTCACTGCAGAATGAGTGTAGGGAAAAAGTACCATCTGACTCTAGTTGTAACAGCGCACAAAGCACGAAATGTACCAACGCGCACTGAGTTCACAAAGTCTGGCCCAGCACACCGAACCCAAACAAGCACACTTACACGTGTCTAAGGTATTTTGTTAACATTCCTAGGCAAAGCTGCTTCGAAGACCACCCCCCCCCCACCCCCACCACCTCTCCCTTCCTCTTCCCCGCCTCCTTTCCTCCTCCCTTATCCCCCTCCCTAATCCCCCTCCCCCTCCATCCCCGCCAACTCCGCCTCGTCATCTTTCGGACATCAGTATCAGTGTGTGGATTCAGCAGCTAAAGTTTTTAATATTCAACAGGGTTGTATTACGCACGGGTGAGGTGTTTTTCTAACATTCCAAGGCAATCCCTTAGTTATATTTTTTCAGCGTAAGTGTTTGTTAAACAGTTCAAATTTCACACCGAGATGTCGTAAACACCCAAATATCCGTGTGCGTGCGTTAATCTCTTTCACCGGAGAGAAAAACTGAAAACCACCCGTTGAATTCACAAAGACTTCAGCCACTGCCGGGCTCATGAGGCTGTATGCCTGTTCCTTACACCACTTGGCATACTGACTTTTTTTTACGGCTTAGACGTTGAATTAATTTAACAATGATTTCTACAACACAATCTGCGTCCATTGGCAGTTAACTCATTGTACCCCAAGACCGAACTCCCCAATTTATGCCGTTGTCCTCTGAAGACTGCAGTGCAGCGCACGACACAGATCGACCATGATAGTTCAAGGGTGATGCCAGAATAGCTTGGCGCTTATTCTGGCATCACCCTTGAACTATCATGGTCGATCCATATCTGGCTGTGGTGCGTCTGGGGCAGAATGAGTGAAAGGGTTAACTCATTCTACCCCAGACACACCACAGCAAGATAAGGATCGACCATGATAGTTCAAGGGTGGTGCTAGAATAGCTTGGCGCCTATAGGCGCCAAGCTATTCTGGCATCACCCTTGAACTATCATGGTCGATCTGTGTCCTGCACTGCACTGCAGTCTTCAGAGGACAACGGCAAAATTTGGAGATTTCGGTGTTGGGGTAGAAAGAGTTAAAAGGTTAAACTTGCTAGAGCAACATGTAACCGGCATAAGCAATTCACATATGATATGATTGTCTGAACTAATTTCTGAACGAATAACTGCGGACGTGTCGTCTAGAGTTGCCGGCAAGCAATAAAGTCTTCCTGACTAATGATTCTTTAGTGGCGCCGAGCTATTCTGGCGCCACCCATGAACTAACTGTCATGGTCGATTTGTCTCTGCAGATGGTATAGGTTTTCTAGAGGGCAACTCCCAAATTTCTGAAGTTTGATCTTTTGGCTCTGCGTCTAAATAATTATTCGAGATGTTTTAACGAGCCTCCACTTTTAACTCATTCTGTCCGCGACACACTACAGCAAGATATGCCTCGACCATGATAGTTCAAGGGTGGTGGCAGAATAGCTTGGCGCCTATTCTGCCACCACCCTTGAACTATCATGGTCGATCTGTCTCCTGAATTGTCAAACAGTCCTCAGAGAAGAACTCCAAAATGCGGGTATTTTATGCCTCGGGCACCATGAGTTAACATTCTGTGAAAATAAATTGCGTATATGATAACTGTATGTTGTGAAAAAAAGAATAGGCCGATAAATTTGGAATTTTCTCGTTTTGATATGTGTCTTCCAAAACTGCAGACCAAAAGAACACAAATATTATGTATTTTAGTTCATTGTAAAAGTGGTGTGTTCGGGTATTGTGTTTTGTTTGTTATGTGCATAATTATGTCATTGTATTTTTATTTTTGTGTACTAATTGTAAAGCGCTTAGAGCTTTTGATTAAGATTAAGCGCTATATAAATACTCATTATTATTATTATTAAATATATGCAAACTATATATGATACGCATTAATCAACACGGGATTGACAAACATGTACAGACAAAGAGTAGTGAACAAACAAAAGCGATAGAACAGGAGTAGAGAGACACAGGAACTGCTTTTCTCAAAGTGTTCTTAGTGATCCAGTGGATCTGTCTCTCTGGACGAAGAGAGAGAGAGAGAGAGAGAGAGAGAGAGAGAGAGAGAGAGAGAGAGAGAGAGAGAGAGAGAGAGAGAGAGAGAGAGAGACTGAGAGAGAGGAGAGAGAGAGAGAGAGAGAGAGAGAGAGAGAGAGGAGAGAGGAGAGAGGAGAGAGAGAGAGAGAGAGAGAGAGAGAGAGAGAGAGAGAGAGAGAGAGAGAGAGATATGATGATGATGATGATGATGATGATGATGATAATGATGATGATGATGATGATGAAACGTTTTTATTCATGATAAAGTTGTATGCATGCGAATGCCTCTCTTACAAACTGTCCTGCTACTCAACACACATAAATATACATCGAGCAACACAATAAAATATTTAAACAAACAAACGTAGTGTCAAGAACATTCAAGTGTACGAAAAGCATAAGAGAGAGAGAGAGAGAGAGAGAGAGAGAGAGAGAGAGAGAGAGAGAGAGAGAGAGAGAGAGAGAGAGAGAGAGAGAGAGAGAGAGAGTTGAGTCACGTTTTGATGGCGGAAAGCCAGTGCAGACAAAAGGTCACGTTTTAACCACTCTGCAGCCGTGAAAAAGCAAAGACGAACCAGCTGCAAGAGACATAGATCCTCATGAGCCCCCGCAGTCGCGGGGGCTCATGAGAATCTATGCCTCTTGCTGACCACTCTTAGAGTCCATGCTCTTTGGTCGGCCGGGACTCCGGCGTTGAATTCACCAAGATTTCGGAAACTCATTCTTTGACCACTGGCTGTAATGGGGTCAAGCGACTGAAAGTTAAATAAATGTCACTCCTGTCACCTCCCCCAAAATCCTCTGTTTTATTTCTCTCACCTACGTGCGCTCACTGGCAGGTATGGCCAGCGGGGACCTGACTAGAAATTGGGCTTACCTTCTTCTGTTATGCTTCCAATTTCCTGACTTACCTTCATGCACTTACCTTCTTCTGTTATATATTGAAGAGCAAAAGAAATGCGCCGTTTTTAAAATGATCGAAAAATGTCGCATTTCATTTGCTCGTTAGTAAATATATCCAGTCGATTACCTTACTTTCATGGTGCTCATAGGCAAAGGGCGACTAGCAATAATTAACGATTTGAAATTGGTCTATTCTGACATGAAATATACTGATGAGCAAAAGAAATGCGACACTTTTGAAAAATGTTGTATTTCTTTTGCTCGTTAGTATATTTTCCTTCTCTTACCTTGCGTTCATGCTCTCACAGGCAAAGCATGATCAGCAATGATTTGTGATTTTAAATTGGTCTCCCGCTCTGACTTCAAATGGGAGTTGGACAAAACTTAGAGATTAACTCAGAGGTAGGGAATGATCAGCAGTTAAGCGCGGCAGGTCTTCCAACCCCTTCACCGTCTGTGTTCAGTCCTGAAATCTTTGACAATTCAAAGCCGTTTAAGAAACACGGATTTAAATTTGAATCAATTTGCTGAAATTATACTATTCAAGTCTTTTAAGTGAGAAAGCACAACTAGTTATATAGCATACAAAGCTAATCTGGCACTCACTTTAAATAATCATGTTAAGTTCAGCCTACTCTGTAGTGTTTTGAAATTGGAAGATACAAGTCTTCCGAACATAAAGGTCAACTTCATACTTTTGTAATAATGCACTGTACCATATCGACCTCAGCACAGCTATTTCTAATTTGAGTAACTAGACAGTATGCTTGATTTTGCACGGACCCATCCTGACAAAGTGAAGAATGACGTATTAGTCACGTGACACCATCTACACCTTCCGCCTTAATGCATTGTGGGAGCGCTGATTGTTTCTGTGAAGGGTTCGTCACACAAATTAAAAACACAGGCCGGCTTGTCTGGTTGATTGCTTTGCGAGCGGGGATGAACTCCTCGGACAATTGAACGAAATGCACTCGTATCTCGAAACACATCCATCTGCAAAAGGCATAGATCCTCATGAGCCCCCGCGAATTGCGGGGGCTCATAAGGATCTATACCTTTTGCTGGTAATGATACATTAATGTTAAAGAATAAAACGAAGTTCATGTAAGCTCAAATACCGAAAAGGTATCAGTCTGTACAGACATAGATCCTCATAAGCCCACGAATAATGGGGCTGATGAGAATCTATTCCTTTAGTTAAATCCAGACCAAAAGTGTGACCGCCAAGCGTGAAAAAAATGCAAAGAAAATCTCAAACAAGAAAGAAAAACGCTTAGAAAAAGACAGTCACAACACAACTGTGCTGTAATTGTCTTGGGACTTTCAACACAGATGTGATGTAATTGTCCTTTCCAAGCGGTTTCTCTCTTCATTGAGATTTTCTTTCTATTCCATTAGCTGAAACATAAATGCTGAGATTAATCAGAAGAAGGAGACTACTGGGTGTTCTTTTCTGCAATGGAGTACACCAAACGGTGATACACCTAGAACGGATGGCAGAACGACAGTTTTTAAACTACAGCACAGTAACACAAATGTTTCTTCTCTCTACAACTTCACGACTTTGGTATCAATTGCAGCCCACTTATCAAATTTCAAGCATAAAACGATTTGAATTTCCAAAACTTCAGTAGCTTGCTTGAGCTTGCCCTTAGCACCACGTAAATGTTCTGTGCTTATGTACAGTGCGTGAGTGAAAGCGCGTGATTCACGTGAGTGTGCTTGTTGGGTTCCAGTTCGCGGCGGCGCTTTGAGCCGATATTCAATTGGGTAAAGCGCCTATTTAATGCTCTGATTTATTTTATTATTTATTTACAAAGCTTTTACCTGTTCTAATCTGTACCTTCCCATGACTGTTAAGCGCGATTAAGCTATTCTTAACTCTTCTACCCAGCTTTCCTCTCACCAATAGACCTACTTCGGAATTCCGCGCCTACTCTCTAACCACATGATTTAGAGAGTTAACTCCCATGTTACTGGGATCAAAATGGTGGAGAAGAAAGCATGGCGATTGAGCGAGCTACAAAGGTTTTTGCAAGAAAGAGGAGTTTGTGTTGGCCAAAGCAGAAAAGCAGAGCTTTTTGATCTCGTACAAAAGGCTCTTGACATTGGACTACCCGTTGATCCCGAGTGCTGTGCTGAAGATCGGGTAGAAGTGATCGGAGCAAAGCTCAAAGATGGGAACATCGAACTGTCGAACCCTGCTTTGTTATCTGGGACTACAGACCTGAATATTTTGCCAGAGTTCTCTATATTCGACATCTGTACATATTTACTAAATCAGAACATGAACTTATCAGCCATAAGGGACTACAGACGATCAGAAGCCTATAGCCTGATGCAAGATGGTTATGTGAACAGCTTCAGTGGAAACAATCCAAATGACTGATGGCTATTTCGCAGTGAAGGCCTCAGTCAAACCAAGGACAAGAGACAGGGGTCCTGTTACCAAAGCCCCATTTTATTTTACATGGTCTATCCTGACAAAAGTGGATGTTGACACGAGAAGCTGCATTTTATCTGCATTTTGCACCTGCAAGGGGGGGGGGGGGGTGAGTCAATTATTTTTTTAAATAATTTATGTAGTGTATTTTTACGGATACTAGTCTATGCAAGCAACCGGTCCGTTACTTTTAAATTTTTTTGTTTCACTTGTTCGTTTGTGTTAAATCGGATCGTGGCAGAAAATAACCAAAAATGATGGGTCTTGCTATTCTACACTAGAGGTAGAACCTAGTAGTATGTTGTGTAGATTCAAGATGGTATTGATCGTGCTGGTAAAATCTATACATGTATCACAGTATTGTATAGTATTTATTTTAAAAAACCTTTTACCCTCATGTTAAATCTTAATGAGGGTCACCGGACCCATGGCAACGGTTTCCGTGCCTACCAATTCTGAGTACTTTTTGTGCTCTTAGTAAGTACTGTGTGTTTTGTTGCGCAATTTAAATAAGTACATGCACGTGTTCATGTGATATATGGAATTTTACTCCAATGCAGCGTTCAGGATATCTGCTGTCTGTTTTGCATTCTCCCCAAGCGCAACGTTTGACTGAAGGCATTTTGTTAAAAATGGCATTGTGCGTTCCCTGTAACAGGGGAGTTAACTCTCGAAATCATGGGGTTAGAGAGTAGCATCGGAATTCCGGATAATGTCCATTTTCTCTGCTAAACACCTTGGTTTGAGTGAAAGCAGACCCAACCAAGCGATAAATGTATCTCATTGGATCAGGACAAAAAAACTATTGTCACGGGCACCTTCCAATTTGTCCTTACTATAGTGCATAGCTTTCACACGCAGTAACTCGTGAGAATAAAACACAGATATAAATGTGCATGCAGTCATAAAGAGTAATCAAGCGTGGGTAGTCATGAGAATCTATGCTCCTTTCAGATGTATTCAAATCGTTGAGAGCATAATGTATTTACTGACAATTCAAACAGCCTGTCCTCGTGGGAAGAAAGAAGATATAAATGGAATCAACAAGAGGTATAGATCCTCATGTGCCCCCGCGGATGCGGGGGCGCATGATGATCTATGCCTCTTGCAGATGATGGGTTTTTGTTTTAATTGTATGTCATTAACGACAATTCCAATTTGGAACCATTCTGCGATTCTTTCTGCCAATGTTTGCTTCTGGTATTGTGAAGGGATTGAGCGATTATCAAGTAACAATGGAGGCAAACAAACGGGAAGAAAAGCTGTGCCGAAAAGTGAAATCGCTGATTGATGTTTATGGGTGCGTTGCACGTCAGTGTTTAAAGTTTAGGTCTGCAGGTGAAAGGTAGATGTGAGTGCGTACGTGTGAGTGTGTGTGTGTGTGTGTGTTTGTGTGTGCGTGCGTGTTTGTGTGTGTGTGCGTGCGTGTGTGTGTGTGAGTGCGTGCGTGTGTGTGTGTTTGTGTGTGTGTGTCTGTGTGCTTGCGTGCGTGCTTGCGTGCGTGAGTGCGTGCGTGTGTGTGTTTGTGTGCGTGCGTGTGTGTGTGTGTGCGTGCGTGCGTGCGTGTGTTCGTGTGTGTGTGTGTGTGTGACTGCTTGCGTGCGTGTGTGTGTTTGTGTGTGTGTGTCTGTGTGTGTGTGCGTGCGTGCTTGCGTGCGTGGGTGTGTGTGTGCGTGTGTGCGTGCGTGTGTGTGTATGTGTGTGTGTGTGTCTGTTTGTCTGTGTTAGAGAGAGAGAGGGGGGGGGGGGGAGAGAGATTTTATGTGCGTGTCTAATTGCCGCTTTCCTCATGTCGTTAAAGTCATTTCCCGTCTATCAAGCTCGAGAAGTTTGTACAATCTAGCTATCCGGATGATTTCGAGACAAACCTAACATGTCCCTCAATAGCCGCAAGTTCCAAAATCTCGGACTATCATGCATCGTTGTACACTGTACTTCAAAGCTACCTCAGCCGTAACTAAAGTGTAGAAAGTGCTTCCTGCTTGAATGTATACTGACAAACGAAAAAAATGCGACACCATCAGTTTCATCAGAAACAATTCACCATTATTCCATTTCTGTCGCATTTCTTTTGCTCGTCAGTATACATCTATGGAAAGCATTCTCACTGGACATTCGACTTTGCTCTCTCATCTGGACATTTAACACATTCTGCCTCAGGACCGAAGTCCCCCACATTTTGAAATTGCCCTCTGAACGACTGTATTACAATTCTAGAGACAGATCGAGCATGATAGTTCAAGGATGGTGCCAGGATAGCTTGGCGCCTGTTGGCGCCAAGCTATCCTGGCACCATCCTTGAACAATCATGCTCGATCCATGTCTTGCTGTGGTCTGTCGGGGCTGAATGAGTAAAATATGTGCACTTATGTTGCAGTGCAACTCATTTGAACGTCGTTCAGTTATTGCTTGATTGATATGAAATATTACATATGGCGCATTTCTCATATTTATAATATAACTCAATGCGCAGAATGTAGTCGCGAACTGAACCCAACAAGCACGCTCACGTGAATCACACGCATTCACTCACACACTGTACGTAAACACAGAACATTCACGTGGTGCTAAGGGCAAGCTCAAGCGAGCTACTGACGGTATTTGGAAATCGTTTTGTATTTGAAATTTTATTAAGTTGGCTGAAACTGATACCAATACAGCCAGTCACCTAAGAAAACTCGATAACTTTGAGACTATATAATAATAATAATAATAATAATAATAATAATAATAATAATACCGTTATTATATAGGCGCTTTTTCTCAATTTTTGGGCAAATCGACTCAAAGCGCCGCGAACTGAAACCCAACATGCACACTCACGTAACAGACACGGATTTACGCCATTTAAGACAAACACAGTACAAGACAGACGAAGGGCCAGTTCAGCTACTGAAGTTACAGAGATTTTTGATCGCTTGTATTTGAAATTTGTAAAGTGGCCTAAAACCGGTACCAAAGTGTGGGGGGTGGGGGGGGGGGTGAAAGAGCCGGAGTACCCGGAAAAAGAACTTCCGACGGTCCGCCCGAATTAACGGTGACACTTACCAGAGGAGAAAAGTCCGACGCCGGAACCCGTTTTCGAACCTCTCACCTAAGGCATTGGTGGCAGGCGCCTTAACCGCTGTGCCACGGACCGTATATATCTGGGTACGGAATAAAGATGGAGACAAGCTGGTTTTATTCTTAATGTATCATTTTGCGGGCTGTTGTTTTCCTTTACGTCAATCATACCAACATCAGCGTGTCAAAGTGCGCAGCTCTGGTATACGTCAATATCAACATATTCGCAGCTTAAGCTGTCAAGGAATTAAGCTGCTCGATCAAAACGTGCCTGCATGCGCGAATTTTGAACAACCGAAAAATCGGAAAGAACCGCTCATACGCGACAACTTCTCTAAAACATTCCTAGCCAACTACAAGAGGCATAGATCCTCATGAGACCCTGCGGATGCAGGGGGCTCATGAGGACCTATGCCTCTTGCTCGCAGAGATCGCTTCTGTTTTCATCCTCAATTTGAGGTGATCACCCGAGATTGGCTGACGACTGTATTAAGTGTCAATCATCGCCTCTCATACGGTAATCAGTCATAACTATTGCTGCTTTTAGGAATTATTGACACGGTAAACTCATTTGATATCGAGCACACTAACACGGTGAGAGAGAAAAAAATGTTTTCTCTATAAATCAATAGGCTAACACCTCTCACTCGCTAATCGCTTTCAAATCACGCGTTCGCGTCGGTATCAATTTAGCTACAGGTTCGCCCATGTTTTGTGTGGTTAGATTCTCATGAGCAGAGTCTCATTGGCAGTTGCAGAGACTCACGGGAATGTTTTCATTCTTGATGGTAAATTCGGCTGTCATGCTTGAAATAGAAAATGCTTTCCAAACCTGTATTTACATCTGTGTAAATGTTAGTGCAGTTTGTCTATTTGTAAGAGGCATAGATTCACATGAGTCCCCGCAATCTATGCCTCTTGTTAGTGAAAACTGTCTCTTGTGCCGTAGTCCCGTTCAAAGACTGTGTTCACGTCAGTCTATACATTTCACTACAGCTTCGTCAATCTGCGACATAGGATCAAGGCATAGATTTTCATGAGCGTCCGCAGCTGTAAGGATCCACCATAGTATATTCTGATTGCTGGTGAAAAGTGACACCGTGTATGTGTATAGAGGTCAGTACCGGAAATCTGTTTCAATTTAGCTACGGTTTACTGTATTCCATCTGAATTTGGCGTATAATCTCTTGAACCTTTGCGGCTGATGCAGTGAAATCGTGAAAACTTTTAACCCTGTAGCTGCTGTAAACTGTCCTCAGCTCCTCATTTTGTGTGAGCTCATCAACACTTTATTTGCCGCAAGAGGCATACATCTTCATGAGCCTTGCTGTCGCAGGGGCTCATGAGAATGTATACCTCTTGCTGATAAACTAACGTGCCGGTAAACTAGCTATTTTACATCCTCAGACAGAGGAGAACGTCTGACTTTAAGTCTGCGAGCCTCCACATTAGTATCAATTAGCACCGCACGAGAGAAAAGTCGCTGTCAGACTGTTTACTGTCCCAAAAAACAGGAGTGATGAATATGCATTAGCTCGCGCGCACGAGCAATTAGGTGGTCGCCGTGTTTGTCACGAACGATAACTGATTACCGCGGGTCAGCGGGAGTAGCGTTCCTTAGCGGAAGCGACCGCGCGGCCATGCTTCATTGGCAAGCTATCCGTTATTTTGAGAGGCTGAGAAAAGTTGGACGACGGAGGAAATTTAGAGGGCAGACACGCCATCTGTCTTATGATTCTGAACACCAAAAACTTGTCTTCAACTTCGGTAAATGTGATTAGCGGAGTCAACTCTGAGTGGCGCGCACCAACCCACAAACTTGTAACTTTGAGTAACTTCGTTTAAACTGACCAAACCACCAATACTAATAATAAACCACAAGGATAGCGAAAATCGATATGAATATATAATGCAAGAGGTATAGATCCTCATGAGCCCCCGCATTCGCGGGGGCTCATCAGGATCTATGCCTCTTGAAGATGAATGGCGTTCGCTGAATACATAGCAAACTACGGATATAACAAATCGCCAGAGGACCCAATTTTTCTTGTTGTTTTGCCCGAAATCTGTTATAAGCGAAGCAATTTACATAGATAGGGTCCTGTCGGTACCTCTGAAATAGTGATGTCATATCCGAAATAGTGATGTCATATCCGACTTTTGTTATATCCAACCTTGTTAAAAGCGGAGTAGACCATAGTTAATTTGACAAAATGCCCCATAGGGTAATAGTGATGTTAGCAATGCTGAAACGTAGGCCTACTAAAATAAGTTTATGTGTATTAGTCTACCGTTTTGCACCAGGCGTCTTGGAACATAGGGTACACAATCACAAAACATCACGCACACATTCCTGTTGTATACCATCGGGAGGGTCCTTGGCGTGCTTCTCTTGCTAGGTATATTTATATCATCTGTGCCCCCGACGCGGAGGTGGCCATGATACTTCCTTGCATTACAGTATACCTGCCGATGCACCTGTGTTTCAGCCCTCCCCCTCCCGCCCCCCCCCCCCCAACCTATTTTCCCTCTTCTCTGTCCTACCCCCACCACCTCCTTTTCCCTCTCACCTGCCTACTCCCCCGCCCCAACGTGACCGGACGATGACACTGCGCTGATGTCCAGCTGGTGTCCAGCAACGAAATCCCTCCACCTGGACGCAAGAAGCAAGACGGACAGATCTTCAGCGAAGCATGCCGATAATCAACAGGAAGTTTCTTATGTCCTGCGCATGCAAAAATACTATCAACCTCTTCACTATCAAGGAAACGCGAACATCACCCAACTGCAAGAGGCAAAGAAACTCATGAGCCCCCGCAATGGCGGGGGCTCATGAGTTTCTTTGCCTCTTGCTGGTATTGTGTTCATCCACGTTTGTCCCTGGATGGAGTGAGTGAGTTAGTTTCGGAGGCCGCTTAACGCCGAGCAGGCGACTCGGGTCATTTCACGGCGGGGTCAGAATGGAGAAAGTTATTTTGTGTTAAATCTACCATGGTTAAAAGGACACATTAACGTGTGCTGGCAGCAAAATGGTTCATCTATCTATGTATGAGTTGCGTGAGATAGATGCACCACGCAAGCTGACATGTCCAAAATAACCAACCCGCACATGCATGACTGTGTTCCTCGTGTGGAAGATCATCGAGACTTCGCTGTGAGACTCTCTCTGTCCAGCGGCAGGTGTTTAGAGGAGGGGCATGTCAAGGGGGTCGGGGGGACCCCGGTCAGTTCACTACCCGTAAGTAACGACCCGGCACCAGTAATTGGACGTTGCTCATCTCATCATGAATAACTACCTCTTCAGCCAGCCCTTGTCATCTGCAAAGTGGCATAGGTCCTCAAGAGTCCCGAAGTCAACCACACCACTACTCTATAGCAACCTGGAACCCCAATCCCAACGCCATCACAACAAAGGCAGCAGTAAAAATGTTAAAGATAAGAACAAAAAAAAAAAGAAGATGAAATACAGAATAAACGAATCAAAATTGCTTGGAAATGTTGGACACAGTTGATGACTGTCACTTTGAATGTAATAACCTGCTTTTGACACCTATCTCTCACCGAAAAAAATTGAACACCTTGCAACGGCAAAGAGGTATAGATCCTTATGAGCCCCCGCAACTGCGGGGGCTCACGAGGATCTATGCATCTTGCTGAAACTACTTTGTATCCACGTTCCCTCGACAGCTGGGGATCTTCAGCTTTGAATTTTCAGTCATTTCGACAACACCGTGAGCGTCCGCTGACAGTGATGGCGCTAAAGCCTCCCCCCAACTAAACCCCCCTGCTAAGACATTGTCCCGCCCCTGGTCATCAGCACCATGCATATCCTCAAATGACGGGAGTGTGTGAGGCCTAAGCCTACGACTGTGCCAGTCAAAGTAAAACTATACCCTGGAATCAAGTCTGATCAAGTCCCCTTTCTTGGCTGCTGGTGTCTGGGGGCGGTTGCGTTCATGAGCGAGCTTAGTCCTGCGCCAGTCACTAAGCAAGGTGCCCCGCTACAGCGGAGCACCTTGCTTAGTGGCTGGCGCGGGACTAGGTTCACGCATTTGACTGGCCCATGGGGAATAGTTGGTAAACGTGACTCCTAATCGTCTGATTACAGGTGTGTCGGATTTCGGGTCAGGAGGATACCTGCCCCTTTTTGTACTTCCGGAGTCAAGTAATTTATGTGTGAAATTGGTACGGACAAAGACGGGCTTATTCTGTATGTAGAAATAAGAAATATTGTGGGGGTTTTTTGTGCTTTTTTTTTGTTGTTGTTGTTGAAAGGTCCGGTTGAAAGTGGCACAGTTGCAGCGTGCCTGAACTGACCAGTGTTCAGTTCAGGTCATACTCCATAGGCCATAGCTGTCCCTGTCCCTCATAACCCGCCCTTTAGGGCCGTCCATTATCACTTCGGTTCCGCGGACGTTAAACCCCGAATGAATGGGTGAAAGAATGAATGAATGAATGAATAAATGAATGAGTCAATTAATCAATCAATCAATCAGTCAGTCAATCAATCAATCAATCAATGTTTTAGAGACGTTTAGACGTGAGTATTTATGTCTAAGCTGTGGTGTATTGAAAACACGAAGTCATATACACAAGGAGTCTAACCCTTTCAGCGCCCTTCAGCAGGAGATTGATTGACCATGATAATTCAAGGGTAGTGCCAGATTAGCTTGGCGCCTGAAGGCGCCAAGCTAATCTGGCACTACCCTTGAATTATCATGGTCAATACACCTCCTGCAAGTGGTACACAGTCGTTAAGTAAAACTTCCGAAATTCTGGATTCAGTTGCGCCCATGGAGGTAAAAAGGTTAAAATGCACTATTTATGACCAATTTACAGCTCACAGAAAAACTTGTTGTTGTTGACAAGTTGTAGCGTGTAGCAAACACTGGCTAGGTATACGCACGCACACTTTGCGACGTATAGTACACACTGTGTACGTGCAAGTTGTGCGAGAGTGATCGAGTCAAGGGAAGTGCCAGATTAGCTTAGCGCCTGGAAAATGCGTTAATCTAGCACTATCCTTGAACGTTTAATGGTTGTTTCAGGGCGCATTTTGGCGGGTGGTTAAAAAAAGAAAAGAGACCAGTGCAAAAAATAATTAAAAAGTCAATGGCCTTTTTTCCAAGATCCCGGACATGCGATATGATTTCTTTTTATTACATGCAGTTTCTAAAAACAAACAAGAAATACGAACAGATACGGGGTGGGGGGGGGGGGGATGCCAGCTTATTTCTAAAGACTCATGACATGCAATCTAGTTTGATTTTTTTGTAATTTCTAAAGAAAATGGCAAATTTTTGTTTGTTTGTTTGTTTGGTGTTGTTCTATTAATTTTGTTGATTTTTCTTCGTTTTTTTCCCCCATGTCGCTTCTAAAAATGTATATATGCGTTTTACATTTTCCGTTTGCAAAGACCCGCACCAGGAAATCCCTACTTCGCCGAAAGCTTATCTTCCAAATTTAAAAACAACAACAACCGATGTTCAAAGAGGTTAACTAATCTGCTTCTAGTTTTACCATAAGATCTTTGCAGTTTTGTATGGTTTACGTAAGAAATGAGAATTAATTAGTTCTCTTAACGTAATTCAAACCGTTTGGGAAAACGACATGTAGTTTTTGCACATTGTTGGCATAGATGGCGCAGGTGATATGGACAGATTTTTTTTTTTTTTTTACGTATACCACAGAAGACTTCGGATTGACATAGACAGAAAGAATGCAGCCGCAACATGGGGGTGGGGGGGGGGGGGGGGCAGGGGGGGGTTGTTATATACAAAGTTTGGTATATCCAACCGTGCTATTAGCAAAGTTTGCTGTATGTCATAGTTGCATATCATCACCTCGGACAGTGCCAGTTTGTCAATCTCGTTATCCGCGTGTATATCACATGCGTGTGCTGGTCTGAGATTTTGGACTTTACGGCCTGTGGGCCGTAAAGTCCAAAATCAAAGACCAGCACACTTGTACACCTAACATCGAAATTCAGGCGATCATTTTACAGTGAAATCAGGATATAACCAATCGCCAACGCGCCCAATGTTTCTTGTAGCTATACCCGAAGCTTGTTATAAACGAAGTAATTTATATGGAAAGAGTGCTGTCGGGACCTGTGAAAAAGCGTTGTTATATCCGACTTTTGTTATAGTAATACAGCCTCGTTATAAGCGAAGTAGACTGTGTGTTTTGTTCTGCCATAAACCCAGAATATATAGTTTAGTTAGGTGGCCAATCTTTATCACCTTCGTGATGGTCAAATAAAGTTATGCCCTACACGTTTTAACGATTGGGGTTGTACATTGTTCTGCTCTAGGTCTTTGGCGATTCGTGTGAGTTTACGTCTGTGATTTTACATTACAGTGTCTAAAATTCAGTCCTAAGATTGTACCCGGTTAAAACAACACAGTCCCACCCTGAATATTACACCATCCACCCGAGCCTACCTCTCCCTACCCGACTTCCGTACCCGTAATCCTGGCCACCCACTGTTCTTCCTGTTGGGGTACATGCAAGTCCTTCGATCTGCGAGAGACATAGATCTTCGTGTACCCAGTAGGCTGCAAGGCTGTAAGAGTATCTATACCTCTTGTGAAAAAAATCAAGATCCACACTAGCGTACATGCGTTTTTGAAACAGAGAAGCCTTAAGACATTTTAGATCTCAAAGCAATGCGAAGTAGACTGAACGAGCGATGAGTTACTGTGTGAATAACACAGATGTGAATGCGGACCCGCAAGAGGCATAGATTCTCATGAGTTTCTGCGCCCCTGCTGACGCAGAGACTCATGAGGATCTATGCCTCTTGCAGACATCTGAAATTTCTCTAATCTCTGGTCATACGACAGTCAAAGGCCCGCCTCACCGTCCGTTGTTTTTGCTAATATTTGTCAAAAGGCGCAAGAGGGGAGGCAAATAATCCGGGAGAGAGAGGAGGTAATAAGGCGAGAGAAGGGCGGCAAATAAGCCAAAGAGAAAAGCTGTACTAATATCCTAACAGAGAAAGACACACAGGCCAAAAATCAACAGAGCTACAAGATTCTGTTCAGTAGAAACATTGAAGAAGAAGAAGCCGTCGAAAAATCAAGTGTGTGCACCAGTAACTTTCGCACAAAAAAAATAAGAAAAAAAAAACCCACAAAAAACGATAATCCGGCGAATGAAATCACATAAGAAGCATGTGCTGTCATTGAGCCGTAACGTCCAAAATCACAAATCATCGAAAAGTAAATGAACAGATATTTGTAAAATAAAACAACAACAACAACAAACACAGGCCATCACACATCTGTTGAGGAGGAAATTACTCTTTCAACATACGACTAATAACTCTTAAAGAAGGGAAGTAAATGGGCTGAAGAAAAGAGGAAATAAGTCTGGACAGGCAACTGTCTGCATTTAATCCTCATGAGTCTGCATAGATCCTCATGAGTGTTTGCAGGCTGCGGGGACGCGTGTAGGTGTATGCTGGCAAAGATAATCTGTATTTCCAAACATCTGTGCCTCTTGGTAATTTTCAAGGCTACCGTTATATGGAAAAAAGCTAATGTTTTATTTATTTTTTTATATTATTTATTAATAGAAAACGACATTTTTTTCAGTGCATACAATTACAAACGAGTATGTCCATTAAAAAAAAAAATCCCAGATTTTCATAACGTAAAAGCAAGTATGTCTATTTTTGAGAAAAGCGAGATTTACATTATTTTACAATAAAAAAAATCTCGCAAAAATGGACATACTTGATTTCACCAAATAACGGAAGAAGGCCTGAGTATAGTTGAGTGTTTCGATATCAAGGCAAAGAAGATATTCATAACATAAGTCTTTTCAGTATCAGGTGAGTTCTAAAAATTAATGTGTGCTGGTCTGTGATTTTGAACCTTACGGCCTGTCGGCCGTAGGGTCCAAAATCACAGACCAGCGCACACTCTCCTCCTATTACCAGCAATTATTTATATCAGTTCACCTCCAGCAGAGAAGGTGCCGGAGGGTTGACGCTTTGACTCGAGAGCAGGCCTGCTAGAAGACCGGCTAGGACAAATAAACACTGGTGTGGTCTGAGGTATCGGGTGACCCATAAGGTGTAGTCGTCTCGCCTGCCTAGGACGCTAAGCGTCCTCGGGCCGCGGTCGACCGCCTGCACAGGTAATGCGCGCGTGGGCCAACAGAGTTGGTCAAGTGGCCATTTGCTGGCTAGGTGTTTCTGGCTTTCTCTCTCTCTCTCTCTCTCTCTCTCTCTCTCTCTCTCTCTCTCTCTCTCTCTCTCTCTCTCTCTCTCTCTCTAGGGCCATCACCGCCTCCAACAGTAACCTGTTCCATGTGTGCAGAAAGCTGGGTGTCACACTGATAGACAACACTCAGGTCTTTACTGCTGTTGATGGGTTGCCGCGTAGAAAATTCTACAGGCGCGGTGACCCCATCCATCCTAGTCGCCAGGGCACCATCAGTCTGGCCCTCAACATAAAGAGAGGAGGGCCAGCTACTGACGTCACCACTCCCAACAACCAGCCTGCAGGTGGTGACCGTCACCGCCGTCAGCGACGTGAAGGACACGCTGGCACCACCAACACTTACGCTAATGTCGCAGCCGGCAGACAGTCAGTGTCCGCTGCAGCACCCAACCTGGAATCGCTCTGTGGTGCATCCAGCTTCGGTGCTGCACCGGAGAGTCAAGGTGGACTGTCAGTGTCCTCTGCTGTAGCACCAAGTCTGGAATCACAGTACAGCGAATCCAGATTTGGTGGTACAGCAGAGAGTCAATGTAGCTATCAGCAACAAATGCCGGGCCAGTATCCTATGTGGCAGCAACCGCCACTACCACCATACAGTGCCGCATTTCCACAGTATCGCGAGGCCGGACCATGGGGACACTTCAGCATGACGCAGCCAACGTATCCTTTCAGCGTCCCCCCGCTCACATACACGCCATACGCACAGCAGGAACCGTGGGCACAGTACAGCCACCCCGTGCGTGTGTATTAGACTCATTTCCAGAACATTCAGTTACTCTTCCTTACATAACTTTGTGCTTTACTTTCCAGGCTAATACTGAACAATATCGAATTGATTTTCTTGCGTCTCATTGCTCATAATTATTGTGTTTGCGCAGAGACGTATTCATTTGTTTTTAACTTCAACCACTGCACGTGGTCCAATATTAACATTGTCATCCTTTTGACTTCTGCCGACAGTATTCGTGAATACCGATCTTCTCACTCTGTGCGATTTGTGACGCTTATAGCACTAGTACTTGTGCACCGTGACACTTTCTCTACTAGTGCTCTACGTATATTCACACTACGACCATATCTGTGTCCTTTCGCAGCGCTGACTTTATTTCCCCTATCGCGCAGCGGGGTCGTTTAGCTTTGACTGTTGAAGTTTGCTAAAGGGATTAGTCCCTGTTAGTGACCGTTAGTGACCGGTAGTGTGGTCTATATCAGTGAATGCGTAGAAGAAACTCTTTTTTTTTTTTTTTTCACTTGCCTCCCACATTCTGTGTGTTAGAGCGGACTGATATTCTTTTGCTTTGTTTTATTATTTCAGCTCTTATTTGCCTTTGTATCATTTATAAGCTTTTTTATTTGTACTCTTTGGTATTGACATACATTAGCAATCATGGTGTATGATCGCCAGTTACATATTGGCCATTTAAATGTTTATCATTTAACTAACAAAGTTCCCGATCTGTGTGTGCTCTTGAGTCAATCCAATCCATTTCACTTGTTTGGTGTAACGGAATCGCGTCTCAATCGTAACATCAGCGATGAGGCCGTTTCTATCCAGGACTTCACTGTACTGCGCCGCGATGCTGAATACCCGGGACATACGGGTATTGCAGTATACATTCATAATTCAATTAGCGGTATTACTCGCAGGCGTGGGGACCTGGAGTCAAAAACCGTAGAATGCATTTGGGTTGAGTTAAGGGCAAACAAATCCAGCCCCGTGCTGGTCGGGTACATTTACAGGAACCCAGCATCAACATTTCAATGGTTCGACGACTTTATCGCCATGATGGATAAGGTCAGACAGTCCAGCTCTGAAATTTTGATCCTAGGCGATTTCAATATTAACATGTTTTTGAATAACCCTGCTTGGGAGTGCACCATGTCTATGTTTGGTTTAAAGCAGCTAGTTAAAACAGCAACTCGTGTTAGTCCAACTTCCTCCACCCTTATAGACCACATATATACAACTACTCAATCAAGGGTGATGGCAGTAGACGTGCTTCAGGTAGGGATTAGCGATCACTACCCGGTGTGCTGTTGCTTGGCATTAAAAGCGGATAATTCATTCCGAAAACATCAGCACACGACTATTAGATACAGATCACTTAAACACTTCAACAAGGAAACATTTCTTTGTGATTTAAGTAGCACACACTTTGATACAGTGTACTACCATAATGACCCCAACGATGCTTTGTCTGAGTGGTACGGATTGTTCCTTGGTGTTCTCAATAAACACGCTCCATTCAGAGAGAAACGGGTGAAGAACCCCCAGCTTCCCGCCTGGTTAAGTAAGGAAATCAAGGATGCCATGCAGCTCCGAGATGACTATAAAAGAAAGAAGGATTTTATTGCTTATCGAAGGCAAAGAAACCATGTTAAACATTTAGTGAGGAAAGCTCAAAGGTCACTTTTTCACCATCTTATGAACGGAAAGAAAGATGTCGTATCTGTGTGGCGAGCGATCAATGCTTTTACGAGGTCCAAAAATACCGCACAATGTACACAGTTATCAGCTGATATCTTGAATCAGCATTTCCTCTCGGCTGCCAGTACGTTGCTAAAAAATACATATTCTGGTCAGTCTTCAGCTGTGTCCGAAAAGCTAAAGACGTTTTGTGCAGAACGGCTGGACCCTGACACGTCATTCAGCATTCCGCTGTTAACGATATACGACGTGGGAAAATCCATCTCGTACTTAAAGAACAAACGTACGTCTGGCCATGATGGTATTAGTAGCTCAGTTCTGAAAATGGCCCTACCGTATATTTTAGATACCTTGACATATATATACAACCTTTGCATAAAGCAGGGGATATTTCCATCTTCTCTAAAAACAGCCAAAGTGATCCCACTACCTAAAACGAAAGACCTTGCCGACCCTAACAAGTTCAGGCCCATTTCGCTACTGTCAACACTGTCGAAACCGATAGAAAGACACATTCACACACACTTACAACATTTTCTAGAAAAACACAAACTCATACATCCATTACAATCTGGCTTTCGGCGGAAACACTCCTGTCACACAGCATTGGTACACCTTGTTGACAGATGGCTTACTGCCATAAATAGCAGTCAAATGACTGGAGCAGTATTTTTGGACCTTTCAAAAGCATTTGACCTCGTCAATCATGAAACTTTAGTTCAAAAACTTAATGTCTATCAACTAAGCGCAGACACACTTGCCTTCCTTACGTCATATCTGCATGGGCGTACGCAGTATGTCTACGTGAATGGTAAAAACTCACCTGAAGGGGTGATAGAGCACGGAGTACCACAGGGATCGATTCTTGGTCCATTATTGTTCTCTGTCTTCATAAACGACCTTCCATTACATATATCTGACTCCAGTGTAACTTTCAGTCCTTTGCAGACGATGGAACACTGGACGTTTCGTCATCAGACGTAACATGTATGGTGAAGATTCTCCAAGACAGTTTAAATGAGGTATCTGAATGGTGCAGAAATAACGCCATGATACCTAATCCCACTAAAACCAAATGCATGCTGATTACCACACGGCAAAAGCATCAGTTGAACCCCCCTCCCCTTCAACTAACACTTAATGGCCAGCCTGTGGAGCAAGTCAGAGAACAGCGCGTGCTTGGAATCAACTTAGACGACAAGTTGTGCTGGCAAGGCCACATTACTAAACTGTGTAAAATAGTATCTAAAAATGTATTCCTCCTGTCGAAATTGAGACATTTTGCTGATGAGCCAACAAGGAAACTCTTCTACTATGCCCATATTCAGTCACATTTGGATTATGCCTCATCTATTTGGGACGGTAGTAGCGATGCTAATTTAAAAAGTCTGAACTCGCTCCACAGAAGAGCCATTAAACTTATTGTTGACAGACCCTCAGAAGTCATTAATACTGACAATAAGTTCAAGCTGTTAGACATTTTGCCACTTGAAAAACAGTTTAAGTATAATAAGTTGGTGCTCATGCGCAAAATCACCCTCTCAGAAACACCAGCCTATCTCAATAGTTTGTTCCACTTTGCTCATACGAGGTCCAGTCGAACACCAGGGAACAATCTTGTTGTACCGATGCCTCGACTAGACATTTATAGGTCGTCGTTGTCCTATTCTGGTGCAAAGTTATGTAACTCCATTCCTGCGGATGTTAGAGCCGCGCCATCGCTTAAAACTTACAAGACCAAGCTGCTCAAACATCTAGACAAAACTTAATTTTTCTTTTATTTTGTATTTTTATTTTTATTTTTACATGTAGCACTCCATGCCTTATGCGGCATTTCCCGGATATTCTGCATTCTCTTCTAACATTAAAAATTTATGAACGCATGTAATATACCGCTGGCATTCCAGCAAGCCGCATTATGTAATATCCATGACCCCATGGACTCGGCTGGCCAGACGGGATGCCGTCGATAGACACAGCATTGGGCGCTCGCGAGGCGTGGCAGTGCTGTGGTTTCTTCGCGTCGACCCGCGCGCGCGGTGGTTGCGGGATCGCTATACAAGTCTAGTCTAATTCCATGGCAGACTAGCATCTAGCTGTGCGCGGTTTAGTGGCGCGGGGAGGCCGCTATCGCATGTGTGTGTTTATCTGTGTCAGTGTGTGCAAGTGTATGTGTGTGCACGCGCGCATCCCTACG